>OX467088.1:29578400-29780977 GCA_950106755.1 Climacium dendroides
CGGCCTCCCGTCCTGGGGACGGCTTCCCATCCGAGGGACGGCTTATTGTCCGGGAGGCCGTCCACAGCTGGACAGACTTCATCCATGCTGAAACGGTCCCGTCAGTATTGGTGACGGATCCTGACGACGTCACGACACGTCAG
Organism: Climacium dendroides; assembly: GCA_950106755.1. NCBI lineage: Eukaryota > Viridiplantae > Streptophyta > Bryopsida > Hypnales > Climaciaceae > Climacium > Climacium dendroides. The sequence goes on from OX467088.1 coordinate 29,578,544, forward strand.
GACGGACGCGTCATGACATCCGGACGTGAAAAGCCCACGTCACGTTCGGATAGACAACCCTGCTCCACGTGGCCACAAACTTTGCCTTTCCAAGTCCTCCAACCACAATTTCATTCCATTACTAGCCCCCTTTGGTAACCAGTCAACATCAGTGCACAACATCTTGTACTTCATAACTAGACATCCAGTAGAGTCCAAGTAAAACTTGACTTGTTGTGGCTTGGTATGACCAACCATGATGTCATTGCCGTCCAAAACACTGCCTGCTATGAAACCTTTGAAATCTGGCACCTCCTCTATGAGGTGAGGGATTGTTGGAATGGATTCCACATCCATAAACGACTTTATAAGTGCAGGAATTGTAAGGAAGTTTTCCTTCTTCAAAAGCATACTCCATCTTCTGAAGAGCGCATCAATGTCGTCATGAGTATGACCCACAATCATGAAGTTCACGTACACTTCACAAAAGATCTTGTTTGCAACAAGCAGAGATCAGTAACAAAAAACAAATCTGTTTTTGTTGTCTCCAGTGGCATTATCCATCTGCACATTCAAAATTGGAGGCAGTGGCATCCCTGGACATAAGGGTTCCGGTGGTGGAGGTAGCGACACTTCACACACTTCGGCACCCTTGAGAATTGCCTTGGACAAATTTGTGGATCCTGACCCCGTAAACAATTGCCGAGAAGATGATTTTGGTGGTAATTCCAAATCTCGCAACAACTTTGCCATGGAGCCAATAGTGTAGTTGGAGTCGTGGGGAAACATATCCAAGCCATAATGCGTGTATCGAACATCACCATGACCGTGGGCAATCATGCCAGTCACCGAAACATGCAACTTCGTGAGTCCATCAAGTTCTTTAGTCTTATGGGAAAAGATCGGAGAAGTAGTTTTGGCATGGTCCATCTTGTCATGCATGATTGTCAAACATTCGTGTGGAAACTCATGCGAGCGGTAACAATTGACGTAATACATCTTCCTATGCGCCCGAGCAATAGCCAAATGCTTGTCAAGCCTCCTTGACCATATCAAAGCACTTTGAGATCCAGCAATACAACTTCTTCGTAGCTCTTGTAATTTGTCACACACTGAACACCGAGCGAAATTATCACCAGGTTTCTTCACCTCAAACTCCGAGAACTTGGAAGACCTGATCCTGCTTAAGTTCGAAGTTGAAACCTTGGGTAATCCGAACGCTGCATTGACGTCGTTGATTTCCTTCATCTTACCCTTCCACTGAAAAATAGAGGGAAGACACATGGAAACAACCTTGTCCCTTGACGGATTGCTATTCTTCCTCGCCCTAGCCCTAGATTTAGGATTTAGTGTATGGAAAGGAGTTCCAACTTGAATGAGCTGGAACTCATTCTCATCCAGTTCGGTCTGGGTAGGAAGATTCTCATTAAATCTCACTTCTTTGGCAGTTTCCTTCAATGTACTCTGCAGGTGAGAGAATTGTAGGGAATCTAGGGAGGAATGAAGGTGAAAGCTACTATGGGAGCTAGAACTTAGGGATTCAAGTTCCTCAGGGTCAATTAAGGGAGCAGGATCAGTTCTTGCACCTCCTTTAGTGACTACTAATGCTGCTAGGGATTTTTGGATGTCCATGGTATCGGAACCATCAATCCCAACGAATAAAGAAGTTTCAAAGTCTTTGACTCTAGCACCCTTGGTCACCTCACTTGCTATAAACCTAGCATCTTGAGTACCATGAGTGGGAGGTATTGGGATCACCCCTTGGTTTGTTTGCACGGCTTTAGGTGGATTGTGAGTTTGACGATTGTTAGCCTGGTCGTAATACATGTTAGGTGGCCCAGTTGTTTCCTTAGGTGCTGTAAACCGAACACCTCATTGGTTATCCCTAGCCTGTTGGACATAATATGCCTTAGGAAATTCTAAAGGAATGACCTTATCTAGTGTGGTACAACGAATTGTCGGATGATGGTCACCACAAGGTTCACAAATGATGTTATTTTCGACCCAACATTGTCCTGGACCGTGTAATCTATTGCATGTAGGACACCTATTAGTTTGTATTCTATCAAATGAGGTGCTAGGGCGTACCTGATTTTGAGTATGTGGAGGTCGGTATGGCTCAGCTGGCCCACGTGGCCGTGGTGGAGCTGGATTGTCTCTAAGCAAAGGACAAAATGCATGAGTATGATTGGGTTGACCGCAATGGCTGTACCAAACTCCCGAGGAATGTGATTCTGATTTGTGGTACCTTGGTGGAGCTTGTTGGCTTTGTCCTTTTACCAGACAAGCCATTTGCTCTGTCAACTCACGTACCGCCTGCGTCATTTCGTTGGATACCTGTCTCATTTCTGTACAAAGTTGATTAACAGGAGCGGTTAGTGCCAACATTGGCCCTTGAATGGCCATTGGTGGAAGATCTTTTGGAGATTGTATATGATAGGATATTGAATCAATATTTTGGTGATGGATAGGAATAAAAGCGGGTATTGGATCATCTATTCTTTTTACCATACGCTCGTTCTCCTTATCGATAATTTCGATTTCCAATGCTGCTTGAATGACATCTTCAAGGGTAATTGGTCTTCGCGCCAAGATTTCTCAAATGGTGGATGTAGAATCAATCCCCTGTATGAAATAATGTCGAATGGTACTATCGTTGAGAAGTCCTCTGACAAACCTAGTACACACCACTTGGAATCGACGAATGTAGGAGGTGATGTCCTCTTTGGGTCCTCGTCGTATGTTGGTAAGTGCTAACATGGCTTGCTATTGCCCGAATTCTAGGCGAAAATAGCGTAAAAAGGCTGCTTGCAGTTGTCTCCATGTTACAAAGGTTCCTGCATTATGTAAACGATACCAAGAGTAGGCTACATCTGTTAAAGTAGGAGGGAACCAGATCAAGTAATAGCCTGGGTCAGTAATCAAGCTAGAGATTAAAACCTCTTCAAACGTTCTACATGGGCCGCGGCATCATCGTCCTTAGACCCTGAGAATTTGGGCAGGTGATGGGGGATAGAGATTTCCCGCAAACCTTGAGGTATCCTGATAGGTAATCCTCTGGATAGCATCATTGGGTCAATCTCGAGCACTCCCGGTGCCTCTAGTAAGATATCATCAATATCAGGTGGTATTGCTGGTCTGGCAACCCGTTCTCCGTCCATTTTTTCCGATGGAGCGGATGAAGTCTCACTTCCTTCAACAAGTTCGGGTGTGTTTTTTCGACCTCTTGTTGGTGGAGGAGGGCTGATTCGTGCTTCAAAGAAATCTGCTGGTGGTTCACACCTTGAAGTTCTTGCTTTTCCTGCTCTAGCTTTCGTAGACCTTGTTGACCTTGGAGTATTAGTAGGCTTAGGTGGCATTTAGGACAAGGTGAATTTTGAAAAAATAGGGGTATTGATGCTGTTCAATGTGGCGGTGGCTATCTTGGTGATGGTCCCAATTGCCTTTGTTGGTGAAGAATGTTGTATCCTTGAAACGGCCATCTTCTTCATAATCGACTCATTCAACCAATTCTCAAATAGCCAAATGAACTAGTTATCTTCAAAATCCTCAACAATTGTTAATTGAAACCACAATAGTTTGACAAACTTTCGACAAGCGAACCATTATGCGAATGCTAGATCTAACGTTGATATTTCATATAAAGTGAAAAAGTAAACCACAAATCCTTTCTATAATGCATTAGCAAGCTTAGGATCTCAAAAGAGAAATACCTCTAAGCTCCCGGCAGACGCACCATTATGTGGATGCCGGAGTAAAATCGAAAATCCGAAAAAGAGTATTAGTTTCTAATTAGAAAAATCTCTAATCAATAACTAAACTCTCCCGGCAGACGCACCATCATGTGAGCGCTTATTTACCCACCCTTGGTAAATCAGCAAATACAACCAGGTTCTTTTAGTCGGTCCTATCCTATGGGTGTTCTAACGTTGGTCCATTGTGCCTTTCAAGCAATGAATCTTTTCTAATTCCTAAGTATGTTTCAAGCATGCGAAAACTCAACCAAACCTAAGTTTTAACTTATTAATTATTTGGTAATTCCTAATTCTAATGAGCCGCTGAAGTTATTCCTTGAAAGATGATTCAGACCTTAATTAAGCATTCCATATTGTAAAGGGATAATTCCACTTTCTAAAACTATAAAAATTTCTTGAATCGGACACTCCCATCAAAAGATATGGGTGGATGAAGTTTGACCACTAAATGGCCTTTCAAAACTTCATCCACGATTTTTGATAGGTTCCCTATTTCAAAAGACTTTGGAATTTCTAGGATGTAACTAAAGTAACTTTCTCTAATTATATCTGAAATTTGGTCCAATTTTGGAAATTTTATCTAATTCTCATCCAATTTAGGTCCTAAACTTCATCCTTTCATGTCTTGTTGAGCTTTAAGACTTTTATAGAGTTCAAGGTTCCTATGGGTTCTGATTATTCTCCTCTACAACCTTGTGACTCTAAGTTACCATTCTACTTCCAAATTTAAACTTTAAGTTAGCCTTCCTTGTTCTTTTTGTTTCCGGTATGACTCTGGTTAATTTATTATTTTTAGAAAGTTTACACCTTTTCTAAGTAGTTCTTTATTCTAGAATTCTAAATTGGGTTTATACTTGCTAATTGGACCTTTCTACTAGAAGTTATCGATGGATGAAGTTTGACCACTTAAATGGTTCTTCAAACTTCATCCATTAATTTCTACTAATCTTCAATTTGAAATTAAGTTTTTCCTTTGGTTCTGGATTCCAATTAATATTCTCTGTTTTTGCTAATTTGACTTGTTCCAAACTTTTGGTTTTGTCAAAATTTCATCCAATTTAGACTCTAAACTTCATCCGTTCCTAACTTTCTTATTTTAAGTTGGAATTCTAAGTGTGAGATGTTCTTGGAAACCTCCAAGAAAGATCTACCATCTAATCTGATTATCTTTAACTAAAAACTTTGTCTTGATACTCTGAATCCTATTTATAATTTGGCCCTATGGTATTTTATCCTGTTTTCAATAATTCAAAAGGAAGGGAAGAAATTAATTTTTTACCTCAAAGTTGGGTTCGTTCTTGAGGTAATTGTAGGCAACTTGTAATGCTCCATCATCCCCCATCTTCCAAAATCATTTGATATTTTTGCCCACGGCTTAAAAGAGGGGTTTAGATACTCTTCTAAGTCCTATTTTTCTCTAACTCCTTTCCTCCTCTTTATCTTTCCTTCTTTTCTCTTCCTATCTTCACTTATTTCACGTACTTCAAAAAATACATAAATTGACCCAATACACTTGATCAATCTTCTTCTAATTGGTTGTTCTAGATACTTGAGATTTCTCCTTCTTCTTCAACTTCAACTATAATAATCTAACAATTTGGTCTTCAATTCACAACTATCATTCCTATTGAGTTTTTGAACTCAAACTTAGTCTAAGCTAGAAGAGTTGAAAGAGTGGTGAGATAGAACTTTGTTTTGCATTCTTCCTTGCTAGTCACACCTCCCTAATCTATCCTTCTTCCCTTCTAATCTATTTCCTAATTTCCTTATCAAATGCCTTAGCTCTCGGTCTGACTTTTGACAGATTACTATTTTTAGACTTCTAATATGTTTTCCTTGTAGAGGCTAAAACTAGCTTTCTAAGTTGATGTGGAACTTGCAAATCGGACTTTCCTAGTAGAAGTTATGCATGGATGAAGTTTTATATCCTAATTAGTGTTTGAAACTTCATCCACTTATAACTTTCTCAATTCAATTCGGTTTTCTTTGTACTTTATGTTGTTGAAAATTTCTAAGCCTCTACTATTAGATTCTTAACTCAAATCTATACTATAACCCCCATCTAATGGTCTGACTTTGCTTTTAGCCTCGGCTCTTCATACACTCTAACTCTCAGACTAACTTTTGGTAGTTTACTATTTTTAAACTTCTAATATGTTTTCCTTGTAGAAGATAAAACTAGCTTTCTAAGTTGATGTGGGACTTGCAAATCTAACTTTTCTAATAGAAGTTATGCATGGATGAAGTTTTGAGTCCTAATTAGTGTTTGAAACTTCATCCGCTTACATCTTACTCATTTTAGCTCAGATTTCTTTGTATTCTATGTTTTTGAAAAGCTCTTGACCTCTACTACGAGATTTTGAACTTCAATTTGTATTGACCCTTCTTCTTAGCGGCCTGACTACACCCTTGGTCTCGGCCTAAAGAAAGACTAATATTAAAAATGACAATTTGACCAAACTAAGGCCAAGAGGCCTAACTACATAGAAATGATCAAAAGAAAGGAGAGGTTCAAAGCTTCGCCGTCAAAATGAAAATAACTAAGAGTTCAAATCCCACGAAGTCAAAGCTTCGCCGTATTCTAAAGAAATATACAATTTCCTCCTTCACTCTAAAATATGCAAAGTCAAAGCTTCGCCGTATGTTTTGAGAATACTATAGAACTCTCCTAACTTCCAAACAACCAAAGTCAAAGCTTTGCCATGATACAAGAAACAAGGAGAATACGGACAACCACAAGGGAAATGATTTGTTAGTAAACAATAAGCTATCAAATGTTAGTGCTAAAATAACTTAAATGACGCTAGAGAGTTTCCCCAAGCGGCATCGCCAGTCATAGGGGAAGGAGACTCTAGGATTAGTACAAAGTTAGTTCAAAACACCTACAAAATGTCAACAAAATATAAGAACTTCCACAAAACATCACCCAAGCTTCAAATAACCCACAAGAAATGCCACAAGAAGATAGCTAAGCTTGAAGGGACCCCAAGTCCTTCAAGAGAGCTCCAAAAACAACAACAAAGGAGCTTGAAATGCTCCAAAAATAAGGAAATTTGGCAACGTGGCCTAAATGGCCAAAATCCAACTAAATGGACCCAAATGAAAACAAGGCGATTCAAAATGAACCTAAGGGGTGTTTTGAGGCCCATATATACTCTCCCAAGGGCACCCCCCTCCTCTTTTTTCCTACAAGGTAATCTTATTAATTAAGATTTTCATCTAATTTGCCCAATTTTCACTTCTACGTTGGTCTAAATTCCTAAATTTTGGAGAAATGCTCCAAATCACAAACGGATTGCGCCATTGGCTTTAGAAGGCCATTTTTAGTCTAAAGAAATTCCCCACCCCTTTTTCTTACGTCAAAATCACAAAGATTTCTAGCGCTAATTAGAAGACCAAAATTGGATTAAAACCCAACTTTTGGAGATCAACTTTTCTAAGAAAAGTAACTAGCCTAGGCTCTTTAGTATGTGTAAGGGAGTAAGAAAAGACCCTGCTTCGACCTTAATCCGATTTTGTATGCTCCCCGTACACCGGTCAACTCCACGATTAATCTTTAAATTTGCCAATTTTGGAGGATCTTGATGGTTTTGCATCTTCTGACTATCAGAATGCCATGAAACTTATTAGAGCTTGTTATTAACATAAAAGAAGCTACCCTAATTTTTAGTGAGATTTTATCGTTGCCTAAGTAATTTTTAGGAATTTCCCATCATTACTTTCAGTGGTTGACTACCCGGAAAAAGATTTTTTGAAGATCAGAAAAAACCGAGAATTTTCATGGAACCTCCATGGAGTTCCACAAGGGATGTGCAAACTCATATTCCCATTTTGCACATCTAAGGAAGGAGAATCAAATCCTGTTATCTCCTTTAACTTTCAGTAAAAAGGGAATCTTCCACATAGAAGGGAATCTTGGCGAGCCGATTGCTCCGTTGGACTCCTGGCATGATTTTCACTTTGAACTACCGTACTTAAGTTGTAGATGCCCTCCTATGATTCGTCTTGAGTTTTCTTCAACTGCAGGCTAACAATTGGAGTTTCTACTATTTTGCCAATGGAATGGGAAAACTGAAACCTCTCTTTGGGAATCTATACTAAGGTTTTTACATAGTTCCCTTAGACCAATTTGATTAGGATCTGTCATTGAAAGGTAAGTTTAGACAAGTTGGGCAATTTCTACTAAACATGGTTATTTTGTACAATTTTTGGGTTTCTACCCTATCTACATGCAGGATTTGGTTACAAATAAAAAGAAATAAGGCCTTATTCGTTAAAATGAGACAAATTGCAGTCTCATTTTAATTTTTCATACATGCAAGGTGGAAGAAGGGTTCATTAAATTGAGACTGTTCATTAAATTGAGACTTGAAAATGTCAAATATGTATTTCATTAATTTTATACTATTAACTAAAGTAGCACAAACTCAAAAGTACATCTCGATTTACTAATTCCTTTGTAAAGTGAGAAAACAAAATAGTCAAAGACATTATGAAGTGAGACATTTTAAAAAATCAAAACTTTCATATGTCAAAAAACTAATGTATACATGGAGGATAGCAAACTTTAACATGAAATTAAACATATGAATTACCAAAAATTCACCAAAAACATTTAGAATACAATACTTGGAGATGCAATAGTAATAAAAAAAATTTACTATTAATAGAAATAAATTTCTCATACATAGGCACACTACCATAATAAAAGTAACCAATACATATATGAATGTAAACATGCCCAAACTTGTTAATAATTACAATGAGTGCTCTAATTGAACTACCAAAACAACATTTGTCTAATTAAATTATGAACTATAAGTCATTCTTCAATCATAGAACCATCATTATTTGCAGTAGTCGTGAAGGCTGCCACTGATGCCTTAATAATTTGAATTTGTAGACTTGGAACCGTCACCTTTGGATTTTTAGTTCCATTACGAAACCGTGGCTTCCAAGCTGTCATGATACAATCTGTCCTTGACCATGTTGAAGGTATAACGCTATCTTCACGCCACACATTTCTTTGTTTGGTGTTCCAACCCTCATATGTCTCCATATTAATGTGCCGATCCGAAGTAGGCCTCCAATATTGGATTTTGATCATATGCATATGCCCTGGATCGGGACTCGGAGCCGTAATAGCCCTAGCAAGCCAAAATGGTTTTGGATCACCATCAGCAGGACGCACTGCAACAAAAGAACCTGCGTGTGTATCACGAGCAACACGAAACGAAGAACGTGGACGATCATGCTTACGTCCAACAAAGTTGGCATTCTTTGCATTTTCTTCACGCAATGTGCCATTTCTTTGCATTTGATCTGTTTCATCATTGGCAATCCTTGAAGCTAGCCAAAATCCATCAAGTAATGCCTCTCGCACCTGAAGAGGTGCATCTAGAGCAGCTCTGATGCCTTTCCAATACTCTTCTAGTGGACCATTCTTCCGCCTGTACTCTCCACTATGATCATTGTTTGTCATTTTGTTCCAATGTTTAACATAGCCATTCAAACCTTTCTTTATCTCTTCAAGAGCTTTCATTGGAACTGGAGCCAAAGGTTTAGGGCTACCACTTGGTACTTTAGAAAGTCCATCCTCAGTCTCTGACCACATTCTTATCCCATTGCCGTGCTCTGGCAACCACTTTGGGTCAGTACACAAATTTTTATACTCCATCAAAGGCCATCCTGAAGAATCCATAAAAAACTTGAATTGTTGACTTTTTGAATGCCCTCCTAATTCATCTCCACCAGTGCCCAAATAACCCTCCACAAATTTCTTGAAATCAGGGAGCTCCTCAATGAGATGAGGAATCACAGGGTGCATTTCACAATCCATAAAGGACTTCATGAGCTTTGGAAATGTTGGATAGTCATTCGTCTTCAATCTTGAACTCCATCGACCAAAAATAGCATCAATGTCTTCGTGAGTGTGTCCCACAATAAGAAAGTTGATGTATACCTCACGAAAAATGCCTTTGTATACAAGCAAAGAGCAAAAAGCAAAAACATATTGATTCTTGTTGTCCCCTGACGCATTGTCCAATTGCAATATTAATATTGGTGGGAGAGGTTGAGCTGGAAGTGGCTGTTCTGGAGGTGGAAGGAGGGAGTCCAAGCAATTTTCTGCTCCTTTTAAAAGTGCCTTTGTCAATGTGGATTGCCCCTCCTCAATAGAAAATAACGCCCTCGATGAATTTTTAGGCGGGCCTTCCAAATCCCGCAACAACCTTGCAATGGATCCAATGGTATGATTCGAATCTGTTGGGAAAATTCCCACACCATAGTGTGCATATCGTACATCGCCATGACCATGAGCAATCATACCTGTGACAGCAACAGGCATTTTCATGAAGGATTCCGTCGACTTGTTCTTGTGAGAAAAGTGTGGAGAAGCCGTTTTTGAGTGATCCATTTTATCATGAATGATGCACAACATTTTGTCCGGGCATCTCACGGAAAATTCCCGATTTCCATAGTAGTACTTTCTATGAACCCTCTGACCTGCAACATGGGTATTCAAAATATTGGTATACTTATCAAACGACTCTGATTTCCAACAAGCGCTCCTCAATTGCTTATACTCATCGCACAAGCCACACCTAGCAAAACTATCCCCACGAGCCTTGGCAGCAAATTCAGGGAAATTTTGACGGCGAATGTTGCTCAAGCCACTAGAAGAAATCGGCTGCAAATTGAACTCTGCATTGGACTCATTGATTTTAGGTAATTGGTCACTCCAACGAAAAGCAGAAGGTAGAACCATCGCTGCAACTTTCTCCCCAGACTCTATTGTCCTTGTTTTGTGTGGCATTCAATCGGCATCAGACTCAATAAGAGTTCGAAGCGTGGCAGTAGCTTGAAGAGTATGCATGCGGGGTTTTTTAAATCCCACATTTCTATGCACCTGAGCTTGCTTCCCAATTCTAGCCTTCTCTTTGTACCTATAGAACGTAGCTCTTGCAATCCCATGAATAATCCACCATGCAGTGGGGCACACTTCTCTACCTTTCAAGGTAATCCACTCTTTGCCAGCACTGTCTTTATGGATTTGCCTATGCACCTCCAAAAGTGTCTTGCTATGCGCCTTGAAGTCCTCACCTGAATATAGTTCAGTCCTTATCGCTTGAATTTGCCCATGCGGAAAAGGTTGAACACAATTTTTCTGACAACATGATTTTGTGGACACTGATGTGATCGATTCCATAGAGAGGAGAAGTTCTTTCTTGGGTGGAATCTCTGGATCAATCCTTTCACGAGTTGTTTCGTATGATCGAACCCCCTTACGAATTCTTCTGCTTGATGGGTTCATAGCTGCGTTATATACATGGGTTTGGTCATGGTCATATAAGCTGACATTGTCATCTAAAAAAACTCTCTTGATGTCCCAGGAACGAAGTGACCATACATTGCCAGATGAGAAGAGTTCCTCGTTCAGAGACTCAACAATTTGAATGGCAACCCGGTCATCGCCAAGAGGCTTTCCATCTTGGTCAATGATTAACTCTGGGTCAACGTTTTGGCAAACCCCCCTTGCAAGGTCCACCCCATCTTCGTTTCGAAGAGTGACAAATTGTGAGACCCATTTTGCACGAGCAATCCCCTCGCATACCTGAACATCAGGTGGAAATGGAGGAACTGGATTCGCGAACTCATCAAACCCATGGAAATCCATTCTGCAAGCACAAAGACCAATCCTTAGATTCATTGTTGAGTCAAAGATAAAGATGTTCTATTGCAGCAACTTCTAGTATACTAGAAACTAAACATACTCTATATTCACTAATATTAACATCATGTCTCTATAATTTCTTACGAATACAACATCGATGAATGGATGATCCAATGATTTGTGCTATGATTAAGTCATTCATCTTCATCTAAGTAAATACTTTTCAATGCAAAGTTGCAAACACTTTATTTATAGTTGACATTATCATCACCCCGACGATAACCAGAAGTTGTTGTTACTCAAAGTTATCATTGACTCAATGATAACTCTCCTCAACAAAACTCATTTCTTCATTCGTTGGATGTGATGAAGAAATAATTCAACCCAATGCACAATCTCCTTTGAAATCATAAGAAATTGAAGTATCTACACCTTTGAAAATTTCTGACAAGATTATCATCGACCCGACGATAACTGGAACTCGAAGAACTCAAAGTTATCGTTGCCACAACGATAACGATCTTCAATGAAACTCCTCTCATGATTCGTTGGTTGTGACGAAGGAAAAATTCAACCCAACACACATTCTTCTTTCAAATCATAAGAAATTGAAATAGCTACACATTTGCTAAGAATGCCGATTGAAAAAATCTGACTATGTTATCATCGACTCGACGATAACTAGGAGCAAAAGAATTCAGAGGTATCATTGATTCAACGATAACTATCCTCAACGAAACTCCTTTCATGATTTGTTCGATTTGACGAAGAAATAATTTAACCCGATGCACAATCTCCTTTGAAATCATAAGCAATTGACGTACCTACACATTTGTTAAGAATGCTAACTGAAAATTACTGACTCGTTATCATCGACTCGACGATAACTAGAAGTCAAAGAACTCAGAGTTATCGTTGACACAACGATAATGATCTTCAATGAAACTCCTTTCATGATTCATTAGTTGTGACTAAGGAAAAATTCAACCCAATGCACATTCTTCTTTCAAATCATAGGAAATTGAAGTACCTTCAAATTTGCTAAGAATACCGATTGAAAAAATCTGACTACGTTATCATCGACTCGACGATAACTAGGAGCAAAAGAATTCAGAGGTATCATTGACTCAACGATAACTATTCTCAACGAAACTCCTTTCATGATTTGTTCGATTTGACGAAGAAATAATTCAACCCGATGCACATTCTGCTTTGAAATCAGAAGAAATCGAAGTAGTTACACATTTGTTAAGAATGCTAACTGAAAATTACTGACTATGTTATCATCGACTCGACGATAACTAGAAGTCAAAGAACTCAGAGTTATCGTTGACACAACGAAAATGATCTTCAATGAAACTCCTTTCATGTTTCGTTAGTTGCGACTAAGGAAAAATTCAACCCAATGCACATTCCTCTTTCAAATCATAGGAAATTGAAGTACCTTCAAATTTGCTAAGAATACCGATTGATAAAATCTGACTACGTTATCATCGACTCGACGATAACTAGGAGCAAAAGAAATCAGAAGTATCATTGACTCAACGATAACTATCCTCAACGAAACTCCTTTCATGATTTGTTCAATTTGGCAAAGAAATAATTCAACCTGATGCACATTCTGCTTTGGAATCAGAAGAAACTAAAGTAGCTACACATTTGCTAGGAATGCCGATTGAAAAAATCTGACTACGTTATCATTGACTCGACGATAACCAGAAGTCAAAGAGGTCACAGTTATCGTCGACTCAACGATAAGTACCCTCAATGACAGTATTGAGGTAATGGAATTATCCATGAAATGCTTCGACATTCACGCTGCAAAAAATGGGCATTGCAAACAACTTTGTTACAACTGTCTTCACCAAAAGCAAGAGTAACCGATTCCTTATAGTCTACAGGCTCGCTCAACAAATATAACGTCTTCACGCATTGAGATGTCACAAACATGGACCTTCAATGACTAGTTTCACGTACTTCCTGACATCCATATGTACAAAACTAACTCACCACCAGACGAGGTCAATGGCAACTAATTTAAATACAAACTACACCTTCTATCTAAGAACTCACAAACAAGAAGAAAAAACTTTGAGGACCTGAACTTGTCAATGTGCTATGCAGACACACTTGAAGCGCAAGAGAATAGTAAGAGCAAAAGAGTCTCCTCGGCGTGTTTGTGGAAGAAGGCGTGTCTGGCAAGTGAAGTTGTCCGTGGCAAGAGATGGGCAAAAAGTTGGAGAAAGCGGGAACATTTTAGCACGCAATTCCAAATTTCAAAATTCCTGCAAACTCCTTGATTCCTGGCTGTCCAGTCATTCGCTTGAAGGCGCTTTTGCCAACTTTCTACAAAAAAGATGTGGCTCCACTAATGCTTTTTCCAAAAAAAAATTGTCCATATACAGAATTGTCTGCTATAGTTCTAGTAGGTTGACTTCTCAGATCATGTGCCCATCGATTGCTCAATATTTTTAGGCCTTTTCTTGGTGGCTTATTTTCTATCAAATCCATTTTTGGGTTTTAGGATTTCGGCTATTCAGGCTATGAATTTTTAGAGGTTTACGGCTTCTAGGGTTTAGGGTTTAGGGTTTAGGGTTTTCAGGCTATGAATTTGTAGGGGTTTAGGGTTTAGGATTTAGGGTTTTTAGGCTATGAATTTTTAGAGGTTTAGGGTTTCGGGTTAACGCTTTATGGTTTAGGATTTGTAGGCTGTGAATTTTTAGAGGTTTAGGATTCGGGGTTTAGGGTTAATGCTTTTGGGTTAGGGTTTGGAGCATGACAAATGGGTTTTGAATATATTTAGGGCTGTAGGTTTTAAGGTTTATGTTCTGTCATTTCATCATACAAATAGGGTTTAGGGTCGCATTGATGATAAAAAATGGAGATACTCTTCTATTTCTTCATGAAGGTGCAATGGAATAATGTACCAATGAATAAGATGGAAAATAGTATTGTTGAATTTATATTCCATTTATACATGCACGTTTGGTGGAATACTTGAGAAATGAAAAAAAATTGGGACATTTTGTTGCTCAATTATTCTCCCATTTTTTCATGCAAGTGTGATGGAATAATGTAGCAATGAAAAATATTGGGAAACAATGCAGCTTAATGTATTTGCCATTTACTGATATACGTTTGATGGAATACTAGAGGAATGAAAAAAAATGGGGAGATAATGTGCTCAATTACTCTCCCATTGTTTTTTTCATGCAAGTGTTTTGGAATACCATAGAAATGAAAAGAAATGGAGAAATAGTGTTGCTCAATTAATTCTTCATTTATTTATAGAAGAGCCAGAGTCTTGGCTTAAGGATAAGGGTTTATGCTTTAGATAATATCATATAATTAGGGGTATGTTGTACGTTGTGGATTTGTGGGCATTTAAACTAAAAAAATGTGGTGTAAATAAGATATTTCACTTCTAAATTTGTCCTTTTCTTAAATATATTGTTATACGCGTAGTTAGCCGTAAGTACCCTTACAACCACAAAGGGTTGCAAGATGACACGAATTATCGTTCCAGGGAACTTCTAGTAAGATATCGATTGAGTTAGAAGTATCCGGATTGTGACTACTCACTTATTCCTTTTTCTTTCACTTACCCTATCTCGTTCCGGAAACTTAGTGCATTCCGGATTCTGTTCCGGATCCGGACACACCCAGATCTGAGTTCCGTCTCTCTTCCGTCACTGGTTTTTGTTGCCTCTGTTTTACCCTCAGAGGGTCCGCCCTTGATCTAGAAAGGGGTGGGGACTCACCACTTGTACAATTATCCTCTCTGTACTCTAAATCTACTAAACAACACACCCAAGACAACACAGTTGTAGGAGGAGGGAGGAGTATTCTCTCACAGTTTCCGGATTGGCCGACCCGGAATCAGGTCACACAGAGCACTTTTCACACCTCTCTTACTACAACGACGGATCAGAACTTATAGACCCAAAAGAATAGAATCTCAAGGAGAAGACAATTTACTAAGGGGGAGGTTGGCAGACTTTCCGAAGTAGCGGGAGATCCTTTCCTTTGGCGGTTGCTTAACTCCGCATAGAACCCTCCTGGTTCCGGACTCGCAGGGACCTCTACCGTTTTATCCGGATTGCCGTTCCGGCAAATTAAAAGCACGTTGCACTTACACTCCCTTACTCAGCTTTGCATTCCTTTTCACTAGCTCCACCCCTAGATGATCCGTAGCTCAAGATCCGGATTCCTTCTCTCCCTCCCTTCTCTTTCTCCAGTACCAGATCACACACCCATGCATACACTCAACCAAAAAGACCCTATCTAAGCAAAAGTGCAGCTAAAGGTATCCTGACGGACTTAGATTAAGAAAAGAAAATTGTAATACATACGTGAAAGCACTAAAATCCAGTGGAGTAGGATGGAATGGAATGGCAGACAACCAACTTGCCTACCCTTAAAATACTAACACAAAAACCCAAAGTCAACTCCTAAAAGCCTGAAAAGGAAACCCGGAAATCCAGGCCACCAATCCCTGAACCTCCCGGGATATCCGGAAAGATTACTAACTGCCGCCCGGGATTGTCGGATTTCCTGACTATCCGCCTAAGATTCCGGAAACCGGGTCCAAGCTCGGAACCCCATTCCGGATCCTATACTTCGTCTCCTACAACCCTAATGTTTCGGCTTCCGCCCTTTCTTTGAACGACTCCCTGCTTGGCTGGTAGGCGTCCCCTTCGTGCTTTTTGCTGGTGTAGTTTTTGCTGTGGCCCGAGTCTGGATATGGCGCGTTGCGGGAGACGGATCGCTGTCACCTTCGGTTCCGGAAGTGGAGTGGGCACTTTCCTCTTCCGAATCTTCAATGACTTGAACCTCCTTCTCCTTCTCTGGTGTTGTATCCTCCAATGTTGCGGGTTCACTTACTCTCCCCGGCGTGGTTTCCTGCATGTGGACAAATCCTTTTGGATTAGTCCGAGCCGGATTTGTCACCCCTCCGATCCGGTTGATGAGATCTCCCCTAACTTGCTGTCCCGGAACCTTGAATGCACCGGCCATCAAGTTCGGCATTGTTTGGGACTTGGGAACTTCCGGGGTTGAGAACTTAGATGGCAACGGAACCGATTTTGCACTAGACTATGGTTCCGGTTCCGAGGCTGGCCTCAAATTCAACTCCATCATCCGTATTTTACTGGCGGAAGGCTCTGCTGGCGTGAGTATCCCCCTCAAACCCTCCATCCGGGTTGCCTGATCCGCCACTGGTTTCCCCGGGGTACCTGCGACAAAAGGAAGTTCCGGAAAGGTGGAGAAATCCATCGCATGGTTTGGGTCGATGGCCGCCAGTAACTTCTGGATTTCCCTAAAAATTCACTCTATCCTCACGGTGAAGTCTACGAGGATGGTAACTACCTTGGTTCCGGTGATGTGGCCTTCCGATATCATCTTCGAGTCAAACAAGGCAGCTTTGGTGATGATGTCGGCTTTGATATTGACCGCTCCGGTTAGATTCTTGACCAGAGCGAGAGCCTCTTTTTCTTTCTCTTTTGCAACTACCATTTCCCCTTCTGCCCAATTGACTCGGGTCTGGAGTAGGTTCCATTCCGCCTCCAACTCCTGGATCCGCTCCTCCCTCTTCTTCAGATCCTCCGGCTTGGGCAATCGTTTGACAACTTCCACGATCTGGTCCGGATCCACCTTCAACACTTCCGCGGTATCTATCACCAAATCTGACAACCCGTCGTAGAGTACCTTGGCCTCACGTATCCACTCGAGCCCCGCATTGAAAAATGCGGATTCCGTTTCTATTTCAGGTCCCTTGCTGGATTCCCCCTTCTCCAGTGTCAGTGGTTTGATTCTCAACCCCGGATCGATTGACTTCCTCTTCCTAGTCCTTGGATCGGTCAGACGTTCCTCGGGAAGTTCCTCCGGATTAGACTCGACCGGATCTTCCGCTTCCTCCCCGGAAAGTCTGTATGATAGGAGTGTCTTTCCGGTATCGTACTGGATCACTTCCGCCGCACTCAAAAGTTCCTGTTGATGGTACAGATGAAACAGGTAAGTGCTGACTGGACTTGCCTTTGCTTGGGTCATGTAATCCGCTAATTTCGCCACTATCCCGGCTATGACCCTACCCCAGTGCACTACCCGGTTCTCCATAGCCCCAAAGATAGTATTGGCTACCGTAATGGTAACCCGCGTTGGCTTTTCCGGATACAAGATCGGAATCAGGAACTCTAGTATCCGCCTATGTCTCTCGTCCTTGCACTCGTTGATAGCGAATCCGTCCTTAGGGTTTGCGGACCCAATGAATTTCCCAGTTACAAAACGGTCCGTCCTCGATGCTAACCCGTTCCCACTCTTCTGGAACTAATAGACGTCTGCCCAGATGTCTTCGGTCCACGTGACTGGCCGCCCTCTCAAAGTGAGCTCATACTGATTCGGAACGCCGTGAAGTAGTTCTTGAATCATCTCCTCACTCTTGAGGTTCCATAGTCGATAGAGTAAACCGACACATCCTAACCTAGTCAAGTCCTCCCCTAACTGCTTGTATAGTTCCGGACTATCCAGAATGGCCGGAGAGATAACCCGGGCGGATACCGCTATCTTCCGTACTGGTCCGGATGCCATAAGATCTAAGTGAGAACGAAGAAAAGAACCAGGCGATTCAAACTTCCGTCAGTTGCAGTCAACTTCTCCCAGATAGAAGACTTTGGAGCTCCAGAATTGGAGGTCGAAGTAGGAGGTTGTACAGTGACCCGGGTTCCAGTTGATGGTGGGTCAGGAGTCAACCTAATGCTGGAGGACACCGCCTTTGACCTAGGATACACGACGTTCCAAGAAACCGACCAAGTCTTGAGGATGGCAGATCAATCAAGAGTATATCCGGTAGGAAGGCTGGCCCGGATTCCAACCCGGATCGGAAAAGAGACTTATCTGCTAAACTATGTAGTCATCAGGGTATCGAAGGGAAGGCCTTTTCCCATGCTATTAGAAAGACCATGGTTATATGCAGCAAGGGTGCTGGTTGATTGGGGAGCCAAGGAATTCGTGGTAGGGAAACCTACCATACGAATACCTTGGAAATATGTTGATCACTTGGGAGAGACTAGTGAGTCGGATGGATATACTACGGATTGGTCTGATCAGGAGAGCTCTGATTCCGTGGCTAGTTACTTCACGTCTGTTACGGAACCAGATTTTGAGTTTCTGGAACCCATCCTGGAAATCGCGACGGAAGACATAGAAACCCCGACAACAACAATACCGGAGGATCGGTCATTAGAAGAGACGAGCGTACCGTTATCATATGAATGGATCAAACGACAGCTTAATGAAGAGAATCTCCCAACGGTAGGTTTGGGTCGAACAAATCAAGGATCCGTCTGGAGCGAGTTACGGAACAAGGAAGATGGACCAGAGCCGGAAAGGAGGAAACCCATAGTAAGCCCAATGGAGTATGAGGAGGTGAATGTTACTACGGGAAAGACTTTCTTTATTAATAAAGCAATGTCTGCTCCAGAGAAAGCCAAGTATAAGGAGCTTCTAGAAGAATATCTCGACGTCTTTGCCTGGACACCTTCTGACCTCAGTGGGATACCAGCAGAACTAGGAGAACATCGGATCGACCTCGTCGAAAGAGCGGTTCCGGTACGCTAGCAACAGCACCGGTTAAACCCAAGATATTCTTTGATGGTGAAGGAAGAAATTGACGCCCTGTTGGAAGCCGGGTTTATTTACCCAGTCCTCAACTCGGAATGGGTTTCACCCATTGTTGTCGTCCCAAAGAAACCAGGCCCAGGAGGAAAGATCAAGATTCGGGTATGCCAAGACTTCCGGAAATTAAACGATGCGACCCGGAAAGACTACTTTCCGCTTCCTTTTACGGACATCATTCTTGACCAAGTATCAGGAAGTGAGTGTTACAGCTTCCTAGATGGTTTCTCCGGATACAATCAAGTTTTCATTCGTTTATTAGACCAGCTGAAGACCACCTTCACGACGGAATGGGGAACTTTTGCATTTACTCGGATGCCCTTCGGATTATGCAAAGCCCCCGGAACTTTCCAATGACTCATGATGGACATCTTCCAGGATTTTCTACGTCACTTCCTAGAGGTATTCATCGATGACTTTGCTATCTACAGTTCCAAAGAAGCACATCTAGAATACCTGAAAAAAACCTTTCAGAGATGCCGAGAGACAAATCTCAAACTGCATCCCGGAAAGTGTTTTTTCGGAATGGAATCCGGAATTCTCTTAGGACATGTGGTTAGTCGAAAAGGGTTAGAGGTAGACCTGGACAAGGTCAAAGCCATACTCACCCTTTCCGCCCCAACCTGTGTACTAGAAATCCGGGGATTCCTTGGTTGTGTAGGGTATTATTGGAGATTTATAGACGGATATGCTCGGAAGGCTATTCCTCTTACGGAACTATTAAAAAGGGATACTGAGTATGTATGGAGTGCGGAACGGCAAAAAGCTTTTGAGATGTTAAAATCAGCATTAGTCAAAGCCCCTATTTTGTCTTCACCGGATTGGACTAGGGAATTTCATGTTACCCTAGACGCTTCCGGATGGTGTTTAGGAGCAATTCTCTGGCAACACGACAGTCACCAGAGAGAATGCCCCATTTACTACTCCAGTAAACAAATGAGCTTGGCGGAAAGAAAGTACACCACCACGGAACGGGAAGCGTTGGCAGTAGTCTATGCATGCAAGAAGTTCCGGCATTACTTGCTTGGGTATCGAGTAATATTCCACACAGATCATAATTCACTCAAGTATTTGGTAAACAAACCTGACCTTTCCGGAAGAATAGCAAGATGGGTGTTATTGCTCCAAGAATTCAATTATGAAGTCAAAGTGAAGTCCGGAAAGTCAAATGCGAATGCGGACTACCTCTCTAGAATCAGGGGACCGACTTCACTCGAAGACATTTCCACAGAATTCCCGGATGACTTTTCGGAAATTTCGGAAGAATCCGTGTTCCACCTACAAGCAGGAACTCGATCGGATTACCAGGACATCATCGATTTCCTTGTAGAAGGGAGATATCCGGACGGGTTTAACAGGGAGGAGAAAATTATGTTCTACCATAAGGTTGGCCCTTACTCACTGATTAAGGGAACCTTATTCAAAATGGGAGCTGATGATCAGCTAAGGCGATGCGTGGAAACGAAGGACCAGAAGAAGATAATGCGAGCTTTGCATTCCGGACCCTCTGGAGGACACTTTGCAGCCATCACCACAGTGAACCGGATCCGAGCAGCCGGATATTGGTGGCCATATTTGATCCGGGACGTCAAGAAGCATGTGGGGAGCTGTGACCAATGTCAACGAATGGGGGCTCCTTCCTTCCGGAACCATTGGCCACTCGTTCCAATCTTGCCTATCGCCCCCTTTGAGAAGTGGGGAATAGATTTCATAGGTCCCATTTCTCCAGTTACGGCTAGGAGAAAGAAATATATCATCTTGGCTACGGACTATGCCACTAAATGGATGGAGGCACGGGCTACTCGAACTTGTTCTGCCCAGGCTGCAGCATCGTTCCTGTTCACGGAAATTCTGATGAGGTTTGGACACCCACTAGAGTTAGTCAGTGATCGAGGACTTCATTTCCTGAATGATACCATTCAGAATATTACCAAGAGATATCTGATCACTCACCGGAAGACTACTCCTTATAACCCAAGGGCCAACAGTTTAACGGAACGAGCCAATGGAGTAGTAGAAAAGGTTTTGAATAAAACCATCTCTAAACACAAGACGGATTGGGATTTGAAACTTCCGTCGGCAGTCCATGCATACAACACCTCACAGAAGACTACTACTAGCAGAAGTCCATTCTTTCTAGTGTTTGGACAGGAGACCACCCATGGGATTGAATTAGAGGAGGAATCACACCGAGTGATGTCGACCCGGAACGCTATCCGGACCAGCGATCCGGACATCCGGCTGATGGCCATAGAAGATTTGGAGGAGGCAAGATTGGTGGCCCTCGATCATACGAAGAGAGTGCAAGAAAAACGAAAGGCAGATCATGACAAGAAATTACCAACCTACCACGGGATCAAGGAAGGGGAGTTAGTTCTATTGTATGATAGCCGTTACCGGATGTTCCCAGAAAAACTTCACACCAGATGCATGGGCCCATATAGAGTGCAACAGTTGTTCTCTAATGGATCCATGCAACTGGAGGATCTTCAGGGCGTGTGGATGGACACAAGGGTGAATAAATCCCGAATCAAAACATACGCACAGGAATCGGATTCCCAAGACGAAGATGAGGATGTTCGCGGGGACTCTCACAGTTGAAAAAGGGGTAATGTGGGAATCCGGAATCCGGAAACGGATCAATAATGCAAGAAGAAGGTGCGAAAAATAGCAAAAATAAAAAAAAAATTATAGTTAGAGTGTGATTTTTAGACCAGATAACTTGAATTAGGAAATAAGCGTTTCGGCACCACCCGGAACCGGAACCTATCCGCATCCGGAATCCGGGATCATCCGGAACACAGGAACCTACCGTATAGGTCCCGTAGCTACGGAAGTAGGATACCGTTGAGATAACGAACCTGTAGCCGTTGTCTTTAAGACCGTAGAGAGACAATTTAGTACTTAAGCCGTCTTCCTAGGGTTTCCTCTTCCCTTTTCTGTTCTGTGTACCCAAGCCTGTTTGTGTGAGCAGTTGAGAGAAAGAGTGGTGAGTTAGCGACTGAGGTAGAACTACTTTCCTTTCGTTTTCACTTAGATCTTATGGCATCCGGACCAGTACGGAAGACAGCGGTATCTGCCCGGGTTATCTCTCCGGCCATTCCGGATAACCCGGAATTTCACAAACAATTAGAGGAGGACTTAACTAGATTAGGATGTGTCGGTTTACTACACCGACCGTGGAATCTCAAGAGTGAGGAGATGATTCAGGAGCTACTTCACGGTGTTCCGAATCAATATGAGCTTACTTTGAGAGGGCGCCCAGTCGCGTGGACAGAAGACATCTGGGCGGATGTTTATCAGTTCCGGAAGAGTGGAAATGGTTTAGCATCAAGGACGGACCGTTTTGTAACCGGGAAGTTCACTGGGACAGCAAACCCTAAAGACGGCTTTGCTATCAGCGAGTGTAAGGACGAGAGACATAGGCGGATCCTAGAGTTTCTGATTCCGATCTTGTATCCGGAAAAACCAACGCGGGTTACCATTACGGTGGCCAACACCATCTTCGAAGCTATGGAGAACCGGATAGTGCACTGGGGTAGGATCATAGCCGGGATAGTGGCTAAATTAGCGGATCATGTGACACGAGCTAAGGCGAGTCCAGTTAGCACGTATTTGTTTCATCTGTACCATCAACAGGAACTTTTGAGTGCGGCGGAAATAGTCCAGTATGACACCGGAAAGACGCTTTTGTCATACGGACTTTCCGGGGAGGAAGCGAAGGATCCGGTCGAGTCTGAAGCGGAGGAACTCCCCGAGGAACGTCTGACGGACCCAAGGACCAAGAAGAGGAAGTCAACCGATCCGGGGTCGAGAGTCAAACCACCAACACTGGAGAGGGGGGAGTCCAGCAAGGGACCTGAGATGGAAACAGAATCCGCATTTTTCAATGCGGGGCTCGAGTGGATACGAGAGGCCAAGGTACTTCACGACGGATTGTCAGATCTGGTGATAGATACCGCAGAAGTACTGAAGGTGGATCCGGATCAGATCGTGGAAGCAGTCAAACGACTGCCCAAGCCGGAGGATCTGAAGAAGAGGGATGAGCGGATCCAAGAATTGGAGGCGGAGCGGAATCTACTCCAAGCTCGGGTGAATTGGGCGGAAGGAGAAATGGTAGCTGCGAAGGAAAAAGAGAAGGAGGCCCTCTCGCTGGTCAAGAATCTCACCGGGGCAGTCAACATCAAAGCCGACATCATCACGAAAGCTACTTTGTTTGACTCCAAGATGATATCTGAAGGCCACATTACCGAAACCAAGGTAGTGACCATCCTTGTAGACTTCACCGCGAGAATAGAGAGAGTTTTCAAGGAGATCCAAAAGTTGTTGGCGGCCATCAACCCAAACCATGCGATGGATTTCTCCACCTTTCCGGAACTTCCCTTTGTCGCAGGTACCCCAAGAAGGCCAGTGGCGGATCAGGCAACCCGGATGGAGGGCCTGAGGGGGATACTCACACCAGCCGAGCCTTCCGCCAGTAAGATACGAATGACGGAGTTGAATTTGAGACCAGCCTCGAAACCGGAACCGGAGTCTAGTGCGAAATCGATTTCGGTGCCCTCTAAATTCTTAACTCCGGAAGTTCCCAAGGCACAAACAATGCCAAATTTGATGGCTGGATCATTCAAGGTTCCGGGACAGCAGGTTAGGGGAGATCTCATCAGCCGGATCGGTGGGATGACCAATCCGGCTCGGACTAATCCGAAAGGGTTTGTGCACATGCAAGAGACCACACCGGAGAAAGGAGGCGAACCCGCGACGTTGGAGGATATAACGCCAGAGAAGGAGAAGGAAGTCCAAGTGATTGAAGATTCTGAGGAGGAGAGTGCCCACTCCACTTCCGGAACCGAAGACGACAGCAATCCGTCTCCAGCAACGCGCCATATCTAGACTCGGGCTACAGCAAGAACTACGCCAGCCAAGAACACGAAGGGGACGCCTACCAGCCAAGCAGGGAGTCGTTCGAAGAAAGGGCGGAAGCCAAGACATTAGGATTGATAGGAGAAGAAGTATAGGATCCGGAATGGGGTTCCGAGCTTGGACCCGGTTTCCGGAATTTTAGGCGGATAGTAAGGAAATCCGGTTATCTTGGTCGACTGTTAGCAATCCACCCGGATATCCCGGGAGGTTCAGGAATTGGTGGCCTGGATTTCCGGGTTTCCTTTTCAAGCTTTTAGGAGTTGACTTTGGGTTTTTGTGTTAGTATTTTAAGGGCAGGCAAGTTAGTTGTCTGCCATTCCATCCTACTCCATTTGATTTTAGTGTTTTCACGTATGTATTACGATTCTCTTTTCTTAATCTAAATTAGCTCAGGTGCTTCTAGCTACACTTTTGCGTAGACAGGGTCTTTTTGCTGAGTGTATGCATGAGGGTGTGACCTAGTACTGGAGAAAGGGAAGGGAGGGAGAGGAGGAATCCGGATCTTGAGCTACGGATCGTCTGGGGGGGTGGAGCTAGTGAGAAGGAATGCAAAGCTAAATAAGGGAGTACAAGTGCAACATGCTTTTAAACTGCTGGAACGGCAATCCGGAATAGAAGGTAGAGGTCTGTGCGAGTCCGGAACCAGGAGGGTTCTGTGCGGAGTTAAGCACCCACCAAAGGAAAGGATCTCCCGCTACTCCGGAAAGTCTGCCAACCTCCCCCTTGATAAATTGTCTTCTCCTTGAGATTCTATTCTTTTGGATGTGATAGTTCTGATCTGTCGTTGTAGTAAAAGAGGTGTGAAAAGTACTCTGTGTGACCTGATTCCGGATCAGCCAATCCGGAAACTGTGAGAGAACACTCCTCCCTCCTCCTACAACTGCGTTGTCTTGGGTATGTTGTTTAGTAGATTTTAGAGTATAGAGAGGATAATTGTACAAGTGGTGAGTCCCCACCCCTTCTAGATCAAGGGCGGACCCTCTGAGGGTAAAACAGAGGCAACAAAAACCAGTGACGGAAGAGAGACGGAAATCGGATCCGAGTGTGTCCGGATCCGAAACGGAATCCGGAATGTACTAAGTTTCTGGAACGAGATAGGATAAGTGAACTAAGGGAGATTAAGTGAGTAGTTACAATCCGGATACTTTTCATTCAATCGATATCATACTAGAAGTTCCCTGGACCGATAATTCGTGTCATCTTGCAACAAGTTGTCGTTGTAAGGATACTTACGGCTAACTGCGCGTACGACAATACTAGCGCAGGAGGTTCGGGAATGTAGGACGAGGTTCGGTTCGACCGTCAAGTTCGTGTATTCGTCGTCGTCGTCGTCACGCGGTGCAAGTTTCCAGTTGCTCCGACTCTTGCGGTGCGTTTTTAGCTGCCTCAGTTGTATGCGCAATTGTGTTTTAGGGTTGTGTGAAGTGCGAGCGATTGCGTTTTCAATTGCTGCATTGACGTTTGTAAGGGATGCGTCAATTGTGTGAGCTCCATTTTGCGAGTTGATTGAGGATTTAGGGTGAGGAAGCTGAGCTCCAGCCCGCGACTTTGTGAGCGAGTGACCTTGATTCTACAAGTTTGTAAACGGCTAAGCTCGATTCCACGAGTTCAATCGGGAGCGGTTAGGATCTGCGAGTTCAATTGGGAGCGGCAACAATCCATTTTCTGAGGTCAATCGAGGTTTCCGGTGCTTCGCAAGGTATGAGGTTCTTGGTGTGACTTGTGAGCTCCATTTTACAAGTTGATTTAGGGTGTACAGTGAGTGACGGAGTGCTTCTACGAGTTTAAGGATTAATGTTTTCAATCTGTGCACGCTTGTTTCTGAGAAGTTGGGTTTTTGAGTGAATTTGTGAGTGCTCACATTCTTTTGGGCGCTTGTTTTTGCGGTTTAGGGTTTGTGTTTGGCAGCGATTGTTTTAAGCGCTTTTGTTTGTATTTGTGAGCGCTCATAAGTTTGAGGGCTTCTGCTTCTGTATGCCGCGTTTGTCCCAGCGAAGTGGTTTAGCATTCATGGCTGTTTTTTAGGATAACATGTCTAGTTCTCTACTTTGTGAACGCTTGTTGTTTCAACCAATTGTTTGCTTTATTTATTGTTGCGAGTTGATCATGTTCAGGGTTTAGGTGCTACCGTCAAAAAGAGGGGCACGAGATTGCTGAAATTCTGGAGTACCGTCACCTTCTTCTTTGAACAGCGTCAAGGCAGGAGTTTGTAATAGGTGCTCCCAATCTCTGCTTCATGTACAGGTATAGTCAGTTTCTGAACCCTTCCTATTGTGGTTCAAGACTTGATGTTGTTCAATTCTATAGTTGCATGTGTTTAGGGTTTAATTTTAATTTATACAGATGTGACGATAGCTCTGCAAGTAGCCTAAGACCTGACATACTCGTTTTGGATTCTAGGTTGTAGTTTGTAGTATCTTGCATGGTTTAAGACTTGAATTGTGCATAATCACATCGTTTCCATGTCATGCATCTTACATTTCTCTAATGGAATTACTTTGTGGCCATGGCATTTTCAGAGTTTGAAGGGTACGTTGAGCATTTGCTGTTCAAACTTGACACAAGCAGCGTCTCCCAACTTCCAGGTTTGTCCACTGAAGTAGAGAAACAAAAAGCTAATTCTTTTCATCATGCAAGCATTTAGGGTTTAGATGCAGAAATTAGGGCTTCCACACAATGCCCAGTCAAGTCCACGACAAAAGTCTGGGTTATCCTCGAATCGAGGATAACCTCGGTCCATCGCAAAACTCAGGGTCATCCTCGAGTCGAGGATAACCTGGTTCTAATGCAGAACTTAAGGTTATCCTCGACTCGAGGATAATCTACATCCATTGTAGAACTCAGGGTTATCCTCGACTCGAGGATAACCTAGGTCCACCATAGAAGTCAAGGTTATCCTCGACTCAAGGATAACCTAGGTCCACCGTCAAAAATGACGACCCTTAAACTATAGAACTCAAGGTTATCCTCGAGTCGAGGATATTTTGGTTCAGCCTAAAAATTGAAGAGAATCCTCCAGTCGAGAATAACTTGGGATACATCACCGCTATCCACAATTCCAGAATTCATTGGTACATGAGAAGTCACCCTGGTTATCCTCGACTCGAGGATAATTTGGAAGAATTTGATGTTAGCCAGTAGGAAGCAAACAATCATTTATAGAAGATAATCAACAAATTAATATCAAATGTTCAAAACTAAACTCAAATAGAGATGAAGAACAGTATTTTGCAAATAATTAAAAAAACTTTAGAATGTTGTATTATATGATCATCAATACAACAAACAGAACAGAAAATCATATTGCTTCTTAGCCACGAACGTCCTCAATGTATCATTCAGTCATTCACATGAAATGACCATTGAAATTTGTAGTTCGTGCTACGAGTCCCCTCACTCCAATTATCCTCGAGTCGACGATGCTCTGTCCAATAATGCGATTCAAACAACAGCAAACAAATAAGACTTCCTTTGAAAATTAAGTATAGTGACCTATAACTAAATGCCAATAATGTACGTCTTTTGACAGGACCTGAGAATGGATTCAGAGGATGCGTACGACTATTCAGTGACAAAGCACCACCTTGAACCCTTCATCAATCCTTTCGAAGATGGACCCTTCATTTCGGAAATGGAGGATAGCTACGGGAAACTATTCCAGTTCAAATCGCATGTTGCGAGCTGGAGTTTTGGTGTGAACCGATGGAAAGACTATGTCTTTCTTCGGTACAAAGTCTCTGGGCAGCCGGGTTACCTAGTGTGGAATTTGAATGAGAAGGTGATGTTCATAGATGCTCACCACAACAACTACGTTGCGGTCGTCCTACGTGAGGTAGATGACGTTGGGAAAGCCGGAAAACATTGTCACTCAATAGTGCTCAATGTCAACTCAAATCAAGCAGAGTTTGACCTTGAGAACCTCATGACATTATTGGAGGGCTCTGAAATGGAGTCCCTCAATCAGCAATTCATAGATAGCGGATATCTTCCATGGAAAACCGGGACCGGCAAAGCTACTGCGACCAAGCTCAGCCTTATCTTCCAGACATTAGATAGGTACGCTTTGTCAAACGTTCAAGCTCCTCCAAGTTTAGGAGGGCAAATATGTAATATTCAACAATGAGAATCGACTGGAAAGCGGAACCTGCCATCTGGAAGCGGAGGAGGCAGAAGTAGGGGGACTCAACCTAGTCAACCCATGCCGAAGACTCAAACTCAGGGTTCCATTGATCCGAGCCCAACACCACCAAGTAAGAGAAGAAGGAAAAGTTTAGTGGGAGGTGCCACGGGTGCAGGTAGCTCGGGGTCTGCATTGACATCAGTTGGAACTCAATCAGAAGAGCCGATGGAAGAGTTTCAGAGGCACGCACTCATTCAGAGGGAGTTCTGGGCAGAATACAAGCAGTGTTTTCTCTTCGATTAGAACACTGTTAGTGTGGACATCAAGCAATGCGTGATTGTGAAAGAACAGTATATAATCCGTGCACTGCAAGAGGACATGGTCAAGTCCGTGAAAGAGCAGCTCATCCAACTCATCGACATCAAGCAGCGGCAGAAAGTATGCTTGACTCCAGTGGACAGAAATAATCAACTCTTGAAAATGAAACCCCAGAAGTGGGAAGACATTGAAAATGGCCAGTTCATGATTATCAATGGCCAACATAGTATAACAGCATCCAAGGAGCTTCAGAAGCAAGGGTGCGGTGAAAGCAGGCATGTGGAACTACAGAGGTGGGACGCATACATTGTTTGGACGTTGGACCCAAACAAACTTCGACACATTTCGCGCTTCTACAATGCAACGAACCACCTAGATCATGCGCAGCCGACGTGGGGGAATCAAATAATCAGCTGTAGGAACATCTGGATCGCCTACAAGCGTCCCACTCTTGAAGTGACCGATCATGTGGTGCGACAGAACAAGGCTGTATACAGTCCAATCAACTACAAAGTGAGTGAGAGCATACCACCATCGTCGACTCGACGATACCTACTGCACTACAGCATCTAATTCCTTTCGTCTTGTATTCATTGATCAATAGTTTGAATTTTAAATAGAACTCAATTTCATGATGGACTCTATGTTTTTCTTATCATCCTCTTTCTCTGTCCTTATTTCTCCATAACCTCTTCTTTGCAGAGCTTTACCGATGCAGTTGTAGATTGTTTCCAGAATATTAATCCTAAAGGAGACGGTGCAACAATAAGGGGGCCGTCGGACCTCAAGAACGAAATCCAGATAATAACCCTCTCAGACGAGTTGTGGGATCACTGGAAACTCTTCCTGACAAAGCACGATGAAGGCGAGCTCATTGACCCAGCTACCCTTAAAATGTATAAGGAAAATAAAGGGTACAAATTGAAGCCTGCCAGATTACAAAGGGAGTTCTTTAAACATGCTGGCCATTTCACTGACAAGGATTTCAAAAAACAGGCACAACATCTGCTTGGGATTACTCCTGGTCGGGCTGCACTATATCCCAAGCTTTCAGTTTCAAGAATGAAGGTGTTAGCAGTGGACAACATGACAAGTACGGACTGGACTGAGCGAAGGAAGAGGAAGAAAATCGTGATTCAAGACTTGATGAGCATCAAGCCTGACTTAAAGCTTCTAGATAGCCGGAAGAACATAATCGATGAGCGGTGGAGGTCTTGGAAGTGTCGCCACCGATTCTCTTCTGCTACATGGGATTTCCTCCTTTCACACATCAAGGCCGACTACTTCAAGAGGCGCTTACGGAATGATGCATGGCTGAAGCGCGTAGCGGACCTCGAAAAAGAATTCCCAGACGTTCTGCACATGTACAATCGCTTCATGAAGCTGAAATACAGTCTTCCTGAATTGAGCGGTGGAGTGGAGATACGCGGCATGGATGTCACGGCGAAGGCGCTTGTCACCACTAACCGATTCACTTACTGCCATCAGGAGGTGAATCTTGCAGTGGTTGACACGAGAGAAGTCCCTCGATCAAAACCCACAGCAGTCGAGGCAGCCATAGACCCATTTCTGGACTTCTTGGACGACAAGTTGGAGCTAAGTATGAATGCAGCCAACGTGTGGCTATTCATATTACGTGACAGTGAGGATGTGAGCGCGGCTGTTAGCTTCGCTGACTTGAACATGGCGGAGTACGACATACTGAAGTCCAAGTACATCCCATGCAAAGCGGAAATGCTCAACAACATGACAAACCGAGGCGCCGCCCCAAATGTTCCTCTTCTCTTCCTCTTCAAGAAAGAGAACGAATTCGCTTCATCTGTACGGGATTTCATGAAGCCAGAGTATCGAGCGCCTTCGGAAACATGTCCGTATTACAAAGATGCGCACAGGAACACAGAATGCAAGTGGAGAATTCACCCCACTGAACTCCGAATGGAGTTCTATTTGAGATCCTCCAAGCATTTGCAGTCCTTGGCGAGAACGTGCTTGGAATTTATACCGGAGTCAAGCTCATGCTTGCTGCAAAGGTAGGTCACGTTATCAATGTCATTTACTACCATTCACTCGAGGATAATGGTCACTTTGTGGAGTGGATTTGTTAGGTTGCTGTAGTTCGTGAATCTATCGAGGAATTGTCTCGTTTATCCTTGACTCAACGATAATCACCTAGTTTGTATAATCCGTTTTCCTGTCATGCTCTTGTCTTTGCTCTTCATACAAAACAAAGGCTGTAGGATGCTCTTATTATCCTCGACACGACGATAACCTCTCCTTGCTCCCCTACGACTCACTGATGTCCTCTTCTCTTAATTCAGATGTTTGGGGCATTCTTCTATGGTTACATCGACAAGCACGATGCAAAGGGATATAGAAGTATATCATACTTTGTTGATAAACTCGACAAGAATGACTTCATGCATTCAAACTCGCCGTACTCGCTCACGTATGTCCAACCCTCTCATCGTGGACCCATCATGGTGTTGTCTGACTCGCCTCCGTCGCCTCCCATGACACTGGAATCACCTGTTGGGACCTCCGTGACGGAAAATCGAGTGCAGATTGAAGAGCTCGTTAGCTCCGATCCGGGATTGGATGGAATAAACGAGTTCGGAACAAATACGTTCCAAATGCGTGCGTGGTTGTCCTCGGTGTCGATGCCAACTCTGGATCCGACTACTGATCTCGTCACCTCTGAGAATTTGAACATCCAACCTTCCTCTCTTGGATTGGTAGACGTGTTTGGTGTGTCTGACAAGAATGAACCTGCCCAACCTCCTTGTAATGAATCACAGGCACTCGCGGGTGTGGATCCTCTTGCCCGTCCTATCGTGGAGGATATTGAATCAGACACGGAATTTGACAAGATGATGGAGGACGACGCAAAGAGGACTGAAAATGTTGAGGATGTCGGCCAAGCAAGGGCGGAAGATGAACTCATAGTTGAAGCCCATGTTTCCAACTTGCCCAACTTCATTGACCTGGGCAATGATGATGATGTTGCGGATCATCCTCGAGAATCTGATGACGATGATGGCGCTCCCAAACAGAAGGAAATGAAGCCACTGCTCTTGCCCACGGGTTCCATCATCAAGGTGGAGAAGGACTATTGGAGGCTAGAAGAGGAGAAGAGGACCAGAAGAATTGAACGAATAGCAGCAAAGGCAGCAAAAGACAAAAAGTTGGCTGATGCAAATGCAAAAATAATGGAGTTGCAGATAAAGTCTCAAGCCCGAATCTCGGATCTATCGTCCCAGTTTGAGCAACTCAAGCAGCTCCTGTCATCCCAATCTAGTCAACAATCTGGAAATCCCTTGGTTGTATCCCAAGTTGGGCCTTCACATCCTCCACTATCTGTCTCTACATCACCAATCGTGCAGGAACTGGTTGTTGGGCTCCCTCATCCTCGTATCGATGATAATGAGGGTGGTCGTGTAGTGACACCGGAAGATGTCGTTGTTTGCACACCAACTTCGCAAGTGCCAAGGATATCTTCGCCAATACCTTCAGCATTTGAAGTTGTTGTTCCGGAGCCACAGATTGCCCTACAAGATGCAGGACATCATCCTCGTGTCGACGATGTTGATCGTGTTGCAGAGGTCCCGGCATCTCCGATTGAAATGACCTCCGTCCCTGAGTCGGCGAAGGCTGTTGTGGAACGCCATTCTCCCTCCTTTGATGAAGAGGAGGAGAAGGTGGACTACGGCGAGGGCGAAGAAGATCTTCACGATACTCCTCCGAACGAAGAGAAAGGTCCTTCATCTAAGCCCGCTGAGGGGGAAGACGATTCCACCCAAGCGGGTGGATCTTCGCAGGTAAACTCCTCAAATCCAGAGTATTAATTCAAAGTGGAGAGTGTGATAGTCGTTTGATATTGTGTGGATGTTTGGAATGCGGTGCGCATGAACTGCCGACTCTTATTCGAATTCATGATGCTTGACAGGATGGCGTGCCTATCCTTGAATGAATTGCGCGGACGGATCCTGTGTCCGTGGTCGACATGCGTGTAGAATAGTATAGCGTAGGCCTCAATGCGCAGTCTTGACGATCCATACTTAAACAAAATTTTGACATGTATTTTATAATCTACCTTAAATAAAGTATAAGCGTTTCAATAGATTCTGTACAATGACGTCTAATTGATCCGATTTGTGCATGTGTTCATGCTTAGCTCAATACACATAGAAATGTGCAACGTCCAGTACCAATGAAAGCACTCCCTCGCGGAAGTCCCCAGTCAATTAGTGGAATGAAATGCATCTGTCCGCTTGCTGGCTCTCCCACTTCTGCATTTATTCAGGTAAATTCTCATTTGTTTTGCTTTGATTAGGTAGCATCGGAGGGGCGAAGAGAGGTCTTGCGAACGAGCTTGCGTCCTTTGATGCCTCCGCCACGGAGAAAATGGCTGAATATTGTCTTAGATCTGAATGGCGTGCTTTGCCAGAGCATGCCGAGGGCGTTTGCTGATAAATTGAAGTCTTATAGGCTTGAAGACAACGTTCTTAGCCATCGGTACCCAACTGTCATTGGATCGAAAGCAGTATTCGCTAGATAGAATGTCAGGGAATTCTTGCGGCAGGTGTCGGAAATTGCGCATAGGGTCATTGTGTGGTCCACCATGATGAAGCATAATGCAGAACCGATTGTTGGGCACTTGTTCAGCAATTGCAGGGCCCCCTTCGATATACTAGGCCAGGAACAGTGTTCGAAGGTAGAAGTCGCTCCTAAAAAGTTCTTCCATCGCAGAAACAAAGTGTTTTGCTTAAAGATTATTGAGGATGGCCTGTTTTCCGTTCATAGTCAGGACCCGTTCTTTAACGATCGGAACACCCTTCTCATTGATGATTCTCCTGAAAAGAGTATTTGCAATGATAATGGGAATGCCTTGTTCCTCGAGACTTGGAGTCATTCCAAGCAGAGGGACGACGTGCTCATAGGCGAGCTACTCCCTTGGCTCCGGAGGTTGCATTCCAACTGTCCGGACGACGGGATGCAACAGTACGTCAATGACAATCGGATTGGGTTAGAACCCCCCGGTCCCGATGACCATGCCCTCCAAGATATCATTGAGGGCATGAAAGAGTCCGCGAAGGTCATGAATTGCTCATACGAGCTTTCCGCAGTAGGTCTACGTGTAGAGATGCGTCGCCGTAGAGTTTACACTTCGACTTAGAGTTTACACTTCGACTTAGAGTTTACACTTCCATGTGATTGAGCATGCAGGGATCCAGGCATTTTGTACTATGTATTTGAAGTGAATGACCATTCGTTGTAATTAATATATGAAGCTCTTTTTTTATCAATCATCTTCTGGCTCAATGTTTAAGAATTTGTTTGCCCTCGAAGTACTACTTGATTGATGCAAATGGCAGGAATTGAGCTTATTAATAATTATTTAGTGCAAGTCGAAGGTGTTCGCTTTTTGGGATCACTTGTGAAGCAAAAAATCACAAGGAGCCTCCTCTCTGGGTCGGAAAAGGCACGATCGAGTGACTCCAAATCCGATGGTGGAAGCTGTGAAACAGCTCCCTTCTCTAAGCCCTACATGTTGCGCTCTGCCGCGGACGCCGCGTCGGCTGCCATCGACTATTCAAAGGGGGATATTGAGGACGGTGTTGTGGACAGCCCCCCGAGTCGTGGACCCGGAAGGACTCCTATCTGTTCTCCGTCGCCGTTGAAGCGCACGTCCTCGAGCCACGGACGATCCGCATCACCAACTTCGTGCATGGGCACTCCCACAAGTTGGAAACTAAAACTCCCGGTCGACAACATTGTGAGATATCCTCAGCTCGAGGATGACGTTCAAACTTCGACTCGGTTGGCTTCTATCCCCATTGTTGGAGTGGAATCAGAACTACTTCTAAAGGGAGAAGATGAGATTTTACTTCACGGGAAGGCTGTTTCATTCTGTAAAACATCGTTTGATGGTAATTCATCACCTCGTTTGAAGTCTCGCGAAGCGAGTCGAACGCCGTCATCGGATAGTCTTTTTCGACAAAGAATTGTTAGAGAGCAAAGGCTAAGTATGGGCTCAAAATCTACCAAGGCTGTAGTTGTAGACCTAAACCCTAAACCGATTCTACCAAGGCCGCCCCTCAAAGGTCCAAAATCTTATTCTGCTTTGGAGGTTCCTGAAAACATGAGGAGGCCAAAGCGGAAAGCTAGGGCTACGCAGAGTTTGAATGATTGGGATACTTCTGATAGTCGAGGTCGGCCGCATTATCCTTCGAGGCGTGACGATATCCTACGAGGGCTTGCAAAAGTGCAAGCAATGGAAGCAACAAAGATTGAAAGTTCGGAGACCAAAGAAAAAAAGTGGGAGAAAATGTGCAAATAACAAAGACAAGTTTTAGAATCCATCAATTTTGTAGTCTCTTTTATCATGAGTAGAATGATTGTCAAATTGTAAGTACTCAGAGAAATTGAGTATGTACGGGCATATTGTAGTTACTATAAATAGCATAGCAAATATACAAAAACTAGAACACAGAGGAGGTGCTATGACATGTAACTATGAAGCACTTTATTGTTTTCACATGGATTTGGGAAAATCAAAAATAAACTCAATGATTCGTTTGTTTTCACTGTAAATGATCTATTCTATTGCAAATGACACGGTTCCTCCAAGCTTCTTAATTGATCGTGAACTCATTCGCTTGATTAATTTCCTTGAAAGCACCTTTTGAACCATCGCATTATTAAATTGATTGTCATCATATAAAATCACCTCTTCTATTTCTTTAGATGCAACTTCTTGTTGATGTTGACAAAACAATTCTATTTATCATTGAGTTCAACAACTCTTTGTGAAATGGGGCTTTGGTTTTCAATTTTTGAAGTCTCAAAATGACCATTTTGTCTCATTTTAACGAATAAGGCCTTAAATGCCTCAATTAGAACCAATGGTCATATTGGTATGTGACATCTCCGTTTTGGTTATTCACTCTTTTTTGGGCTTTTTGTATATAAAACTACACTCAAAACTTTATAAAATCCAAAAAAAACAATTCCGAATCATGAGTGACCAAATGGGCACTCACACGTACGTAAGCCCTTTGAGAGGTCGCCTACAGCCATCCTTTAGGGTGGGTTGAGATCTCTTTGAAGGATATTTTGTTGCATGTCAACCCGCAGATGGTGACAGTCATCCGGTTTGGATTGCAAGGATGTTGTCTGATCCAAATTGTAATCCAGAAAAACCTAATTGTATACTCATTCAATACTTTCGTCCAACATCAAGAGATCAAGATATTCAAGACTTCTACACTGGATGGGATAGCGAGAGAGGTCTACGTTGGAAAGTGGATGAAACTGAACCGCCACTTTGGGAGCATACAAATGCTCTTATGACAGCGTGGAAATCTAGCATCTGAAAAGATACTCGTCAATGCATGATCAAGATTCCTGCTGCTCAAATTAACATTATCAACCAAAGTCTCACATCCTACACTTGATATCTGTAGCTATGTATGCATATGTATTGTAGGTTTTATAATTATGTTGTTTCCATCATCATG
This sequence comes from Climacium dendroides, assembly GCA_950106755.1. Lineage (NCBI taxonomy): Eukaryota > Viridiplantae > Streptophyta > Bryopsida > Hypnales > Climaciaceae > Climacium > Climacium dendroides. The sequence goes on from OX467088.1 coordinate 29,614,496, forward strand.
TTTTGTGTAATGAAGGGAATTCATATAGTAGATTAGATGGTATAGTTTTGAGTGGATTGATTTTATTTTATTGCTTGGTATTGCATTATTGATTCCAAGTGTATATTTTGTGTTTACAGAACATTGGAATTTAAGTATAGTCTCAATGTACTTCTTTTTATATTCTTCAACTCTCTTTTCTTTATTTTTTACTTCATTTTTACCTTATTTGTTTATCAGTGAGTATGTTTTATTTCAAATTACATTGTTATTGGGAAAAAAAAGTAGTAGATATATCTACTATTTAATTGGTTAACATATAAAGCACTTGTCACATTCTGGGTAGGGGGGCAATTGGTTGTTACAACTTTCTTGCCTGCAAAGCTCATTTAGCAGCACTAGGTCATGTTGTTCTCTCATGCACTCATACAAGTCCAACGGGAATCGAACCCAGACCGCTTCAATGAGATGAACAATCCCTCACAACCAACCGCAGAGCTCATGACTTGGTGTTCAGAAGATGACATATTCTTTATTTATATTAATTATAACATTTACTCTAAACCGAATTACATGTGTTTGAATAGACCATCACTCAAAAGACTCTCAATTTAATGGAAATTGCGCATTACAACTAGCAAATTTAGTGTTTGCCCATATAAATTGGCTAAAATTACAATTCATTTGTCACGGTCTAAATGGGCAATATTATTATGAGAGGCCCCAAACCTCTCAAAATATTGAATATAGTGTTAGATTTGCAACTTGTATGTTATGTTTTTGGACATGCCTCCACGTCAAATCTGATACAAATTAATGGTTTGGTTTGTATTAAATACAGCATCATTCCTAGAATATTTGATTTGAAACCCATTTCAACTGAAAAAGTGTCGGAAAGCAATAGGATTTTTTTTAAATAATTTTTTCCATGAATCCTAATTATTTCGAAGGATTACAACTTGTAAGTTATGTTTTTGAACATGCTTCCACGTCAAAACCAATATAATTTATTGGTTTGGTTTCTATTAAATACAGCATTATATCTAGATTATTTTTTTGAAACCCATTTGAAAAAATGTGCGAAAACAACAGGGTCCTCTTAGAATCACTTTTCCCATGAATCCTAATTATTTTGAAGATTTGCAAGTTGTATGTTATGTTCTTGGACATGCTTCCACATCAAACCGATACAAATTAATGGTTCGGTTTGTATCAAACACACCATCATTCCTAGAGTGTTTTTTATGAAACCCAATTCAAAAAATGTGCGAAAGCAAGAGGGTCCTCTTAGAATCACTTTTTCCATGAATCCTAATTAATTCGAAGGTTTGGAACTTGTATGTTATGTTTTTGGACATGCATCCACGTCAAACCGATACAAATTAATGGTTCGATTTGTATTAAATACAGCATCATTCCTAGAGTATTTGTTTTTAAACCCATTTGAAAAAATGTGCAAAAGCAATAGGGTCCTCTTAGAATTAATTTTTCAATGAATCCTAATTATTTCTGAGGTTTGGAACTTGTATGTTATGTTTTCGGACATGCTTCCATGTCAAACCAATATAAGTTAATGGTTTGGTTTCTATTAAATACAACATCACTTTTAGAGGGGTTTTTTGTGAAATCCATTTCAATTGAAAAAGTATGGGAAAGCAATAGGGTTTTTTTTAAATAAATTTTTTCCATGAATCCTAATTATTTCAATGATTTGCAACTTGTATGTTATAATTTTGGACATGCTCCCATGTCAAACCGATACAAATTAACAGTTCGGTTTGTATTAAATACAACATCATTTTTAGAATATTTTTTTGTAACCCATTTCAATTGGAAAAGTGTAGGAAAGCAATAGGGTCCTCTTAAAAATAATTATTCCATGAATCCTAAGTATTTTGAAAGTTTTGCAACTTGTATGTTATGTTTTTGGACATGCTTCCACGTCAAACCGATACAAATTAATGGTTCAGTTTGTATTAAATACAACATCATTCCTAGAGTATTTTTTTGAAACCCATTAGGGTCCTCTTAAAATCACTTTTTCCATGAATCCTAATTATTTCAAGGATTTACAAGTTGTATGTTATGTTTTTGGACATGCTTCTTCATCAAACCGATACAAATTAATGGTTTGGTTTCCACTAAGTACAACATCATTTTTAGAGTATTTGTTTTGAAACCCATTTCAATTGAAAAAGTGTAGGAAAGCAATAGGGTTTCTTTAAAATAATTTTTTCCATGAATCCTAATTATTTCGAAGATTTGCAACTCGTATATTATGTTTTCGGACATGCTTCCACGTCAAAACCAATATAAGTTAATGGTTTGGTTTCTATTAAGTACAGCATCATTCCTAGAGAATTTGTTTTAAGACCATTTCAATTGAAAAAGTGTGAGAAAGCAATAGGATTTTTTTTAAATAAAATTTTTCCATGAATCCTAATTATTTCAAAGTTTTGCAACTTGTATGTTATGTTTTTGGACATGCTTCCACGTCAAACCAATACAAATTAATGGTTTGGTTTCTATTAAGTACAGCATCATAGCTAGAGTATTTGTTTGTAATCTACTTCAATTGAAAATGTGTGGGATAGCAATAGGTTTTTTTTTAAATAATTTTTTCCAAGAATCCTAATTATTTCAAAGATTTGCAACTTGTATGTTATGTTTTTGGACATGCTTCCATGTCAAAACCAATATAAGTTAATGGTTTGATTTTTATTATGTACAGCATCATTCCTAGAGTATTTGTTTGTAACCTACTTCAATTGAAAATGTGTGGGATAGCAATAGGTTTTTTTTTAAATAATTTTTTCTATGAATCCTAATTATTTTGAAGATTTGCAACTTGTATGTTATGTTTTTGGACATGCTTCCACGTCAAACCGATACAAATTTATGGTTCGGTTTGTATTAAATACAACATCATTCCTAGAGTATTTTTTTTTAAACCCATTTGAAAACATGTGCGAAAGCAATAGGGTCCTCTTAGAATTCATTTTACTATGAATCCTAATTATTTTGAAGTTTTGCAACATGTATGCTATGTTTTTGGACATGCTTCTACGTCAAACCGATACAAATAAATTGTTCGATTTGTATTAAATACAACATTATATCTAGATTATTTTTTTGAAACCCATTTGAAAAAATGTACGAAAGCAATAGGGTCCTCTTAAAATTCATTTTTCCATGAATCCTAATTATTTTGAAGTTATCGACCTAAATGAGTTATCTCCAGTTTCTCCAACTCCTCCTGCAAAGACACAAAAGGTATTTCCTTCCACCCCACTCAACTTAGCTTTGGAAAGCGAAACTGGGTCAATGGAGGAAAGGAAGACCAGATCACAGGGACAAGGATCCGGGAAGGGTAGAACGATTGAGGAAACCACTCCTCAGAGTGCTAGGGCCAATGTTCCGCCCACACCAACCAAGCAGAAGAAGAAGCCTCCAATTATGTCAACACAAAAGAAAAGGACAATTCTAAAGGACGATAACGAGGAGGAAGAAGAAGAAGAAGAGAACGAGGATGAAGAATCTGGTACTGAGGAGGACTCGGAGCCGTATTCTGACCCGAATCAAGCACTAGCAGAGACTCGGGCAACTAAGGCTGCAGCATCCAAGAAGAAGAAGCTTGCCACTCGGGGTAAGGTACGCTAGGGACAGAAGACCGAAACCGGAAAGAAGCCGGCCACGAAGAAGTTAAGAACTTAGGAAATTACGTAGGATAAATTTCTGAGGATAGGGTGGTGAAAATCTGAAGTTTTGGGATAGTTGTATATAATTAGGAAGTTTACTTTTTGAGTGACACGGCCACTAGCAGTTGGAAAGTGACTGGGTCCGTAATTATAGGATTTGAAATCCACTTTTAGCGGAAGTAGTGGGAGTTTGAGTGAAAGTCAACAGGGCTGGAAAATAGTAAGGGAATGACACTTGTTTGGCCTTGATTGACTGGAGCGTTACTTTTAGGTTAGGATTTTGAGGGAGTAGTTTAGTATTTAAATCCGGGACTTCTTTGGTCCCGGTGTGCATCTTTATCTTATCTTCTTATATTCATGAGTACCTGGGAGTTCGCTCTTGGCATGATTGAAACAAATCATAGTTGTGTGTACTTGACACTTGTTCGTGTTTTGGAAGTCCAGGCTGGAAAGTGAGTGTAAGTGGATACAAGGTGTACCCGGATGCTGAGTTTATCCAGTCCAGTATTGGATTAGTGTGTATAGACAGAGGCAGAAGGGATCTCTAGTGTGGACTAGGAATGGACTCGGAAGGAGTACGGATTGAGGGCCACTCTCCGGAAAGAGTAAGGGTTAGCATGCCTCTGCAGCGCTCGTTTCTCCTTATTGTCCCCGCTAGTTCAGACCGGATTTAGGACTAACTTAGTAGGTTGTCGTTGTAGCATTGGTTAGGAGGAATTAGACCGGCTTGCGTGACTTGCTGGACATGATTGCGTTTCCTTTCCAGTTGTGAGGACGGTCTGTTTTCTCACTTGTAGGATTTGAAAGTTTATTTTTGAAAGTTTGATCACATAGTGAAACTTCTGACACTTTAAAATTGGAGGGTAGGAGTTAAGCTTCCTTCCTAAAGCCCAATTAAGCAGATCCCTCTTCAAGAGGTTAAAATCGATATGGTTACGAGTAGAGATCTAGACTGGATGTGAATACTAGAGGTTAAGGTTAGGTCTGTGGAAACACGGATTCCGGTTACGGTCTGTAAAATGTAAATACATGTAACTACCAAAGGTATGTGAATAGAAGTGTTGGGAGAGTTACAGGGTAGTGTATAGCTGTGGGGTAGTAAACTAACCTGTTAGAGAGTCTGTGTAATAAACAAGTGGGTGTTAAACCGGGTTAGATCCGGTCAATATTGTTAGATCAGGAAAATCCGGTCTAAGGTGTATTAGTAATTGTTGGACCGGAGGGATCCGGTCGTGTTTGTCCAAGAAACCAAGGAGACCAAGTAGAGTTCTGGTCTATTGTTTTGCTTGGGGTTTTGTATTTGTGTGTGTTCGTGACCATCACTCTACCATTTTCCGATAATCGTGAACCTAGGAAATTTGATCTTCGTGGGAACGATACTCGAGTCACTTTAAGGCCTCTTTTAAGAAATATTGAGCCTTAGAGAAGGATTTTTGCTTTCCTGTGCTACGACATCACACCGCCAGAGTATTAGGAAGAATTTCTATTCAGGCCGGAATAGGAGCAGGAGAGGCGGTAATTCCTTTCTGTATGAGGCGAGGAATTAGTGAGAGCGAGAGAGATAGAGTCACCACCCGGAGTGCTACAGCCCGGGGAAGACGAAATCAAAGTGCTTCAATAAGAGCTCCAACTATTTGCTCTCCTAGCATAGAACAATTAGAAGATAACATAGTTATACTTGGTCCACTAGAGGACGTTTCAGTTCCAGATTTAGCTTTCGAAACGACTCCCAATCCGGAAGAAATCACTAACAGTACAGACCACTCTAGTTCATCCGGACCACCGTCGGAAGACTTGGAAGCCCAACCGGAGGAGATGGCCAGACAAGTCACCTGACTAAAGTATTCAACGTTTTACGGTGACGGTAGTCAAGATGTAGACGATTGATTGGTGGAATTAAATTCCACTACTCGAGCCAATCAGGAGGATGATGGGACGAGACTCCGGATCCTCCCCGGATTACTTAAGGCAAAAGCCTTAAAATGGTATAACAATCTACCGCACAACATCCGGACAAACTGGGACTAGTTGACGGATGATTTTGTACTGACATTGAGAGAGGCTGGAGGAAAGGCCAGAGCACTCGGACGGCTCAGTAAAATCGCGATGAAATTTGGAGAGTCTATCCGGAAATATGGGCAAAGAGTGAAGGGCTTGATTGCCAAACTAACCCCCGGGGTAGCCCAGAATGTGCAGATTGAATGGTATGTTGTAAATGCCCATTTGGTCACTCATGACTCAGGAATTGTTTTTTTTGGATTTTATTAGTTTTCAATATAGTTTTATATACAAAAAGCCCCCCAAAGAGTGAATAATCAAAATGGAGATGTCACATACCAATATAGAAATTGGTCCTAGATGGGGCATTTCCTGCTATTTGTAACCAAATCCTGCATGTAAATAGGGTAGAAACCTAGAAATTGTACAAAATAATCATGTTTAGTAGAAATTGTCCAACTTGTCTGAACCTGCCTTTCAGTGACAAATCTTAACCAAATTGGTCCAAGGGAATTAGGTGAGAACCCTAGTATAAATTTCCAAAGATAGGTTTCAGTTTTTCCATTCCATTGACAAAATAGTAGAAACCCCAATTGTTAGTCTACAGGTGAAAAAAACTCAAGACGGACCAGACGAGGGCATCTATAACCTAAGTATGGTGATTTAAGGTGGGAAGCATGCCAGGAGTCCAACGGAGCAATCGGCTCGCCAAGATTCTCTTCCATATGGAAGATTCTCTAATTATTGGAAGTTAAAGGAGATAGCGGGATTTGATTTTCCTTCCTTAGATGTGCAAAATGTGAATATAATTTTGCACATCCCTTGTGAAACTCCATGAGAGGTTCCATGAAAATTCTCGATTTTTTCTGATCTTCAAAAGATCTTTTTCCGAGCAATCAACCGCTCAAATCCAAGATGATAAATTCATAGAATTTATCATGGGTGCGGTAAAATCTCACTAAAAATTAGGTTATCTTATTTTATGCTAATAACATGCTCCAACAAGTTTAAAGACATTTTGATAGCCAGAAGACCTACAACTAGGAAGATCCTCCCCGAATCGACAATTTCAAATATTACGGAGGGGTTGACTGGTGTATCGGGAACATATGAAATCGGAATGGGGAACAAATTAGGTCTTTTCTTACTCCCCCAAGCCTACTTGAGACCCTAGTCTAGTTACTTTTTTCAGAAAAGTCAACCTCCAAAAGTTGGATTTTTACCCCTTTTTGGTTTTTAGTTGGCGCTAGCTTTAGGTGGTTTTTTGACGGATGAAAAGGGGGTAGAGGTTTCTATAGACTAAAAATGGCCTTCTGAAGCCAATGGCGCAATACGTTTGTGATTTGGAGCATTTCTCCAAAAGTTAGAAGTTTAGACCAACGTAGAAAGTTAAAAAATTAGAATTAGGATGAAAATCTAAAGGGATAGGATTGCTTGGAGTGCACTTCAAGTCTTCTTGGATTTTGGGGACCTAGAGAAGGTATATAAGGCCTTCCCTCCTCACTCACTCCATCTCTCTTATAGTCTTATGGTCTTTTAAGTTTTGACCCTTTGGACCATAGTTTGTGTTTCTTCTTTGTGTCGTTTGGAGAAGTTTTGGTTGGAACAAAACTCTCAAAGTCTAGTTGTGTACTAGTTTGGGCCATAGTTTTTGTACTAATCTTAGAGGTTCTTCCCTTGTGATTGGCGATGCCGCTTAGGGGAGCCTCTAGTGTTTGATTTAAAATATTTTGTGAACTAACACTATCGTATTAACTCACGTGTTTGAAAGTCATACTAACACTTGTACTAACATACATTGTAACCATGATTATACTAACACGTACTTGTTTCAAGTATTTTTTGTGGTTTTTGAAAATACGGCGGAGCTTTGACTTCAAGTCCTAGGATTGTTATAGAAATTTGATGATTTCCTAAAAGATGGCGGAGCTTTAACTTCAAGTCCTAGGATTGTGATAGAAATTTAATGATTTTTTAAAAGTCGCTGAAGCTTTTGCTTTATCACTAATCTCAAGTGTCCCCTTTTTATTAGTTTTTTAGGAACTAAAGTTTGGAATTGAACAAGAATTGTTTTGCAAATATAGGACATTTAGGACACTTAGAAAGATCTATTGCTTGGAAGGCACAATGAACTGACATTAGAATACCCATAGGATAGGACCAATTTCAAAAACTTGGTTGTGTTTGCTGATTTACCAAGGGTGGATAAATAAGCGCTCACATAGGTGGTAGGGTTTCCGGAAAGAATGGGATTCTAAATCCGACAGTCCAGATCGACCACCCTTCATGAAGCTATGGAGGCAGCCCTACACTACGAGAATTCCAAGCAGTCCCTATGCAAATCCCTGAGAAGGGAAAAGAAGGGGAAGACCGGACGGGACAAGAAGGGAAAGAAGAACCGGAGATCAAGTTCATCCACGTTCGAGAGTTCCGGATCTGAGGAAGAATCTTCGGATTCAGAAGATAGTGACTTGGACCAGCCAACGTCAAGAAAGAAAACATCCAAGGGTTATCGACGGGTGTCGCACCGAGCTATTGTCAAGGTAAAAGAGGAACCGGAGGTGGAGTCAAAATGAGCGATTAGACTTTCTTCATACCTTCAGTCTACTGGATCACTAGATTTGATATAGAAGCTGGCGATATTTACATCGTAAGTTTTCTAAAACTCCTCGACCCAGACTGGTTTCCCGATTCTACCAGGTGGTGCCCTCTCCCCATGGCAGACTTTGGGATTTCCGAAATCCAAGAAAGCTTGGCTACCATCAAAGTGCAGCTGGCAGAAAGTGGCAAGCAACGACGAATTCTTCCGGCAGCCAGAACAAACGTTTGGTGTACATGATGCGGACAAGTTGGACACTACCCAAATGAGTGTTTCTGACTACCGTCCAGGAAGGTACAATTCGTGGATGAGGAAGGAGCAGTATACTACTGTGGAAGTCCTAAATAGGGCCTTAGAAGTTTTTAGGAGGAATTGAGGACATAGTGGGTTCATCTAGATAATTTTTTTGTTTTTTTGCTATAAAAATAGAGCAGGGTTGTCATAACAAGTGAGTTAGGGTTGTCGGACGTCCTGGACGGACGGACAGTCTGGACCAATTGGACGGCTTTAATTTTTCAAAGTTGTGGAATTTTTTTGAATGACACGTCACCTCAAACAACGAATCCAGGGCGCGGACGTCATGTGTGGGCGCGGACGTCGTCGTGCCACCATCAGGGCGTGGACTCGTGAAGTCAGGGTGCGGACTTCAACGTGAGCATCAGGGCGCGGACTTGCACGTCAAATACAAAAATACAAAAAAAAATAATAGTAGGCTACAATGTTTGTGATAACCAAAACTGTTTATAAAATTCATGCATTGCAAAGTAGAATAACAATAAAATGAATCTATACTTCCAAAATACGCCCACTTTCTCATAGGTTATCTAAGACAATCCTTTGGCTTCTTGTCCATCTTTCTTCCAATTGCTACAATTCTCTTCAACTCTTAAAGACCCGAGATCTACCATCGATGCAACTCTATAACCTCAATTATTCAAACGACTTGACCTACGAACTTTTTGGGCACTTGGATCCACTACATTAGCATCTCGAATGACAACATCATCATCCTCAAGTGCCTCATCATGGGCATCTTCGTTGCTATCATATTCATCTTCTGCTTCACCACTGTCTGTGGTCCAGTGTCCTTCAACTTCCGAGTTTTCATTTCGAAGTTCTACAATAGTTTGACCTTGACTACGTTTGCGCTTCAACCTCTTATGTTGTTGTGCGTAGGGGTCTTCTGCATCTGAATTTATAGTGGGCCCACCTGGAATTGGAATTGTTGGAACAACAAATGCCGGAGTTGACCTACTAGGTCCTAGTACATATGTACTTAGGAACGGTTCTACCACCCTATTTTGATCTCTTGCCCCAATTCCGAGAAGTGGATGATTAGTAGGCCTTGATGATGATGCTTCTCTAATTTGTTGACCTTCTGTTCATCCACGGCCTCTAGTTCCTCCACGGCCTCTAGTCCCTCCACGGCCTCCAGCCCTTCTACGGCCTTGTTGATATTGCCCTACTTCATGACGAACGGAGGGCCAAGGAGCTATAGGTGGTCTACTACCAGTTAACCAGTAGTACTACGTGAAACGCTTTGAAGAGTCAAATGAACATTCTCCACTGAGCCTAATCCTTTTTGAGAAGGTCTTCGGATGGCATTTTAAGTTGTTATTGAAGATGGGTCTACGGAATGTGGCATTTGTGTACCTTGGTCTGAAATAGCAGGATGGTCCGCAATTGGAGCGGGTACACGGGCAAGGTCTTCTGCAAGGTCCACAAATGCAAAAACATCATCAGGGTCCACACGCTCTGGATCAAAAGGCCTTCTCACATTACCATCCGTTTGATTTCTTGCAATAGGGCGTGCCACTCTTGCATTTCTAACGTTTCTGTCATGGTGTCCTTGAACAACTCTAATGTTACAAGTTGATGGCCTCACTCCCGTAGGCCCTGTATTGCCATCTCGATTGTGAGAAGATCCTCCACAATTTGGATTTGAATTCCTCCCCCTGTTTCCGTCGCCATCTTCATTTCCACCACCATTTCCATTTCTACCGGCATTTCTATTTCCACTGGCATTTCCATTTCCACCGCCATTTCCTAGAGGGAGGTTGTCATCATCGTCGTTGTTGTTATGGGAAATACCATCATCGACGTTATCGTCATTTGGATTGTCGGTCTTTAAAGAAGACGACAAAGTTTGGATTTTAGCATTCCCTTCATTTTGAGGAAGTGGGGGTGAAGGATGGCGACGTGGATTGGGTGGAATGGGTGGCCCTCAAGAACCCCAACAACCATAAAGGAGTTCCTCCTCTCCATCGTCATCATCTTCATAGTAGTTCCTCGCTTCCTCGAGGTGATCGGCTCCTCGCCTTCAAAGATCTAGGTTTGCCAGATACTCTTGAGGGTTTAGATTGGCTTCTCCATCAACCTCTTCTTCTTCCTCTGCTTGCATTGCGTCAAATTCCCGATTGCGTTCATTCACTGGGATTGGACCAAGGGCATCTGGATTGGAATCCTCCGAGTATATATTTGCATCATACCAACGAACTGGATCGGCTCCTGGTTGCTGCTGAAGTACACGGCTATTGGTATAAATGACTCTGCCTTTTCAGGGGCTAATCGATTTCGGACCTTATTGTGAACAAAGGAATAGTTACTCCAATTCCTTTCACAAGAGTTTGCGGAACATGTGAGGGATAAAAGACGCACGACAATTTTAGAAAGAGCCCGATCTCCAACTCTGTGCCACCATTGGTGGGGAAGCATTTGTGTCACACGGATATTGGATGTCTTAGCTGCACTGTACGGTCCAGTACCCTCCTCAAATTGTGTTAATTCCGCCAGCACATCATCGAAATCCACATCCACTGAATCTGCCATCTTGCGGATGACTTTGTACAATGCACAAAGAGCAATTTCATCCACCCTGAGCGTCACATTATCCAAGAGGTATAGATTCAAAAGGGCCGTAGCGTAGTGTGTATCTTCAAAAGCCATCTCCCACCTTTCATTGAAAGATTCTTCTAAAGTGACTGCTATGTCATTACGTAAGCTGAAAGGTGGTTCTCTTAAAGAATACACGTGCCTCGCAAATTGTGCATTACGAGCCACGCCCGACCCATGGCTGGTTCTCGTCCATCAAACACACGCAAAGCCTTCAATACGTCTTTAGTCATGTACACGTAATTCACACATCGTTGCCAGAAGGCCACATCTTGAATGGTGCTTCTGACATTACGTGCAGCGGTGGCTGACTGCGGTCCATTTTGTTTGTTCTGTAAGGTATCAAAGTAATTTAAAACACGCGGGTGGTTATTCAACCGCTCCAAGACTGCTCTGAGTCTCACCAAGTGCTGCAACATGAGGAATTTACAAGAAAAGCGGGTTTCAGTAGGCACTACGAGTTGCAGATTCGGACTCAACTCACGGAAAATTGACATGGTCGCATGATGGTTTCAAATGTATTGGCAAAATCTTTTTGCCTTGACAATCAAATTGACAAATTCCTGGATTTTGGCCCAATCTTCCAACATGAGATCCAGTGCACGTGCCATGCAACCTTGCGCAAAAATGTACGGGTATGTTCGAGTGATGTCTTGCAATGCCCCAAGTATGTTTGCTGCATTATCTGTGCACACTTGTGTCACATACTTGGAATCCACCTTCTCAATGTACACTTTCATTTGGTCCGCTATGTAGCACATGGTTTTCTTTTGTGAGGTAGTATCAATTGACCCAAAAATACATCACCTGCGGGGCATGACATCATCACATTCATGAGAGGCCTCCGATTGACATCATCCCAACCATCGTTGCATATCGTCACCCCGTAGTGCTTCACAGCAAAACCAACCTTCTCTTCAATCTACTTCTTGATTTGCAACCTCCTCGATTCAATTAAATTAGTCCTGAACTGATGGTAAGAAGGTGGACTATATTCAAACCTCGCCAATGAAGTTGCCCTCATAGCCTCAAAGAAGGCTGGATGCCTTGCCACATTAAATGGCACATTCGCTTCATAGAAAAAACTTGCCCACTTCTCATCCAACTCCTTCTTTGCAATGTTGAATGCGTCCACCATGCGCTGCTGACGTAATGATCCAGATCTCGTAGAATTTGATGCAGCAAGGCTATTGGACGTTTGTAGGGTTTCATTTCCTTCTGAAACGTTTGTCCCTTCTTCCGCACTCCCACCATTGACTCCACCCGTCACCTCATTTTCTGTGGCTTCACTTGAACTTGCAAGTGGAGTTGTTCTAGATGGCGCACTTTGAATTGGTTCTCCTTCATACATGTCCCCGGGATCCATTCGTAGCGAGACAAAACCTGCACAATTGGCAAATCTATGGCGCACTGCACGAGGCATACTTTGACAAATTGACCTCTCCGATTTTGAGCCATATCCGAAATGTGCAAAAGCACGCTCACGTTTGTAACTGAAGGTCCCAGCACAAAAAACACAAGTCACCTTCGTCCCATTCTCCGCAAAGTTTAGCCACGGTTCCCATTCCTTGGTCGGCTTCCTTTGACTTGCCATTCAACCGTTCACAAATAATTTCAAATGTCTTCCTCCTCCTTTGTATTGAAGTTAAAAAAACCAAAGATATACCAAACAAAATATCAGTAACAGCAATTAGCGCTAATCCACTGCTTGAACTGATTTTGACATCACCTGAGCAGCAAACTAAGGCCATCTGCCACCCAAGTAGACTCACAAGGAGCTCAAAATGAATTGAAGTCCACGAGATAGAGGCCAGATGACAAATGTGGGGAATGTTGGGTCTTCTTTTTCTATATATGTTTAGGGAATGCAGGGGCGTGGACTTCACCGTTCCGTTGTGCGTGCTAGTAGGGCGCGGATGCACAATCTGAGAATTTGTGAAGGACGTTCACAACACACACTTAAATCCTTAGCATCAGGGCGGATACAGGAAAGTAGAGCGCGGACTTCACGACGTGGACTTGAAGTGAGGGTGGGGACTTTAGGGCATGGACGTCATCATAGGGCATAGACTTCAGGGTGCGGACTTCAAAATAGGGCGCGGACTTCAGAACAGGGCGCGGACTCTAGAGCGTGACACCATTACAGAAATGGGGGTGTGTACATAGAGATGCACTGAAAAGTAAGTTGACCTCCGGCATGGGATCCCTCCTTCTTCCTATTTAATGGTCTTGGAAGATGGTGTCCCTCTTTTTCATGGAAAAAGGGAAACATTAAATGCTGACACACCTTGTTTTAGATTTCTCATATTCGTGGGAAGACAAGATGGCAAACTTCAACATATATTTTCACTGAATGGTCTGTGTCAGGGCGCGGACAATTCATAGAGGCGGAGGAACTTGATAGAGTGCAGCTGAATCATAGACTCCATGGCGTGGAGTTAAAGTCAGGGCGCAGACTTGAAGTCAGAGCGTGGACTCCAGGACGTGAACTTCAAGTCATGGCGTGGACTTTAGGGCCTGGACTTCAAGTTAGGGCGTGGACTTCAAGGCGTGGACTTAAAGTCAGAGCGTGGACGTGGTCGTCCAGCACAGAAGGCATGACTTTGAAATTGTCGCAACCTAACTTTTTGATTTTTCTCTCTATCGTGTTCTGTAACACGGAATCCGGATTGAGTAGACCCAGATTGGCACGAAAGAAAAAAAAAAAGCCAAGAGTTAGAAAGACTAGAAACGTAAGCCCTGAAGGAACCGGATTAGGGAGTGGAACGGATATCGGAAACGAATCTGGTCTAGTCCCATAACCGGAGGAACGGATATCGGAAACGAATCCGGTCTAGTCCCATAACCGGAGGAACGGATCCAGGATTTGCGTCCGAAAATTCCAGAGTGGGTTAGTCTCTTTATTTGGGATTTCAATCCCGGATGAGTTCGATGAGGTAGAGATATTGGAGGGGAAGTTTGAAACTCCAATATCGAAGGAGAAGGAGGTTGGAAGAACTTCTACTTCAGAAGCCCCACGGATGAGGACAGGAATAACTTCTCTTGTAGAGCCGGAACGAATTCCAGAAGGGGGAGATAAAAGTAGAAATTTGAGTGAGCTCTCTCCCATAGCTACTCCAGATAGTGGTGGACCCCCTCAGGAAGGATAGGTAGTTAGAAATTAGAGGGTAGGAAATTTTGTTAGACCAGACCTCGTTCCGGAAAGTTAAGAAAAATTCAGATCCAAAAATCTCGGCCGGATCAGTGCCGGATTTCCGGGGAGACCTTTTTGTAAATTTTGTATATAATTCAAGTCTCAAGACTCAGACTGGGAGTTTTCCTTCGTGCATATGCTGTCTCTTGTGTATTGTCTATTGTTTTCCTTGTCTTCCCAAAGATTGGCCGGATAAGGGAGGGAGAGATTGAGTATAGATGAGCAGAGTGTGAGAGGATCTTCTCCCCTTGTTGTCTTCTTGTGATTGCAGCTGCATGTGAACAGGTTGTAAGTGTTGGAAGTGAGTCAAGACACCTCATTAGGTTTAAAGTTTATAATTCCGGGTGAGATGACCAGTGCTAGACTAGACAGTAAGAGAAAGGATCCTCAAACTGTGCTAGAGCTACTAGATGGCATGTCTGAGTTAGCCTCTAAACACTTGAGAGGTCTCACCATTTGAAGAAGTAAACGGAAGAACGTTAGATTGTGCTGGTACGGGCAGACACACTTATAGCCACCTTAGTTTCGCACAGATTGCAAAAGGTAGTAAGGTCGTTGTAGTAAGTAAGGGTCGTACGGGGGATCTTTGTGTGACCTACAGGCTGAGATTACTTCCAGTCTGCTGTGAAAGATTAAACCGGATCCTGTTAGGATAGGAGAATAGATTGGCTTAGTGAACTTTCCATCACTAGAAAAAACGGAAAGAGAGGAGTGTCTACCTCTCTAAAAATAAGTGACAGATCCCTCTGAGGTGCCAACAAAGGCTAAACAGAACCGGAATAGAAGTTGAGGAAAAGAAGTCCTCGGTTAAAGTCGTACGAGATCCGGTTGGAAGTGTGAATTCCGGGTTGGTTCTTGTAGGTTGTCGATCAGGTTTGATTCGGGTCAGTGTTAGTCTGGACTAGATTAGTTTATAGGAGGATCAGGAAATCATCCGGTATTTGAGAAGAAGGGTGAGAGAAGTATAAAGAAGAATAATGGAATTGGGAAACTCCTCAAATCATCTAGTAATACAAAACACTTCACAGAGTCTCTTGGGTTTGATCTTTAGAGTCACTTTATTATGCTTTAAAGAGGTTTTTGTGAGCATAATAGGGAATTTTACTTACCTTGTGCTGCAACAGAAATGCGCTAACCTTAGACTTGACATCCTTCAATCCGTCCTATTTTTGGAGCTGGGGAACCATTAATTTTAGCCTCAACAACTTGTTTTGGATTCCGACAAGTCAATGAAAGCAAGAAGCCAAATTAAGAGCTCCACGAACTAAAATTTGGAAGAAACTTCATGGAAGAGCATGTCCCCATCGTTGTGGTGGAAAATGTTTCTCCTTACTTCTTCTAATACTTCAAACTACTTTGAACCAACATATACTTTAGGGTGTAAAACAAAGACTCTAAATTCTTTGATTTAGGAAATGGTTAGGACACTTTGAGGAAATATTTTGGAAATATTTTGGAAATGTTTAAGCAATATTTTGAAAATGTAGTGTACACGATAAAATCATTATTTTCCTATTTTTCTTGCTTCATTAAATAAAAAATCTTTTCTATTTTTTTATTCCAATCCTAAAATTCTTTTATTCCAACTCATTGTCATTCTTTTTTTTGGTGAATCATTCCCTGTCCTATTTTTGTTGGCTATATTCCTAAAACTCTTCCATCCGAAGTCAATGCCATTTTTTATTTGTTCCATCATTCCCTTTCCTATTTTTTCCATGAATTAGGAAAGCTCTCCCATCCCAACTCTATGCCATTCATTTTAGGTTGGATCATTCTCTCTCCTATTTTTTTTGCTTCAATCCTAAAACTCTCCCATTCCAACTTGTACTTAATTTTTTTCTTTTGGTTGAATAATTCTTTTTTCTATTTTGTTCCTAAAACTCTCCTATCCCAATTCATAGTTCCTTTTTTTCCCTAAATTCATTCCCTTTCCTTTTTTTTTGGGCTTCATTTCTAAAACTCTTCCATCCCAACTCAAAGTCAAATGTTTTGTTTTGGTTCTATCATTCCTTTCCCAATTTTTTTGGATCATTCCTAAAACTCTCCCATCCCAATTTATAGTTCTTTTATTTGGGCTTGAATCATCTCCTTTCCTATTTTATTTTTGCTTATTTCCTAAAGTTCTCCCACCCCAACTCAAAGCCATTATTTTTTTGTTCCATCATTCTCTTTCCTCTTTTTTTTTGTCTTTGCTTCATTCCTAAAACTCTTGCATCCCATCTCCATGCCATTTTTTTTGGCTTCATCAACTCCTTAAACACTTCCATTTCAAGTCAATGCCATTTGTTTTTGGTTCCACCATTCCCTTTCTTATTTTTTTGGGCTTCATAAATTCCTAGAACTCTTGTATCCCAACTCCATGCCAATATTTATATGTTGAATCATTTGCTTCCCTTTTTTTTTATTTGTTTTCCTATTTTTTTTTCTTCATTAATTCCTAAAACTCTTTTATTCCAACTCCATGCCAATTTTTTTTGGTTTAGTCATTCCCTTTCCAATTTTTTTCTTTGCTTCATTCCAAAAGATCTACCATCTTAATTCATTGCCATTCTTTATTTGTTGGATCATTCCCTTTCTTATCTCTTTTGCTTCATCAACCCCTAAAGGACCAAGGCCTTATTTCTGCCAAAAAACACTCAAAACTGCCATTTCTGTAGCATAAAGTAAAAAAATTTGAAAATTATTTTTTTTGCACATCCAACCGTAGGATCTTATACCTTACTAGTATGGAAATGTGTGGGAAAAATTTCAGAAATTTTGACCACATAGATTAAAAGATATTTGCATTTAAAGTGAAAAAAACAATTTTTTCAGCACCTTGCGGGATTGGATTATTTTACTTTGAAATTTTTTAACTTAAATTTTTTGCACTACAGAGTTTTGAGCTTTAAATCCTTATTGTGTGAAATTGATTTGAGAGTTTAGGGAAAAAAAATTTCATAAAAAAAACTTAATTTTCATGCTTAAAAAAATTGTTAAGTAGAAGTAGGTATGAGAAAGAAGGAAATCTAAATTATTAATATCTTTAATATGGAATTGAAATGCATTAATACCAATGGTGAGATTGTTCTAGCAAGTAAACAAGATCATGGAAAAAAAATTCTTCTGAAAAATTGTAAAAATTGCATTCAGAAATGAATTCTATAAGTTAATTTTTTAGGAAGATGCTCTAATTACCCGAAAAACAAGATTGTCCATAACTTTCTCATAATAAGTCCAAATGGAATGAATCAAAGCTTCCCATGTAGACAAAAATATAATATACAAGAGAAAAAATTCAAAAAAAAAATTCAAAATTTTGCAAATTTTTTTTTGCTGCCCGAACTGCCCCCTGTCCCTTGTTTTGAGCTTATTTGGTCATAACTTTTGTTTCCGAGCACCGAATGCGAAAAAAATTATATTCCCACAAAGCTCATCAATTTTTCTATCTTCAAAAAAAATTTCAAAAGATCATGACAAAATTTCAGCCCGTAGGTACCTGGCCGAAATCCAATTTGTCCCCCGAAGGGACAATGATCCTTTAGGGGTTAATACCAAACTCTTCCATCCCAACTCAAACATAAATTTTTTTATGGTACCAAATTGGAGTCTTTGCATTCACTTCCCATTTCTCATATAAAAAAATAGGTAATGAAGAACAAGATTTGTTTCATAATTTTTTCACATTTGTTTGCTTTTATTAACAACATTTAAAATGCACTTACACTCCAACAGCTTGACATTCCTTTCTGTTCTATGTATGGTATATGGGACATTTAATTAGGAGGCAAAAGCATTTTTTTTATTTTTTTCTTTACAAGAAAAACTCTTCCATTTAACTCAATGTCTCAATGCCATTTTTTTCTCTTCACATGTCATAAAAAAAATAGAACATCAAAAAAATATGAAGTTAGTCTAGCAATCACCTCAAAGCCAAATTTAACTATTTAAGGGGTAGGGTTCAGGGTTTAGATTTAGGTTCACTCACTCACTCCATCCCAACTCCATTCCAACTCAATGATAAAAAAATTTATAATACCTTTCCATTCTCTTCACATGTCATAAAAAAATAGATAATAAAAAAAATGAAGTTAAAGGCCATCACATGCATAGAAAATCAAGAATGACAATGGATACTTTGCATTAAATCTTCCGTAGAAAAATTTAACCCATTTGTTTATGGTACATGGTGCAAAAGACTCTTTAAAAAAAGGAAAATAGGTGAAACAATTTTTTCTATTGATTTAGTTCCCATTTTTTTATAAAAAAGAATTGTAGGGCCTTACATTGGATCCTACCCTTGGATTCCCTGCTTGCCTTTAATTCTCTTCCTTGGATTTGTTTCTCACCATTTTGCTTTCCTAGAATTATATTTTAGCAACGAAGCAAATTCAAGTATTTGTGTTTGGAATTTAGGCCGTTAGGCTACAATATTTTAACTTGTAACTAAAGTTTTGAATCATACCGATAATAAATTTACAAAAGTTTGGGTGACACCATCCCTCTTTGGGGGCATTGAATTTCAAAGAACTTACATTCGAAGTCAATGCCATTTTTTGGGGTTGGATAACTTAGAAGGGAACCATTTCTAAAAAAATAGCTAGAAGGGATTGTTCTTGAATGGAAACTTAGATCTTCCATTTTTTTGGATTCACGTGAAGGGACTAATATTTGAAAATGCTTCGTACAAGGTTTTTTTTTTTACGTAACCTGTAAGTTTCATTTTTTTGAATTTGTTATTCTTAGAAAGGGATTCATTCTTGAACAATTTCACTAATAGAGATTGTTTTTGAATGAGAACTTAGAGCTTACATTCTTTTGGATTCACGTAAAGAGATTCATTTTTGTAGATGCTTCATGCTTGTTACAAGTTGTTTTTTTAAGAACTTCAAAGTTTTGTTTACTTAGATCACGTGGAAGGGAGTCAATTCTCAAAAGTAATTGATAGATTGAATTTTATTAATGAACCCATAGGTTTTATTTTTTCAAATCCATTATCATAATTTAAGGATTTAATTTTAGGCATATTAACTAAAAGAAATTTATTTGGGAAACGAGAAATTACAAGTTATATTTTGTTTTAAATGTAAAGGGATTCTTTTTTTTTAATACTTGGCACAAGGGACTCTTTCTTAATTAAACATACATGTGAAATTGAAGTAGAGTGATTGTGAATGCCAATCCACAATTGTGAATCATTGCTACAAAAAATTCATTTTCACATGAACTTACAAGTTAAATTGATTTCGATGCATGAGAAAGGTTCTTTTCTAAAGGTAATTGCTACATCGATTTGTTATTTAATCTACCCTAAGCCATTAACTCAAACCCTAAACCCTAAATCCTAATCCCTAACCCTGCACTCTTGAAAACCTTGCCCATGATAATTCAAGAAGTTGTAGGCTGCAACTTCACTGCGCTGGCGCTACTCAGGGCGCGGACGTCATCATAGGGCGTGGACTTCAAGTGAGGGCGTGGACTTGAAGTCAGGGCGTGGACTCCAGGGTGTGGACGTCATTAGAGGGCGTGGACTCCTAAATAGGGTGCGGACTCCTGAACAAGGCGCGGACTCCAAGGCGCGGACTTCAGGGCGTGATTCCACTACAGAAATGGGGGTGCACACTTGGGGATGCATTGAAAAGTAGGTTGACCTCCGGCATGGGATCCCTCTTTCTTCCTATTTAATGGTCTTGGAAAATGGTGTCCCTCCTTTTCATGGAAAAAGAGAAACATTAAATGCTGACACACCTTGTTTTAGATTCCTCATATTTGTGGGGAGAGAAGATGGCAAAGTTGAACATATGTTTTCGCCGAATGGGCTGTGTCAGGGCGCAGACGCAGGGCACGGACTTGAAGTCAGGGCGCAGACTCCAGGGCATGGACGTGGTCATCCAGCACAGGAGGCATGACTTTGAAATGCGCTTGGGCTTGACATCCTTCAATCCGTCCTACTCTTGGAGCGGGGGAACCATTAATTTCAGCCTCAACAACTTATTTTGGATTCCGACAAGTCAATGAAAGCAAGAGGCCAAATTAAGAGCTCCACGGACTAAAATTTGGAAGAAACTTCATGGAAGAGCATGTCCCCATCGTTGTGGTGGAAAATGTTTTTCCTTACTTCTTCTAACACTTCAAACTACTTTGAACCAACATATACTTTAGGGTGTAAAACAAAGACTCTAAATTCTTTGATTTAGGAAATGGTTAGGACACTTTGAAGAAATATTTTGGAAATGTAGTGTACTAGATAAAAGGGTAAAAGCGCATTGTGTTTAAAATGAAAGAAATAGTAGGGAGTTATCCAAAATTCTAGGCCTTCAATACGCCACTTGAATTTTTAATTCCATCATTCCCTTTCCTATTTTTCTAGGCTTCATTCCTTAAACTCTTCCATCCTAAGTCAATGCCATTTTTTATTTGTTCCATCATTCCCTTTCCTTTTTTTTTCCATGAATTAGCAAAGGTCTCCCATCCAAACTCTATGCCATTCTTTTTGGGTTGGATCATTCCCTCTCCTTTTTCTATAGATGCTTCATTCCTAAAACTCTCCCATCCCAACTTATACTTAATTTTTTTCTTTTGGTTGAATAATTCCTTTTTCTATTTTGTTCCTAAAACTCTCCCATCCCAATTCATAGTTCATCTTTTTTTTTTGTTGAATCATTCCCTTCTCTATTTTGTTTTTGCTTATTTCTTAAAATTCTCCCATCCCAATTCCCCAATTCCCAACTCAAAGCCCTTATTTTATTTTTGTTTATTTCCTGAAGTTCTCCCAAAGCCATTATTTTATTTTTGCTTATTTTCTAAAGTTCTCCCACCCCAACTCAAAGCCATTATTTTTTTGTTCCATCATTCTCTTTCCTTTTTTGTTTTTGCTTCATTCCTAAAACTCTTTCATCCCACCTCAATGCCATTAACTTTTTTTGTAAATCATTCATTTTTTTTTGTAAATCATTGATTAGCGAAATAGATCCATCTCAACCCAAGGCCATTTAATTTTTGTATTCCCTAAACCCATTCTTTATTTTTGGGGCTTGATTTGCAAGATTATTCTATCTCAACTGAATGCCATTCATTTTCTTGTATACCATTCCTTCCCAATTTTTTGCTTTTATCCATCATTCCTTTGCCTATTTTGCAATTAAATATGTACTTATTTGACTATTTTCATCCCATTTTTTTTGGGTTCCATCATTATTTATTTCCTTTACATATATATATTCATTAATGAAAACGCTTTTGAAAACGCTTTTGAATTCAACGTTTTCAAAAGCGAAATAATTCATATGCATAGTGTAATACAAAGTATGAAAGTATATAAGCCTATATAATGCTAGGAAAGTAAGTCTTCTCCCTAAACCTAAGCTCACTAACTAAAACACTCTAAACTGTACTCAATCCATATTCATTGGACTGCTTGCATTGCCACTTCGCCCAGCCTCATTGTCATGTGTCCCGGCGCAGATTGGAAGGTCTTCATCTGAGCCCAAACGAAGTCTATGAATTGCGGATCGGGTTCTCCTTGTTGGTCCATCTTCCTCTAATATAGCCCTCAATATTTGTGATTGTTTGAGGCTCTCAAGACATTGCAGAGTTCCTGGGCTATGCTGTTCCATCAAATAATCCATCCCTTCATCTCGAAAGGTATCTCTCCACTCTGACTCTGATAGTAGTGCAAGTTCAGCAGGATCTGGCATGTCAATGTCTCCCCCGATACGCATCCCGTGGTCATTAGTAATGCGACGTCCATCAACACCCTACAACCATCCACGAGGATGAGGGCCAAATTGGAAGTATTGTCCAGCCTCATTCCAATGCCCATTGAAGCATTGGAAGAAGAAATTCCGTCGTCTTTGGCTGAAGTTGTCCTTTAGTGGAACCAAGTGGTGGTACACCTCGACAATTTTAGACGGACCTATTTCCCAACCCCATTCGGTATAAAGGTGTTGTTTGCCCAACGAATGGATGTTCGGTTTCCAGCTCCACACCAAGTCTGTTCCCCACTTCGACGAATGATCAGGGGCATTTTCTTTATTGTATTCCCAATGCGGTGGCATGTAGGGAACTAATCCAAACAACTCATACAAGCGCTCATGGAAAGGAGCCTTGCACAATGAACAACGTCGGCAAACAATCATCAAGCTAATTAGGCAGAATGGATGGTACAAATGTTCGCACGTGCCTAGGTGCATTCCACCTTTCGGGCCAAATAGATTAAGGCAAATGGGACATGTAGTTCCATCATGCACGAAGGTTGAAGGGTTTGGCCATAGTAGTAATGGATTGCCCTGATGGTCGACGGCAGTGCCAACTTGATTCTTGAAATCCCAACCATGTTTGGACCAATCGATGGTTGTTGGTTCACCAGTAATGTCGATGGTCGCCATTTCATCCATGTTGAAATGATCATCCACTAGAGCCCACGATGTCAATCCAAAAACCCTCTCCTGATTGTGTGCGCCATAATTGTGGTCAATTTTTTTGAATTCTTCCACCATTTCCCTAGTCCTGTCAACACTGAAGACACATGCCATCTTCCATTGGTAATACTGCTCCATCAACGCATGCAATTGATTTTTCAATTTCAAATTCTTTGCAAGTGCGTCCATTAGTTGGGTGCTTTGGTCAACAGGCATTGCTGCAACTTCATTCGTGGATAATTCTCTGAGGGACAATGAATCATCTTGAGTATCCATTGTTGCACCAACTTCTGCATGTTCCAATGGAATTTGAGAGGTATTCAAAGGCCCTTGTGCTTCCCATTGTGGATCTTAACTAGCATTGGCCATTGTTGCTACCTGAAGAGCGTGTCGAAGTGCCTCCATGTCACGTTGCTGTTGATTGATGATGTTCTCCTTTTCTTAGATTTCTTCCCTCAATTTGTTAACATCATTATACAAAGAATGCAATTCCACATTTTTGTCATTCACTTCGGTCAACAAACTCTAGATTTGGTTTGTAGCAGTTGTAACATCGACAACTCCTACTATTGGTTTGTCCGTAGGTGGCACCTCTCCCTCCACAACATTTTCAGGTAAAACCTCAGCAGTTGCACGCGCAGCCCTTCTTCTTTTAGTACGTTGTTGTTGTGTTCTATGGCTGACTGGAACTACCACACGAGATCCATCAGAGTCACTGTCCGTAGATGAGTCCGGAGTCTCATATGTTGGTGGTGGTTGAACTTGTGTAGTTGTTTTCTCTAGATTACCTTCCGGGTATCTTTTTACCCCCCTTGGAATGAATCCATTTGCTGGGGTCGGAATATTGACATCTTTTCCCATTGTCTTCAAAGTTGACCAATCCACTCTCTTGTTCAACTTCACCTCCGTATGGACCCCTCGTGCAATGAAAAAATGCACTTCATTGTGCGGGACGGGCGCGACATCATACAACACTTGGACCACCTCAATGCATCGGGTCGTGAACTCCTCGTCAATGCAATGTTTCAAATTTGCCTTATGGAAGCGTCTGTGGAAGTTGTGGCGTTCTTTTGGGAAGACCTTGTCAATGTGGCACTACTCGATGTAATTGGCGCAGTCATCAAAGGTCCATGGATCAGGCACGTCTTCCCACCCCTTGAATGCAAGCTTGGCAGGGTTACGTAGAACATGTAGTCGCTTACAATGTTTATTTCTTGGTCGAAGTCAGATCTTGTCTCGTTCCTCCTTGGTCATTCTTGGTGGCGTAGCCATTTTTGCAGAAAAATTTGAAAACCTCTCACGTGGCAATCAAAAGGACCCCGCACAACGCTCACAACCAACTCAATGAAGAGGTGGAGGGCTGAGAGTATGCAGGGCGGGGACGAATGGGGTGGGGATGGCTTTATATAGTGGGAGGTGGGGGACGCCAGGGCGCAAATGCCATCGAATGGGGGCGTGGACGTGAAGTTGTCGCAACGTGAATTTTTGTTTTGTTCAGTTTATCTAGAAATTAGAGCGGAAAGTAGTTGGGAAGAACCGGATTGGAATGCCAGTTGTAGGAAAATCAAATAGATACATACGAAAAATGAAATAGTAGGTAGACTAGATTCAATTCAGTTGAAAGTTTCAAATTGATCGGGACCGGAAACCCATCCGAAATTAGGGTAGAAACCAGATTAGGGTTGGACCGGATGTTAAAGCCGCCAAACCGGAAATAGTCATTATGACCACGGCGGAGTCCTGGGGCTATTTAAAGACCAAGCTTGCCAGTCTTACTTCTTTCATTTCCTCGCGAGATTGGGCGTTCCTCATGTTGTTTACAGCATTTGGTACCCTCGTGTCAGGAGAGAGTGCCTCAGTAGAATTTTAGTACTTCCGGTTGAGATTGGAGAGAAAAGAAAGGAACGGGACGTGCGGCTAGGAATGGGTGAGGTAGAATCGGTGAGGAAATCCGTGTGAGAGGTAATCCACCCCATGCCGCTGCTACGTCGAAAGAGAGTGGGGTCGTCAAGATCTAGTCCGGTCGAGGTGAAACTCCGGAAAATATTTCCGATAAGTCACTCAAACGAGCAGGAGAAGGACCAACTCATAAAAGATTTAACTTCTATGGGTTGCCAGGGGTTCACTGAGAAACCTTGGGGATTCCGGAAGGAGAGAATGGTGAAGGAACTCTTGGACAAATTGTCCAATGAGTTCGATAATACCTTGAGAGGGAATCCGTCCCTCTGGACTAAGGAAGTCTAGAGAGGAGTGTATGATTTCCGGATAGGGGGGCTTGGAATGGCCGGCTGGAAGGATGAATTCATCCGAGGGAAGTTCCATGGCATCCCCAACCCTAAGGACGGATACGCAGTTGATGACTACATAGACGACTGACACCGTCATCTTCTGAAGTTTCTGATTCCGATCCTCCATCCGGAGAAACCAACGAGGGTGAGAATCACCCTAGGGAATACCATTTTCGGTTCTCTGAGCGGAATCCGGAATGTGGATTGGGCCCGGATCATTTTTGATCTGGTAACCTAGCTCATCGGGAGGGTAGGAAAGAGTAGAGCTACCCCCATATGCGTGTACTTGTATCACTTGTACCATAACCACCAGCTCTTGACGAACGAAGAAGAGAAGGAGTGGAAGGCTCAGGGAGCTCTCCTGAAATATGGGAAATCAGAAGAAGACGAAGAAGCGGAATTGGTTCCGGATTCCGGGATTTGGATCCGGAAACGGAAGAAGAGGAGGAAGAGGTACTGCCGCCAATCAAGCGACAAAAGACAACTCCTCCCCATAGGCGAGGAACACCTCCAAGTCATAGCCCGTCAACTCTAGATGAGAAACGGAAGGGTGTTATGGAGGAAGAAATGGATCCACGGGATCCATTTAATAACTTGATAGCCATTCTCTCTAGTGTCCGGGCGGATTGGGAAGTGAAGCATCTGACCCTGTAGGCGATCGGAAGACTGGTGGATGCGCCTCCAAACAGCCAGCTACCAACGAAGGTAGCCGACTGTATCACCGATCCGGTCGAGTACCGAAGGCGGGAGGAAGAAGTAATCCGACTTCAGACAGAGGTGGATACCTTGAAGGCGGAAAATCTCGTCCTGAGGGAGGATGCAGCCGCCACAAAGGAGATAGCAAAGGAAACACGATGGATAGTGGACCAGGTGAAGGACATTCTTGGAGTATTTAGGGCGGCCGCCACTAAGGCCAAGCTATTCGACGACGAAGTCCATAAGGAGAAGAAACTATTTGGTGCTAGGATAGTAAAGATTCTCACGGACTATGCGGAGCGGGTTGAGACGGCGGTGAAGGAGGCAAGGATTTCAGCGGGCCGGATTGAAGAGAACAGTTGGAAACTGATGGGAGCTAAGGAGGTCCCTCTGTCGGAGCTTTCCCTACCGGAATTGTTTCCGGATGTGACAACTGCTGAAGAGAGGAAGGATAAGACCTCCAAATTGAAGAAGACGGCACAGACGTCTAAACCAGCAAACATCTAGAATCCGCCATCGACCTGGAATCCACGCCTGATTCCGGTCAAGCCGATCTAGTTCCAAAACCTATGGATGGAGAACGGAACCGGAACCTGACTGAAATCTTCGAGGGGATGGAAGTCGAGCCGAAGAGTCCTACCTTAGGGTTAGGATTGTAGAATAGTAAAAGTTTGTACATACTAGAGGAGTTAGAATTGAATCGGATTTGATCCGGTAGAAAAGTAGGTACGAACGGAAGTTCAGCCGAGAAATGCGGCTGGATTTCGTGACGCTTTTTGCCTTTTTGCACTTTTTTGGTTTTGTATATAAACCTGCCCTAAAAAAGGGAGGGGGAGAAAAAAAGTCTTCTTTTGCAAAATTCCTTTGTGTCCTCCGTTTTGCTTTGCTGTTGTATGTGTGTGCCATGGGAGTTTGTGTGCTTGTTGTATGACCGGAAGTGAGGAGAGCAAAGAGAGAAGTTAAGAGTTGACATTTTCTTCCCTTGGTGTATTTTAGTCTTCAAGTTCTAATGTATGAGAGTAGGTAGTAAAAGAGTTGGGAGTGCGTTTCAATTCCTCAGCGTGTCTAGAGTTTGAGATTCCGAGTGAGAAAACCGTTGTTAGGCTAGGCGGATAGGGAGGGATTCCCTACTTGCACTAGATCTCCTGGGTGGGAAATCCGGTTGAGTGTCCGATCTCTTGTGAGGTCTTGCTGCCATATTTGGTAAACGGAATAACTCTAGTAAATGTTGGAATGGACGAGTTCACTTGTAACCACCTAACTTCGCACGGATAGGAGAGGGTGCCCAAGGTCGTTGTAGTATCAGAGGATCGTACGGGGGGTCTTTGTGTGACCTATAGTCCGGATTAATACCCAGATTGTTGTGAAGGACCAAACCGGATCTGTAGTAAGTAGGAGATTAGAAGATAGGATAGTGGGTCTTCAGCCACTATAAGTTACGGAAGGAGTGGTGGGCCTACCACTCTGAAAACCAAGGGGCGAATCCTCTGATGATAAAACAGAGGATAAATTAAACTGGGTAGTATTAAGAAGAGTACCGTTAGACTGAAGCGGATCGGTCTACAGGAGTAACCAAGATCGGAGATTGTAGCCTCCTACGGTTGTGATTGTTGTCTAGACCGGATAATTGGTAGAACCGGAATAGTGGTGGGAAGTTATTTCTCCGTTTTCTGGATATTATAGCGTTTTCCGGTAATTGACTTGAAACCGGAAGTTGGGTTTATACGCTAATTTAGCCTAAATCGTGTAATGAAGTTAAATACTTCACAGGATCTCGTGGGTTCGATCTTTAGAGTCACTTAGTTATACTTTAAAGGAGTTTTCAGGAGTATAACAGGGAATTTACTTACCTTGTACTTCGACAGAAGTCATGGCGTGGATGCCATCGATGTAGGGGCGTGGACGCCATCGAGTAGGGGCACGGACGTGAAGCAAGGCGAGGACGCCATCGATGTGGGGGTGCGGACGTGAAGTCAGGGCGTGGATGTCATCGATGTGGGGCGCGGACGCCATCGAGTGGGGACATGGACGCCACGTGCCAGGGCGCGGACATCATCGCGGTTGGGGCTCGGATATGTGGAAACGGGGCGGGAACGTGAAATAATGGGGCGGGGACGTGAAGCGATGGGGCGGGAATGCACAGGGATGGGGCGGGGACGTGAGGCGATGGGGCGGGAACGCAAGGGGATGAAGCAGGGACGTGAAGGGGGGGACTATATAAAGCAAGTCCCCGCCCTCATTTCTTTGCCAAGTCCGCGCTCTATGCCTCACACGCTAGTTCTAATGGCCTATGCGAGTGAGTTTGGTGGGTGGTGGGCTTGGCCCGCATATGTGACCCGGGTTTGTTTTTTTAAAATTTAACTTTCGTACTTGAAGAGAGATACGGAGGCCCATCATATAAAATATTCTTCATTATGACAAGGGAAGGGAGTGGATCGGCAGAGAAACATCCCATGTTCATAGCTTTGGATGACGTCGGTGAGATGGTAATTCCATTCACGAATACATTGGTGGCCTCAAGTTCATCGAATCCTTCCTCATCAGGCCAAAAAAAGTGCAAGAAAGTACCCAATCCCCATATGCCTCCACACAAATTCATAGTTGAAGGGAGAGCAATAGTTGTGGTGTTCTACACTCGTCGAAGTACAACTATGTTGACCAGGGAGTATGTAGCGCACAACGAAGAAGGATACTGCAAACTGATGAGGGACCTGCGAAGGGAGTTGGAGTCCAAGTTTGAAGCATCAGAGAAATTCAACAATTTCTCTGATTATTGGTTGCACCAAGACTGGCTGGATAAACAGGTGGTTGCCTTCACAACCAATATAGTGTTAAATTGGTGTTACCACACGGAGAAGAAAGAAGATGATAGCGATTGGGACACGCAGAATAAAGAGGTGGTTGCAAAGTTGAAAATCATTCAAAACTTTGCTCAACAATTTTCTTCATCGCGTAAGAAAAAGCAAGCACCATGAAAAGCGGCAATTGAAGACGCCATAATGGCTCATTGTGTGAGTGGAACATTCAAGTGGCTTGAAAGTACAGTGAAAGTCATTCCCATGCCGGAATAGAGTGCGGTTGGTTTATATGGGATCGTGAGGAAGGTGATACTTACAAAACTTGAGAGCATTCCTAGTTGGATATTTTTTGCTGGGAAGAGCTTGAAAACCACAAATGAAAAGGAGAAGTGCCAAGGAATTATCAATGAGGCGGGAGGGTGTCCAGTGATACATCCTAGCATCATTCAAATTGTGTACATCCATCCTAAAACGATGGAAGGTTATACCCTGTGGTGGAATGGAGGATCTCTAATTTCTTTTTTATCCAAGTACAATTCGAAAGTGAACGAATCAGTGGATGTAGATGACATTGAGCGTGAACAAGGTACTGTGAGCACTTTTTTACCCACCCATGGTAAACTAGCGTTGCACAACCAGGTTCTTAGTATTGTTTTGTAAGTTTTGTCCTAAGGATGCCTAGCATCAATCGATTGTGCCTTCCAAGAAATGGATCTTTTCTAACTCCTACATGTGAAAAATAAACAAAACAACAAGAAATTCTAAATAACTATAAGTTTTACCCTTTTATCTCAACTAACTAAGCCAATGTGGTTTTTATTCAAAATGAATTTAGTATAGATTTATCATTTTTAAGTGATAGAAAATGTTATGCCATTTCTAAAAATATAAAACTCGACCTCATCCGAGCTTTCTAACAATAGTTATGGAAGGATGAAGTTTGACCACTAATTGGTTCATCAAACTTCATCCATTGATTTCTACTAATCTACCTTATAATTTTACTTGAGATTTGACTTTTGGTCTCTGAACTCTATTTAATATTTGACTTTCTAATATGGTTGACTTTTGATGATTTATCTAACTTTAATTCATTTTGACCCCTAAACTTCATCCATCTCTATCTTTCTCGTTTTTTGTTGGATTTCTAAGTATGAGATATTTTTGGAAACCTCTAAACTAAAGGTATCACAATCTGAATCTAAAACTTGGAGAAAATCTAGTTTTAATATTCTGACTTGAAAGGTTAGTTCGGCTAAGGTATTTAAAACTATCTACTTTGTAATTTAATAGTAATTTGGGTATTTAGAATCTTACCTCACTTTGTGAGTCGTCTTGGACGTTGTAGATGAGTCTTCCAAGATCTCCATTTTCCTCCATGGTTCCGTTGCTCGGTAATTTATGCTCACCGCTTGAAAGTAGACTTTTAATACAAATTTGCAACTAAATTCTAGCTACTATTCCTCCTTTCTTCTATTTGGGATTTTATACTATACTTTTCTAATGGTTGGCTTAGAAAGCTCTTAACTTCCTAACCACTACTTTTCCATTTTTTGCTTGCTTAATGACACCTTGCGACATTTCACATGGTCCACCCTTCGTGTCTCAATCCTATTGGTTGTTCTAGATACTTGAGATTTCTCCTTCAACTTCAACTATAACAATCTAACAATTTGGTTTTCAATTCACAACTATCATTCTTATTGAGTTTTTGAACTCAAACTTAGTCTAAGCTAGAAAAGTTGAAAGAGTGATGAGATAGAACTTTGTTTTGCATTCTTCCTTGCTAATCACACCTCCCTAATCTATCCTTCTTCCCTTCTAATCTATTTTCTAATTTCCTTATCAAATGCTTTAGCTCTCGGTTTGACTTTTGACAGCTTACTATTTTTAGACTTCTAATATGTTTTCCTTGTAGAGGCTAAAACTAGCTTTCTAAGTTGATGTGGGACTTGCAAATCTAACTTTTCTAATAGAAGTTATGCATGGATGAAGTTTTGAGTCCTAATTAGTGTCTGAAACTTCATCCGCTTATATCTTACTCATTTTAGCTCGGATTTCTTTGTATTTTATGTTTCTGGAAAGCTCTACTATGAGATTTTGAACTTCAATTTGTACTGACCCTTCTTCTTAGCGGCCTGACTACACCCTTGGTCTCGGCCCTAAAGAAAGACTAATATTAAAAATGACAACTTGACCAAACTAAGGCCAAAAGGCCTAACTACATAGGAATGATTAAAAGAAAGGAGAGGTTCAAAGCTTCGCCATCTCTTGGGAAATCACTAAAAATTCTATAATTTTCTTCTAATCAAAGTCAAAGTTTCGCCGTCTTTTGGGAACTCACTAAAAATTCTATAACTTTCTTTTAATCAAAGTCAAGGCTCCGCCTTGTTTTAACAAAATCCCTAAACAAAACTCCCGACTTTAAAACACACGAAGTCAAAGCTTCGCCGTGATACAAGAAACAAGGAGAATACGGACAACTACAAAGGAAATGATTTGTTAGTAAACAATAAGCTACCAAATGTTAGTGCTAAAATAACTTAAATGACGCTAGAGAGTTTCCCCAAGCGGCATTGCCAGTCATAGGGGAAGGAGACTCTAGGATTAGTACAAAGTTAGTTCAAAACACCTACAAAATGTCAACAAAATACAAGAACTTCCACAAAACATCACCCAAGCTTCAAATAACCCACAAGAAATGCCACAAGAAGATAGCTAAGCTTGAAGGGACCCCAAGTCCTTCAAGAGAGCTCCAAAAACAACAACAAAGGAGCTTGAAATGCTCCAAAAATAAGGAAATTTGGCAACGTGGCCTAAATGGCCAAAATCCAACTAAATGGACCCAAATGAAAACAAGGCGATTCAAAATGAACCTAAGGGGTGTTTTGAGGCCCTTATATACTCTCCCAAGGGCACCCCCCTCCTCTTTTTTCCTACAAGGTAATCTTATTAATTAAGATTTTCATCTAATTTGCCCAATTTTCACTTCTACGTTGGTCTAAATTCCTAAATTTTGGAGAAATGCTCCAAATCACAAACGGATTGCGCCATTGGCTTTAGAAGGCCATTTTTAGTCTAAAGAAATTCCCCACCCCTTTTTCTTACGTCAAAATCACAAAGATTTCTAGCGCTAACTAGAAGACCAAAATTGGATTAAAACCCAACTTTTGGAGATCAACTTTTCTAAGAAAAGTAACTAGCCTAGGCTCTTTAGTATGTGTAAGGGAGTAAGAAAAGACCCCGCTTTGACCTTAATCCGATTCCGTATGCTCCCCATACACTGGTCAACTCCACGATTAATCTTTAAATTTGCCAATTTTGGAGGATCTTGATGGTTTTGCATCTTCTGACTATCAGAATGCCATGAAACTTATTAGAACTTGTTATTAACATAAAAGAAGCTACCCTAATTTTTAGTGAGATTTTATCGCTGCCTGAGTAATTTTTAGGAATTTCCCATCATTACTTTCAGTGGTTGACTATCCGAAAAAAGATCTTTTGAAGATCAGAAAAAACCGAGAATTTTCATGGAACCTCTCGTGGAGTTCCACAAGGGATATGCAAACTCATATTCCCATTTTGCACATCTAAAGAAGGAGAATCAAATCCTGCTATTTCCTTTAATTTCCGATAAAAAGGGAATCTTCCACATAGAAGGGAATTTTGATGAGCCGATTGCTCCGTTGGACTCCTGGCATGATTTTCACTTTGAACTACCGTACTTAAGTTGTAGATGCCCTCCTATGATTCGTCTTGAGTTTTCTTCACCTGTAGGCTAACAATTGGAGTTTCTACTATTTTGCCAATGGAATGGGAAAACTGAAACCTCTCTTTGGGAATCTATACTAAGATTTTTACATAGTTCCCTTGGAACAATTTGGTTAGGATCTGTCATTGAAAGGCAGGTTTAGATAAGTTGGGCAATTTCTACTAAACATGGTTATTTTGTACAATTTTTGGGTTTCTACCCTATCTACATGTAAAATTTGGTTACAAATAAAAAGAAATGCCTCAATTAGGACCAATGGTCATATTGGTATGTGACATCTCCGTTTTGATTATTCACTCTTTTTTGGGCTTTTTGTATATAAAACTACACTCAAAACTTTATAAAATCCAAAAAAAACAATTCCGAATCATGAGTGACCAAATGGGCACTCACAGGTATGCTGTTGACAAAAGAAGAGCTTGCATGGGTTGCAACTTACCGAAGGAACCGAGTGAACTTGGCACTCTCATTGCTTGTCATTGTAGGAAAATGCCACGATGCGCAGTACATGCACAACGACATAACTCCATCCAATGTTTTGCTTCATTTTGATGATTGGAAAGAGCATAGGGTATACATAAGGATATGTGATTGGGGACTTTCTAGCCGAATTGTAGAGAAGGAACCATCAAGGTATGGCTTTCCCAGCATGGAGACCCTAGCGAAGGAAAAAGAAAAACGAAAGTTTGCAGCCCCTGAGTTGTTTTATGTATATGGAGAGCAGGGTTCAGCTAATTCAATTGAGGCCATGCAGAAAACGCATTTATATTCCATGGCAGTTGATGCATATGCAGCAGGATGGATAGCAGCTGCAATTTGGCAAGAGGAGTGGGACCCCAAATACTTTACAACGAAGAATCCAGAGCAATATGTGAACCTTAGGATCAAATTGAGAAGTGTAGCTAGGTTTTTGGAATCCAATCCCAAATACTACCGAGTTCGAACGCTAGGGAATGATCTATGTAAGGTTAGTGTTGCGTGTTCAAAATGTCACTTATGTACTTGAGTTTTGAAAATAGAATGAAAATTCACTTTTATTCCCACTAAATACCCCAAGAAACAGTCCATTATAAGATAAAAGACTCAGTATGCATGTCCCTATCTTGTCTAGTGTTCTAGGGCTCAGGACAATATATCTGGACAATATGTCAAGTTGGACTGACTTATGTATGGATGCAATGCAAGACTTAGACTTTAGTACAGCCCACTATAGTACTTTGAACATAGTACAAATATACATTTTTTTTAATATTTCAAAAAGATTTAGAGTTTAAAAGTTTAGGATATGCTTACAAAGATTTGCAATCACACGCAGCAACCAAGGACAATAGAGCCAGAATACTTCAATTAGTATGCTCTACCTACAGTCCATACAAAATTTTCACTTAAAACATGCATATGCAATTTTGAAATTGGCTTTTTAGACCTATTTTAAAATCTCTACTCAAACTAGTGGTACGGCCCAAAGGGCCGTTCGAAAAATTTGGACCTTAGTTTAAATTTGTTTTAATTGAACGATTAGGTTAAAACACCCAAGACCGCGGTACCCGGTCAATACCCTGATTGATACCCTCCAAGACTCTTACCCGGTTGATACCCTCACTGGTTTCCTCACGGGTATCAATCGGCAAACCCGGGCCGGTTATCAATCAGAGAAGGGGTATCGGCAAGTCGAGGTGGACCGGTGAATCCGCCGCAGGCGCCTATCTGTGAGCTGCGTTGCGTCGGAACCTGCTTCGGCCGTGTCCGTCTGCGCCTCGACAAATTCTCTCGCTATCAATTTGGCAATCAATTAGTTAGAACATCATGATTCACAAATTTTCACTGTAAATGCCCGATTACTCGGATCAATCAGTCACTAATGAGAATTGGAATTCAATGTCTCCCGAATTCTCACGAAACCTCACCAAATTCTCTCAGCCTGGGTGATCTTGTGATTACCAAAATTTTTAATTTTGCTTCAATAATCGATTGTTGGTCTTCACCGTAAATCCGAATCCCTAACTCAATTGCAGCTCCAAAATTGAACGAATTTCATGGAGAATCTTACAATTGATTTTTTGTTCCTTGACATTCTGGATCAATTGAGTATCAGCACTAATCAAACGATCACAGCCCAGTTATGCGACCAGAACCACGTCAATCACCTCTTGTGACTCCAATTTTTGATTAGCTTGTAACACCAATTCGGTGAAGTCCAACTCACCGTGATCTCAACCAATCCTTCTGATCGCTACTGGGGTGCTGTCGTCTCTAAATCTGACCGCCGCAACTCACCCACAACCAAATTAACACGGACAAGCAATCGATCCGAACTTCACAATCAGTCCCTTCAAACTCCAAACAAATCCACCAGTGCACCGATTGATCCCGGCCTCCCTTTCCACTTCTCCAATTTGAAAGAGAAAAGAAAACACGAATCCAGAAACAAATTTCTCAAACCGAATTCAGAAGACACTCAAACCTCAAAACCAGATTCATCATTGAGACACAAATTTTTACACGATTGCACAGTGACACAAATCTAATATATATATTGCAAGTACTAAAATTACACGCGCAAGGAAAACGCACAGGTAACGCACTATTGAGACGAAAAATATGAACAGTATGGAGAGAGAGCGAGAGTGAGAGAAGGAAAGGAATTTAATTGTGAATTCCCGGGGGTGATCAGAACGGGTGTAACGCTCGCAATCGGCGTGACTTCTCTGTGCACCTTCGGAAACCCTAGATTCCTTGTCTTTTCCTTTTCTCTGTCTTTTTCCTTATCTTTCTCCTTTTTCTTTAATTTTTTTATCTTTTTCTTTCTAGAACTTTAACTTTAACTTTTTCTTTGCATTTTTGCCCTTTTCTATTAGTTTGTAGCTACTTACTAAAGTATCTTTTTACTTTTTGGACACTTTAATGCATTTAAAAGCTACTTTTACACTAAAATTCTAATATATATATAAATAATGTATGAAATGTCATAAAAAATCGAAAAAGTTCTATAAAAAGTGAAAGAGCTAGACTACAAGAAGCCTCATCAAAGATGATGTGAGTGAAAGGGCGACAGTGTAAGATGTTCTGGACACATTGAAGAAGGCCCCCTACTGTTGGACTATGCCAGATTGTTGTTATCGTACATAGTATTTAGTTTTTTTAATTTTTATAGTTTACCATATAGTTCAGGCATAGAAGGTAAACCATCCTCGTAGAGGACCATGTGTACATACTTGGCAATTGCGAAACACCTCAAATATATATAAAATCGGATGTATTCTCTATTCAAAATGTCATAATATATTAATATGCCATATCATTGTTCTTTCTCATTGCATTTTTAAGAATTCTATGAGTTGATGGTAAAACCTCTATAAAAACAGGGAATGCAGTAGTTTGGTATAAAAATACATACACTGTATTTTTTCAGTAGGTCTATGTTTTTTTTGTTTTTTTTTGGAAAAAATGGAAAAAAAATTGCATTAAAAAAACAGGTCTATGTTTTAGAAGTTAATGAAGCCTCCCCTCCAAAAGAAAGTAATTGATCCAACAAAAAAAAGAATGACATTGAAGTAGATTGGAATAATTTTAGTAATGAAAAAAAAAATAAAAGGATAGAGAATGATGAAACAAAAAAATAAGAATAATGGCTTTGAGTTCAGATGGAATAACTTTAGTGAATTAGAAAAAAAAATAGGGAAGGGAAAGATTGAACAAATAAAGCAAAACTATGAGTTCGAATAAAATAGTCTTCCTAATTAATGAACCAAAACAAAATAGAAATTGGAATGTTAGAACATGGAAATTGTCCATTTCTTTCAACAAAAAAAAATGTTCGAAAAGAAAAGAATAACTATGAGTTGGGATGGGAGAGTTTTAGGAATGAAGCAAAAAAAAAGAGAGAATGATCCGAACCAAAAAGAATGGCATAGAGTTGGGATGGGAAGAGCTTTATTCATTAATGGAAAAAAAATAGGAAAGGAAATGATAGAACAAATACAAAATGGATTGGGCTTGGGTTGGAACAATTTTGTGAGAAATATAAGTCCACAAAAAATAGTGTGTCAAAGTGATTTCAACTAACAGCCCCCAAAAATTACCATTTAGTTCGGATAGAGTTGGGGTACCACAAAAAATAAATGGAATTCACTTGGGATGAAAGAGTTTTGCTATGGAGCAAAAAATGAAGGGATGAATGGGAATGACCAACGAAAAAGAAATGGCCTCGGCTTGGGATGGAACAATTTTGCTAATCACAGAAAATAAAATAGGAAAAAAAAGTCATTCCACCCTACACAAGTGGCATTGAATTCAAATAAAAGACTTTGGTAATGATGCCAAAAAAATAGGAAAGAGAATGATTCCGCCCGAAAAATAATGGCAGTCACTTGGAATGGAAATGTGCTTTAAAAATCAATGTCCAAAAGGGGAGATGGAGTGACCAAAGTTTTTGAAAAGCATACCAATTTATTTTAGGGTGGCCAATTATTTTGAAGGAATTATATAATCTAACATTAAAAGAAATATGAATGGTGGAGTGCTTTCGAATATGGGAATGCTTTGGGTGTCAGTGTAATATAATGTAACCCCCAAAAAATTTATGGAATGGTGGATTGGTGGAGTGATTTGGACATGGAAGTGGTTTGGGTGTTACAAACTTATAATGAGGTAATTTAACACCTCGAAAAAATATGGAATGATGGATTGATTAAGATATGGAATTTATTTGGGTGTTACAATGATATGATCTAACATTAAATAAAACTATGGACTGTTGTAATGACTTGGAATATAGAATATGAAATGGAAATATGTAAAAAGCATATTAATTTCATATATTTATTAAATCCCGTCCGCACCCTAACGATGGCGTCCACGCCCTGACGATGGCGTCCACGCCCTGACGATGGCGTCCACGCCCTGACGATGGCATCCACGCCCTGACGATGGCATCCACGCCCTGAAGATGGCATCCACACCCTAAAGATGGCGTCCACACCTTGACGATGGCATCTGCGCCCTGACAATGGCGTCTACACCTTGCATGTTTCAGAATCCACGTGGCATTCCAGTGGCATCCACGTGGCCTATTTTTCCATTTTCATAAAGTCAACTTTGTGTTGACTATATTGGACGGGTGAGCCCTCTAACGGACAAGCGAACCGGACATCCGTCCATTATGACAACCATGACCCAATTCCACCACTTACAGGATCCTCCCAATTTTATTAGTGGATCATTTATTACTGCTATCTTTATAACCTATTATCATGATGGCAATACACTTGGGGAATAAACATGTCACTCTACACTTTAACAAGGGTCTACTCATAGTTTAACAATTTTGCATTGAAAAATCATAGAAAATTCACTTCTTGTCAGAGTCTCTTCATTCTTTTTGCAATTGACTTCTCTCAAACATTTCAGTCTTTGAAAAATATGGGAGCTAACAAATAGCTTCTTGAAAGTAACTAGATGACAAATTTGTTTGATAATGGACAATTCTACCTTAATTATAGGAGCAGTTTGAAGAAGAGGTTGCTTTGTGAGCAAACTACATTAGATTACATGTGGTACTACAAGAGCAGTTATACTAATGTGACTCTTGTTAAAAAGGATGTCACTCTATTCTATATGTGTCATACATTTCCATCACTCTAGGTTGTAGGTTATATACAAAGAATGTATAACCTTGCTAGTTTGTATAATATAGATTTTAATGTGAGTTACTATATTGACTTGAATTCTCCTTGGAATTGGAGCCTAACAAATGTGTTTGCATGACATTGCATTTTACTGAATTATTCATATTCTCTAATTTGTGTCATTTTCCTATGATTGATTGGTAGGTATTAATAATTGCTATTGGCTTGACATATTGTAGTTATGGTAGAAGCACCTATTTATGATAGGCCCTTGTAATGGCTTCATAGGATGACTGACCTATTGTTGACAACACTTAGATGCATTGATCATTGAAAAAGATTCTGTTTGTACCTTCTCATCCACTCATCTTTCTTTCCTCCTTGATTAGGGAGAAGTGCCAAAGCTAACAATGATAGGTGAGTGTATGAGACCTAAATGGGTTTGAATGAAAAATCCACATTTATATTGAATAAAATGTTCAATTTTGAAAAAAAAAAATCCTTTTTTTTTCATTCATCTTCACCCTTATGTTTGCACACATTGAGCTCAATTTCTTAGCAAATTTCCCATATCCTACAGGCTGAAAGGCTTAAGTTATCAGAAATAGGTACCTCTACCGAGTTTGGTGGAAAGGTGGCTCAGAACGAGGGAGCTGGATTCAGGTTAGTGCCTGTTCATGAACCGCGAAGCCCCCACAACAAAACTTCTGAATTATTACTGTGCAGTAGCTCTGAGCAAATCCTAATTCATAGGTCCTGCAACTCGAAAAGAATACCAATTTGTATTTACATAATATCGTACAATATTGTACAAAGTGTTGTACAGATAGAAAAACGTCGTGGGAACCCTCTTGTAGCATCCTGCAAGACCAATCCACCTCTGTCAACCTGCCAACTTAACAATAAAACGTTAAACCCCTACCACTCTTGAAGATGGTGAACAAATAATGCATTCTTTGGAGCAATAGAATCGTTCTTAATTTTCTAACAAGAAATTAAATATAAAAATCCGACTATTCTAATAATACAAACGCATGAAGTTTTTCAATTAGGTGTGTTTACCTTAATGAACTCAAAATTCTATTCAACAAGGAGACAAACTAAGGATAAGAGCTTTGTGGAGCATCCTGCAAAGATTGCACAAATTCTGAATCACATTCTACAAGGAGACAAAGAATAATAGCTTCCTGTGGAGCATCCAGCCAACACTACTTCCCCTCTCAGGAAGCAAAGTAGTTTTTCACATCCTGTGTGCCCAAATTGCATGGGTTCAGAAAGAGGAGACGAAGTGCAACACCACCAAACCAGTGGAAGAGAGGGTGACGAAGAAACTCACGTAGAGAGCTATCGTTGCGAGTGCATGTCCCGTTGCACCCAGGCGCTGGACTCAAAGTCGGCGGAGATCTGGACCCGCAAAACCTCGTGCAAAGTGCCGCGATCCAAGACCTGGAACAACGCCAGGTTCTCGGGCTCGGCCAAGGAGGCCATGGAAGCCATGCGGACATGCATCTCGTCGCGGCGACGAAACCCGTTGGCCCATCCACCGATGCTCCACCACCTCAAGCACACCTTCCTGTCGCCCACTTGGCTCCTGGCCATGCACTCCTTCACTTGCTTCGCCTCCACACCCTGCTTGTTCTCATCCATGGCTTAGTTCCCAGGCCAAAGCTCAACGCTACCGTTCATTCGACAACTCAAATCTCTTCATTATAACCTCTACAATGAGCCAAACTATCATGCACAATTGCCACAATATCATGGACTGAAAAGTTGGGGCGAGATGGTAAGATCAACGAGATTTGAGTGTAAGTAGGTAGTGTCATCCATGTTTAATAATGGGTTTACAATCTGGCTCTAGTTTAAAAGTGAAAATACTTCCAAAGTTGGAAAAGGAGGCGGCGGAATGGGACGTAGTAGGTACTTTGAAACCCCCATCTTCTCTCAATTCTCTAGTCTGAGGAAGACGAGTCTCCAATTACAATGCATGAAGATAAGTTTTCAATCTTGTAAACCATTGCCCACCTTCAGAATTCAACGTTGGAAGAATCTATGAAGAATGCGAGTGTGCTACACGGCAAGTTTTGTCCGAGGATGAGAAGAGGCTACTTGGAAACTTGATTGTGTAACTCTTAAAATAGTGTATCATACACTCGACAGAATAGCAAAGATTGCAGTGACAAGTCATAATATTGATCCTGTTTTCCAGATACGGATATAGAACACCCTGTAGGGGGCTCGTATGTTATCCATCAAAAGGTTCATCACTTGGTACAGTAATACCTGGTGTTTGAGATAGCATTGACCCTAAAAAATCGTGTTTCATACACTCGACAGAATTCCAGAGAGATTGCAGTGGAAGGAGGCAAACCTGAGCGCCGAGATGGAAGAGACAGTAGTGCAATCCGATGAGATTGATGAGGACGTTGTGCACCGGTGTGAGGAGAAACAGCAGCACGTCGTAGAGCGCCAGGCCGGTGGTGGACAACAACATGAGCGCATTCTGGTAGTCTGCCACCTCCACCGACTCGTGCCGTGTCCGCGCTTTCACCAGCTCCACCACCGCCTTCGCTCTTCGCCCCATTTCCATGTGCGAGTTGCGGTATGTCGCTTGCCATCCCTGCATAAGCAAGAAAGCAAACACACATCAATTGACTCACTAAACCCTAAACACCAACCTGGGATGAAAAATGTCCATACACTATTCAGTCGTGGTCAAATCATAAACTACCAGAATCAGGGAAGAATCAGGTAAACGAGAATACAAAATTGGACATAATAAAGTTCCTAAAATGACCTGCACAATACTGTCAAACCCTTAAAAGTCCAAGGATTCAACCCTTCAAAATGTTCAATTTGGTCACGTTTTGAAGCATACAACTCAGATGGGGCTAAATTCTATATCACCAAATTCAGCCAAGGACATCGCACTTGTTGGTCAAAAAACAGAACCGGACAAGAGAAAGTCACCACATGACCTACTCAAATCTCTTTTAGGCCCTGAAATACCAACGATTTCACGGCATTAAAACGACCAATTCAATTGATCGTGTTGTGAAGCATATAATTCAGTCAAGATTCAATCAGCGAAGACCAGTGCACGTCGTGGTCAAAAACTAAAGAAAATTGGACAAAAGAAAGCCCCATATGACCTACTCAAAGCTGCTTAAAAAAAAAAGAGACCCTTCTTCGTCCAAAATCAAGGACGCATTCTGTACCCTAAAAACAAAACCACATTTCGTTCTGTGGATCTCAAAAATTTTATGAACGACGAGACATTTCCGCGTTTCGTAGTGATTTCGAATTTCGGATTTCACGTTTGAAGAGGGCACCATTGATTAATTCAATTGATCATATTTTGAAAAATACAGTTCAGATGAGGTCATATTTTAGGTCACCAGAATCAGTGAAGAGCATTACACATGTTGCTCCCAAATTGAACCAAATTGACCCCCCCAAAAGTCCACAAATGACCTACTCCAACTGGCTCTACATGAGTCCAAAATTGGACAGAAAATCTGGGTCCTTTCGAGGTTAAACTTGAGATGTTATAATTAAGACCGATTACGAGTGTTTCGAAGCAGCCATGGTGATGGATTTGTGAATCTCAACAACCTGTCCAGGCATGGTGAACAATCGATGCACGCTGCACGACCGTGTGAGCTTGCACTCGCAGAGTCGTCGTTTGGGGCTCTCCTTGCCTCGCAGATGCCGTGACGACGAGATTGCCGTGGCCGTGGCAGTGGACGTCCACCGCCTGTGGAACAGACGGAACCACAACCCGTCGGAGGAGCAAACCAGACGCCAGGAGCGGGAACAGCTCTGCAACGAGCACAAGTCGCGCTCCGGAAGCAACCTCACAATTTGGTACACAACGTCAGTCGGAAGGGGACCGCCTTCAACGCACCAGGAGCCAGGATCATCATCCGCCATAGCCCGTACTTCGATCTCCTACAACTGCCTAACCTCCAAAACACAATGTTCAACGGAAGCCGAGAATAATTGGGTCCATCCTCAAGGAACAAGCATTCCCTTCATCGTCCATTGCAATTCTTCGTATCCTTACGTAGTATCAGCTAACAATCGAACCCTAAGAAACCTAGACAACCTTCACAAAGAGCCCACAATTCTCGTCATGCCTTTACAACTGCCGGATCCCACAAAACAATATGCTCAACGGGAACCGAGAGTTGTGTCCATTCTCAAGGAACAAACCTACCCTTTATCGTCCATTGCAATTCTTCGTATCCTTACTTCGTTGCAGCGAAGAAGCGAATCCTAGACTACCTTCACAAAGAGCCCACAATACTCGTCACGCCTCTACAAATCTGTCTCCAAGTCAGGGGCTCCCTTTTGGGACAATTCGGAGGATCTGGTGTCAGTAACTAACACATCCAAGATTCTCTGCCGTGCAACCCGGTTACTTCCAGCACATGAAGCCTCTCTCTTTCTGCACTAGATTCTTAGGAGAGAAATTCTTACTCTGCACTAATTGTGCTCCGAAAGTCTTCGAGACAATTCGGAGGACCTGGTCTTCGTAACACATCCAAAATTCTCACGCAACCCGGTCACTCTTTGCCTAAACTTCCAGCGCATGAAGTCTCTCTTCTGCTGAATTCTGCACTAGATTCTTACGCTAAAAACTCATCCTCTCGAACGAATTGCGCTTCGACGGCTCCCGTACTCAATCCACGAAGTTTGCAGGACCCAGTCTTGTAGTGAATTCAACGTTCACACGCAATCTAGTCACTCTTGACCTCTTTCTTATGCTCAATTCAATGATGTACCAGATTCTTACTGGAAACCTTCAACCTGCTCTGAGCCCATGATCGAAAAGCTGCTGCAAACCTACCGACCGGGACTCGTGGCATCGTGCTCTCCCCAAATTATGAGCAAGCTCAACGAAAGCTGTCGACGGACGCACCACTGGATCTCGGTGTCCACTGCCTTAGTTCCAAAAGCTAGAGAGTGCTCAATCATCACGCTAATAATATCCTGGGTCGGCTTCTCGGTGGGACCGCCCAACACTGCTCTAAGATCAGGCTAACCTTTCTCTCACTGTGTGTAAGCACTTGGTTTTCAGGGTCCTGGAATATTGGGCGCTACTTACGGTAGCTGATGTTGCAAGTTTTCTTGTAGTGACTGGGAAACTCCACCCTGCACGAGATGCTTTCCATATTCAGGTTTTAACATTAGTTTGTTACACGAGACTGTTTCTGATGAAGTCTCCTCGAAGAAATTGCGTTTCATTATCTCGCGATCAATTCAATCGCATGAATCTTACAGCTCGGGGTGACTGATTCCCCATGCCTGCCTGGGTCCCGAAGAACAACAGAGCAGCTATTGTTGTGCCCTTGAAACAATGCTTTCTGGGGTCGGAATTAAGGGACAGCTCTGAACTACTAAAGAATGGGAAGGAAGGATTGTAGAATCTGTCTTCCATAACATAACGCAAGTAGGACTACTTCTGATCATCATTCTCAGAACTTGGGACAATGGAATCTCGACTAGGATTATGAACATGTCTCTTCAGTCAAGTAGAAATTGTGTTTTCCGTAAGTGAGCAGGCTTCAATATTGCATATGCCGCTGCTGGTGCTGTCATACGGTGACTATAAGGTGACTGGTAGCAGCATACCATCAAAACTGAGCTGGACATCCAGGCCTTCACTATCGAGCAGTTTTGCAAGTTGAGCGTTGATCTTGTCGTGGTCCATCGTGTGCATCATGCCTGCCATTTCAAGGTGTAGAAATATACAATTAAACGTTGCATTCAAGTTATTGCAGACAATCTGAGCTTGTTTCGTTCCACTCAACATATGTTGCCATATATGCATCTCTTCAATAATATCAAGGATTTCACACTTCAGCTCGTGTCAAGTTATTCAAATTCCAAAACTCCATGGTCTCTATGATCGTTGCCGTACATGACAACGCCTTCAGTTCAGCAGATGAACATGGAAGTCTAGACAAGCATATATACCTGTAAAGAGTGTTCTCTTTGGCCGAATTTTCCTTACTTCATCTAGAGCCTGCAAAGTCATACTCGAAAACAGAGATCTCAATGCTCATACAAAAGAGAATTCCGTGACAACACCATGGACATCACCACCAGTTCTAAGCTTTCAGCAGTAAGTAGCAAAGGGCTCGCTTACACTTCTCCAGAAAAGCCATGGGGCAAGCTGACAAGACGAAAAATAAATAAATGTTAAGTAGTCCTATCTGTTGGATCATTTTTTCGTGTGACAATTTTGTAGGCCAGTGTATTTGGAGAACTCCACAAAATGAAAAAGACCGCTCACAAAAAGTGTTGCCATATATGCATCCAAGTCATTTAGTCATCTATTATAGAGATTCTTCTCCAAGGCTGTTTGAACAGAGTGTAAAGCCCTTAAGGACAACTCCCCAATCACATTGCTAGTTTTTTGTAAATATATGCTTGAAGTGTCACTCGTCTGGACAAACGTAAATGAACCCTAAATATGGACAGCAAACATCAAGTTTCATCGTGCTCACCGCAGGCATTCCGAAATGGGTTGCACTAGATCGGTCCGGTCTCAAGGCGTCCTGCAAACAACGAAACAAAACCCTAAAAGTCTGCTTCCATTATTTAAGTATTAACAAAAGCGCTTAAATACGCACTAGAAGCACGAATAAGAAATAGGATTCAGGTCATTTAAGAACGTATACGGTACCAGAATGAGAAGTTCGCAGTTTTCCAAAAGGGGGTATGTCTCAGCAGGAATCTCGCTTGCATCACTGCACGATAATATTGTCACCTCTTCAGCAACAAATTTCCATGATCGTAGGATAGCAAGTGCATAAGTACATTAGAGTTATTCTTAAAGTCAATACTATTTCAAAAAATGTAATGAAACCACCAAGGAA
Source organism: Climacium dendroides (assembly GCA_950106755.1). NCBI lineage: Eukaryota > Viridiplantae > Streptophyta > Bryopsida > Hypnales > Climaciaceae > Climacium > Climacium dendroides. Next base: position 29,659,319 of record OX467088.1, read on the forward strand.
TTACTTGCCAACACCTAATTCACTGCATTATTCTAGATTCACCTTTACTTTTTCACTGAAACAAGGTCAGCATCCCCACTTTTAAAGAATTTAAGGACCACTCTATTGGTTCAACACTCCACGAGGTTCCTCGGGTCAAGAGATGGTGTCTGGTTCAAGGCGTGAGTAAGAGAAAATAATACTCCCTCCGTCCGGAAATGATTGTCTACGATTTTTGTTGATATTTTTTTGAGCCAATTTCATTGACCACTTTGTGAAAAACATAATTAAGAAAGGTTACAAATTTTATATCACTAGAATCGATAAAGAACATTGCATGTGTTCATTGCAACCTAAACCAAATTAGCCACAAGGATGTATTTTTTTGACGAACTCAAAAAAAAACTTTAAAAAACATGACATTCAAAGTGGACAATCATTTCGGGACGGGAGTAATATAAGTTGATATAAAATTACCTGATGTAACAAATGTCACCAATACGAAACCCAAGAGACCGATAGCCTGGTCCATGCCAAACAGGCAATGGAGTCACCTGGTCAAGACCCAGTCAACAGCCTGTGAGAGACACGTCTTGACCCAAGAACAATTACCGGTATACAAACATTTATTCAGACTAAGTAGAGAGCCTCAAGCAATTGAAAAAACATAACTGCGAACGTACCTTGAGGCCATGTACTTCGAAGGGCTCCTCACTCATTGGAATGAACTGCAATTTGGTCACAGCTGTCCCCTTCATGACCACGCTTGTGTCCACCAAATAGTAGTGCGATTTGGCCATTACCTGCATCATTTGTCTCAGTTAGAAATTTGCTGCACGGTTCTAACCTAAAGAGAGAGACGTCAACTCAAGTCATTCATGTACACAGAAATAATGCCAACAACAATTGCAGGTAGAAACGGAACTGTACTAAATGAGACAGACTGAAAAGGCCTACCGTTAAGTCACGGATACCCACATATATTGGAATGTGAGGCTGGACATTATTGGTCCAATCCCGCAAATCATCCAACCCTGCAGTCAATCATTCAAATTGAGGTTTCACAAAAGGGCAAACCAATTTCACGTTGCTTAACCAGCCTTGTTACAAAGAAGCTGCCCAATTGTGCTGAAGCTACCTGAACCCCCAAAGTACCAAAGATTCACGGTTTTTAATTCAATTGATCACTTTGTGAAAAATATGATTCAAATGAGACCAGATTTTATACCACCAGGATAAGCTCAGACACCGCATATGTTGGTCAATAACTAAAGAACGTCCCCGTCCGACCTACTCAATACTGCTCAAAAAACATAAGGCCCACTTAAGCCCTTCGGTTCTTTACGGGTTGACTCTGCCCATCAACAGAATTCTCTCTTCACAGCAAGCATTCCGACTGCAAGAACACACGACTTACCGCCGTTGGCATCAGCATGCGCATGTGTGATAATCACTGCATCCAGATTTCTTATCCTGCACAACAGTTGATGTGATGTCCACTTTAGTTAAGTACTTTCTGATCATCCCCATACAATACATGATTACCAGCTGGAACTCAACGAAACAATGAACAAATTTGGTGGACTTTCTCTTCACCAAGGTCAAGGTATTGTGGAGAGAATCGCACCCGTAATAGGGAAACCATTGCATTGCGCTGTGATAGAAGAATCTGGCAAATCATCAAATAACATGTTACAACATGTCAAAGAAGACGTACAAAAATCTCAAAGGGAACCGACTTCAAACTGTCAATGGATGGGGACAAAGGAAGGTGGAGTCGTACTTGCCAGCATCAATAAGAATGTTGAGCAGACGTCCATCAGGAGCCAAATATCGCACCATCAAACTAGTGTTGCGTCGCCTGTTTTTGTTTCCGAGCTGAGCAGCGGCCAGGCACACCTGTGCACACAAACGACATGGAGCCATGAGCCTCCAGCACTCTCATTCTGAAAAAAAAATCCCAATCTTTATCCACATCCTCAAACCTAAACCTAAAGTAAAGAACAGAATATTTCAGCCTTACATGTATTCAAGAAATCCAATACCTGCGCACCGTCTGCAAATTTCATTATCTGGAATCTCAGCTAAATTTTCATAGCCCTACTCCTGATATTGTCCCAGCTCATGAATTTGAAGACTTACAGGACACGACTTCGCCGGATTGGTGAGACAACTAACGCGAGGAATGCCTTCACTTGTGCCCGTCCCCAAGAAAAGAATCTGCGAAGTGGTGGGCGGGCTTGCAGCTTGGCTCCCCAGCAATCCATCCACGAAAGCACCCGACTGTGCAGCTCTCTATACAAACACGACACAGGCTAATTGAACAAAATGGAACAAAATGCAGTAAAATGGAACATCTTTCAATAATCTGAGCAAAGGAGGAAAAAATTTCCAATTCGGCGCTAAATTCTCGCCACCCATTCAACCAAACTAATCACAACCCATTCCATAAGACGTACTGTAATCCAAATTTCTAGCAACCGAGAACCCTAACCTTGGATGCAGCATCCGAAACTGCAGCAGCTCCCGCGTCAGCGCGTATGGTCTGCGAGCTCCATGCCCTGGCGGAACACAATTTGGGTTTAGGGTTCGTGCCATGAAAGCTCGTTGGAGTGGGAAGTATCGACAAAATCTTGAGCACCGCCATAGCTGGGCTGCTGCTGCTGCTTTCGCTGTTTCCCCTGGTGACGATGCGAATTCCAAATCCTCGCAACCGAACAACATGCATTCGCAATTTGCAAGCTCCCTGTCTCTTATGCCTTGCTACAAGACCGGAAAGTGTATATTCTCGTTAGATGCTCTGGAAATTTTGTATACTTCTGTGAACAAAATTGTGTGTTAAATCAACAGGGTTGGCCGTATCTCGGGCCAGCCGATCCTGTACTTGCATGACAGCAAGGTCTGGACGATGGTGATGGAGAGGCTCAGTATCTACGCAGTGCATAGATCTCGCAGCGCATATTTGCGCATTTGATAAGACCAGAGTTGCCAGGTTAGGTTAATCATGTGAGAAAACGTTGTAATGCTGGTGACATTTGGTGTTTTAAGGAAATTGGAATGTGTGGTTATGTAAGACAGTTGTCTTCGCCTTCCGTTTCAGAGTCAAAGATCAAAAGTATATTACATTTAATGTGGATCTTGAACATCGTGAGGAGGTCCCGGCGTCATTAGACACTCGGCACTGATTGCAACAATTGGGACTATCATTGAATGAGGGGCGCGAATGAGGGCACGCCTTTTGAAAGTGAGTTTGTTTGAAGGACTAAAATAGCTAGCGTCACCGTAAAGGATCATAGTATGGTGATCTTGCCAGTTGTTTGCATTCTTCAAGTAAAACAAATGTGACAAAGTACAATGCTTTCTAATCGCTAAACCTGAGTCTAATGAGCGAAAGGCGTGACGAGAGATCACACGTGAAGGACACGAGCGGTCAATTCCCAGGCAACAATTGCTGCAGCATTGGCTGGAAAAGCCCGAGTCAGAGTCGGACCTATTCCTGTATACAAACCTCGGATGCCAGCCTGCTTGTAAATCTGCATAGCGCAATCAAAAGGAACTTAGAATTACTGGATGCGCATGACAGAGAGAGTATGCGAAAAAAAAACAGAGAATGGTTAAGAAAACAGTTGCAAGTTTGCAACGTACCAGTTGCAGGTGGTACAGAGGATTCCGACTGGTGTTCAAATTCCTAGCTGTTTGTATTCTTGTCTTTGCGACATCAAATGGTAAGACTCCTGACCAAAACTGTAGAGCAATCCAACAACTGCTTGTGAGATTACAGTCATATTTTCTGAAACACTTAGCGAGAAAAACAGGCAGAAAAGAGGACAAAAGGAGAGATCGTACATAATAGCAAATCAGTCAAGGAAGAAGCGTTGTTTTATGATCATCACCTGTAGTGACTTTATACAGATTAAGAGTAGAATTTATCGAGCTTTGAGAGATTAAGCTATGATCCATGTGCACTCACCGCAACACCTGCTAATCCACCAGTGATGATGCCAATTCCTGTCTCCAATAATGTGTTGGCCACCATTGACTGAGAGGAGGCAGCCTCATCTGTTTGCGATGTTTTCGCACGATTTGGATCAAGGCCAAAGGATGTGAACAAGTGGTAACGTGTGGTCTCGTAGGTGGTAAAAAACAGCATATTGCCACACGTCTCCCGCATCACTGTGGCTGTTCCTCCCCGAAACAGTCCATTGATCTGATAAAAAATGAATCCGTAATCAGAAGGTAATAATGTCACAGAAGTTCATCTACGAAAAACTTCCAGGACAACATGGATACAGGTAATTGGAGCAAGAAGCACTGAAGTTTAGGAACGCACTCCTTCATTTTTCAGGATTTTACGAACGCAATCTAGCGGTCCAGCATAGTGAGTTTGCCCGACTGCTTGCACCATGTCTTTCGCCTGTACTTGAAGTCGACACTGTACATACCACACCCTCAGCATTACTAATCATAGCACCAAAACAATGAGGAAATGTCACAGAAATTATGACACATAACATTATAGAGTAGTTTACAGTTTACACCCTATCCACTAAAGCACGAAAAGAATCGGAAGAACAAAATATTGAAGAACTCACCTACCTTTGAAACAATATATTCCACTGCCAGGCATGACATCACTGTCAGATGCGCCCCCACGCAAACATGCCGACTAAGGACTAGTTGAAAGGATAAGAAAAGATCTAACATGAGCCACACATGCCCTTTGCCAACATAACATGAGTTCAAGATTGTTCACAACAGGAATCCAGATACTATTTCTTAGCTCAATATTCATCGATTTCAAGGGTGTTCAGGCAGCTCCCCAAGAATGTTATGACGAGAAACGTGCGCAAGCATTATACTACAAGGCGAAGTGCAAATCAGGGAGAGGTTCACCTTGACCAGTTCGGTGGGGCATAAAATGATACCCACACCAGCTCCAGCGAGACCTGCTGCAGGAAGAACGACGTGCAGTGGAGGCTTCCCGTTCAGTAGTTCATCGCCCTTTCAGCAAACATAAACAATGCCATCCATGCCACCGCATCATCAGGCCTGCGTTCCAAGCCGCACATATTATCTCAAGCTACTACGAGTGTCTGCTGCACATGGCCTCATCTATGAGCAAACTTTGTTACTGACTTCATACGATGCAACTACACGGGCTTTGCGTAAAGCATTCTCAACTCTTTAAGGAAGAAGAGATTCATAATTGGCCTCATATTTTTGTAGCAGTATCGAAGAGTTTATATAGGGATTTCAATTGTTCAAATATTTTTGAAACCAAAACATGCAATGTTTTCAATCAATCAAATGACACAAATTTCCCCATTTAAAATACAGTTTCCACAATATGATCAACAAAAATGGTCATTTATAACTACGCAATTTCGTCCTTCAAGGGTTAAGCATTCAAATTCACTAGTAGAGAACCCACTCCAAGAGATATGCTAGGGAACTAGTTGCGTTACAAAACGCAGGAGTTATGTTAGAAATTTTCTGACTTAAATGCTGTTACAATTGGCAGGGTTTAATGAAGCTAGGTTTTCGAGTAAAACTCTCGGGGGTATTCTACTAGTGATCCCTCATGCTAGCAACCTTGCATCATCTTCTCATACAGAAACATCCATCAACTCTCCAAATCATTGTTAGAACTATACTGAATCGCTCTTTGTACCTGCAAGCTAGCTTTGATTTGTGAGTAAGCTCCAAATAGAACCGAACTTTCCAGAGAAACACCCACAAACGATGATGTAGCTCCTCTGTAGAGTCCCTTGGGCTGGTGACAAAAGTACACACATCAGCCCTAGATCTTCAGTCTGCTATGTCAGAGTACAAGCTAATAGACCACCATTCACTCAACGCTACTGAACCCGAATCCTTCCAAATCAAGCATCACACAAACAGTTGCAAGAGAAACTTAATGAAACAGAAAACTGTATAAATAATTCTAAAACCCTAAACCACATCCCATCACACTACTAGTAGTAGAAGTAACAAAAAGAAACAAACGCAAAATGCGTACCCCTTCGGTCTTCAGAATGTGAGAAGTGCACTGCATCGCATTCCGATACCTCTGGCTGTGAGCATCTGTATTCTGCGTTTGTAGCTTCACCTGAAATACCAATTGCTGCCTTGTCAGATGCAAAACCAACTAATAACTACAAAGATTCAATGCACAAGCAGCACAACGGGTCACAAATAGATTGAAACAATCATCAACCAGTGGTAAACAAAAGTTTCCACAAGAACCAGGTGCTATTCTAATACATTGTCCAGGGCTCGATCAATGTTGGTATGGTACTAAAGGCAAATCTCTCAAACTTCTCAGCCTTGTGCTTACCTTTATGGTATCAAAGGGATGCCCAATAAAAACGGTAGCGACACCGGCCGCGAGGCCGGCGATGTAGTCTTTGGTAGCGTCCATAATCCTAGAATCTGTCGATTCAACTGGCATAAGTAAGCTTCAATCCCAAAACTCTCGTAATCCTCAAAACATTAAAGGAATTCAGAACGCCGCAAGCAAGAAAGCACGATCTCAAAAGAAGTAATGCTCACAATTTCGTACCCTCACGTGCTCCCCTTAGTATCTCGACTTCCCCCTCGCACGCCCCATCTTGAACCACTCCCTCTCCTCAATTTAATTCGTCACCTGCAACCAATCCCCAAGCCAAAACCCAACACACCCATTAGAACTAAAATTCCTCCAATCACGCAACACTCACCATGAAACGAAATTCAATCCTGCCTACAAGCTAGCCCTCTCTCTCGACTAGACACCCACTGTACAAAACCACAAAATCCTCCATCACCGCATCAATGCCATTCGCGAACGTGGATCAATCACCAACAAGACTAAAAAAACATCAACAGAGACTCACACCAGAATTGGTGCACAAAGAAACACTCACTTCGCAAAGGAGATGTGAGCTTCCTAAAGAAGAACCCGTAGCGAGCACCCCCAAGTCGCATTCTCCTCCAAAGCGGCGAAGAAAAGATCCTCTGGTGTACAATAAGTACAACACTTCGAAAGGTTTGTAATCTATTTTCGGCGGAACTCATCAATATCATACTCCGTCGCCCCATTTTTTAAATCTCCAAATCTCATCCATCCGTGCACAGCCTCATTCACACAAGAGATTCCTGATGAGTCAGAGCCATGTGCGTGCAGGTGAAGGGCTCCGTTGTCCTGATCGCAATTGTTCAACAATAGAAGGTAGTCACACCTTCTTCATCTGGAGAAAAGATCCTCTGGTATACAATTCCACTTGGAGAATGGAGCTCCTGGTCAGGGTTGGGAGGAGCTAATGGGAAGCTAATGGGAAGCTAAGAAGGTGTGACACCCTTGAAAGATGTGTCTAGAGTGAAGAATGGAATTATAGAGAATTGGTTTATGTGCTCGTAAAAAAAGGGGTATATTTTTTGGAGTACAAATCGGAAGGTGAAAGGTGAATCATAAAGGAATATTTATAACATGTTATACCTTATGCATGTCCAATCTTCACCTCCAAAGGTGAAGATTGGATATGTGCAAGATATAACGAGTTAAAAATATTCCCTTGCAAAGGAACCTAAACCCAATGGGGAGCCACCACCTTCTCATTTTCCATTTTCAAAGTACCTCTAATGAACCAAGGGGGAGATTTGGCAACTAAGAACTAAAACTGAATTTTAGAAAGTCGCTGCTTCTTGAAATCTTTTCCAGTAAATTTTCCTTGAAAGACAAGTGGAATTGACATCTAATTGACAAGTCGTTTCATGTTTTTTGGAGCTTTGTAGAATTACTTATGAAATTTTGAAGTTGGAATGGCAGAGGGCTCTAAAATTGCCCACCTCCTCAAATGTACATTGTTTGTATATTGTTGAAGGCTAAGAAGAAGAAACATGTACAAATAGTGTACATTTGAAGAAGTGGGCAATTTTAGAGCTTGTATGTTTTTAGAACCTCCTACCTTAATAACTAAAAATATTATATCAACCAAGTGAAATCAGTAAAATAATTACTATCTTAATTTCAATGTTTCAAGTCTTAGAACCGAACAAAAAACTAGGAGTATTGGAAATGAATTGTTTTTGAAAAGTAAATTATAAATTTTCATCCTTTCTCCATCATGAACAAGCAAGTATTAACTTCTCCAAACAAGCTTCTGTCAATTTCTAGTGAAATATGTAGTTTGAAGGTATAGTTAGCATTACATTCAATGCAATTACAAACATTCAACATCTATCTCACATTGCTTCTATTAAACCATTCATTGTGAGTGTTCACATGTGGAAAGACAAATTCTTTGTACAAGTGAGTGATTGGAGGTAAAACAACCCATATGGAATATGTAAATTAGGATTAGTAGGAGCTCAACCACTCATAGTTAAGGCAAAAATAGGAATCATGTTCAAAGTAGAATTTTAGATCTTGGTTAGATATAGTAGAATAATTTTTTTCAAAGAACTATAAAGTAGGTTAATGAGGAAAATCAACCTAACTTTCATCTCCAAAAACCCATTTGAGATTTCATGATTCTAGTCAAAAGTTATGGATAAAGTTTAGAGAGAGGTTGGAAGGGGCATTTTCTCAGACATTTTCAAACATCCTCTCTCACTTTTGACCACAACTTTTGAGGGAGGACCAAAATCACAAATAGGTTTTTGTAGATGAAACTTAGTTTGATTTATCAACTTTTCTACTGCAAAGGTTCTAGAAAAAAGCTATTCTACTATCCCCAAATGAGGTCTAAAGTTTTGCTTTAAACACAATTCCTGTGTTTTTGACAATGAGCGGTTAAGCTCTCATCTTCAAATTATAGTGTCCTTTGAAGATTCATGACAGAATGGATTTCATTTTAAAAACAACCTCTCTACTCTTCATTCTTACTAAATGTCAATGACCTTGTGAAAAGAACCGAAGTGCTGAGGTTTAGGAAGCTCAGAGGGTTTGTTGGCTGCTTCTTTGTGGCGATGGTGTGCAGTCGGAAGTCGATTTAGTTGCATTAAGGACTTGAGGAGCTCGTCGTCAGTCATGGTGTTTGGCTTCACATGGGGCGAAGTGGCGCTCATTCTCGGCGCAAGTGCGGCGCTCTTCGGTGGGTTTCCATTCCTTTTTTTTTCTCGTTTTTCGTTCCGTTATTGCATTCGGGGTTCCAATTCACAAATGCGCATTTTGGAGGCTTTCTTGGTGATGTTTGGACGGCAATTGGGCTCATGCAGGGCCGAAGGATATTGTGATCATCGGAAGAGCGGCAGGAAGGTTGACAGGGAAAGCGGTGGGCTTCATTCAAAGCGCACGCGGCCACATCGCTCCTATTATGCAGCGATCCGAGATCAATACAGTGCGTGCTTCTCCTCCTTGTCCCTGATCATGTTTTTTCTCCTTGGTACGCTATTAAAGCCCTTTGGATTGGAAGGCTTCAGTGTCGAAATCAAAGCAGAATAGGGCAAGGGTTTGGTGTATTTAGAGTTTCATGGAAATCCTATCGAAGCACACTGGATTGAGGTGCTTGAGTGTGGAAATGAGAAGCAGAACAGGGCAAGCGTTAATGGTTATTTGGGTTTAGGGTTTAGGGTCTTGACGGAAATCCTATGGAAACACATTGAATTGGCGTTCTTGAGTGCCAAAATCGAAGCGGATCAGGCCATCGCCTGTAGGGCTCAGTACAATTAGGGTTTCATGGAGAATCTCTTAAACTTTCCCCCTTCTCTGAGGATATTTATTTGAACAACACTGAATTTGATAAACTTGCAGGTGACTTTTGAACGTGGACGTTAACTGTAACTTCTTGTCAAGCAATTTTTGCACGATAACGAATATCAAGGATATAAGAGAAGGGGTTGGACTACTTAGATTTGACTCTTGTGCAAGAATGGATGAAGTATTGAAGATTGTGTAGGTGGAATGGGATGATAATAATAATAATAATAATAATAATAATAATAATAATAATAATAATAATAATAATAATAATAATAATAATAATAATAATAATAATAAGGAAGAAAGAGGACGTGGCTTTTGTGTGGTTTTAATGCTATTTTTCGATCTTTTGGTTTTCTGTGGGGTTTCTCCACATCATGGAGGGTCTGAGTGGGAAGAAGCTTGTTACAGGTTCATAAGGAGTTGCGTGAGACAATGGCACAGCTGGAAGCTATTCGCCATGAGATGAGGACCGGCATCTCTATAATGAATCCGGGTCCCCTGACGAGTCATGTATTGGAGAATGTTGTTCCTACTCCTTCGAATCCTGCACAATCATCAGAGAATGGTAAGCTGAAGTTGTTTACGGTTTTATATGTTTTGAGGGCTCTGAAACCTTCAGAAGAGGTTGGGTCTGACTTTGTAACGAGGTTTCTACTTTAATGGTGACATTTCAAAACTAGCGGAGTCTTTCGAGGTCTAGGCTACTTTAGACCTTGAACCAACATCATGTGCAACTGGGGATGAGGATGAGATAAGAAGCTTAGAATAATCCATTACTAGATAAGTAAGGGATGTACTTAAGGTAACAAGTGTCCAATGAACCTCAGAAGAGGCTGCTTGAAACCTTGTTAAGGTAGTCTGCTCTAAAAGCGGCCTCTTCAAATCGCCCCTATATTTAGGTCTGAATGGATAGTCCTTAAATGGAAACCTTCTAAAAAGGTTTTCAGCCGGTAAATGGTCGCTTTAAGGCCATACTACCTTATCTCAAGAATAATACATACGAGCCTTGTAAGTGTCACCTCTTCATTCTCACTCTTATTTGGACGATTGGAAATTTAGCATTGAGCAAAGCTGAGATTTAACAAATAAGAATGATTTTTGCACTAATTAATGTGTAGGGCTTCAAGCTTGTGGCAACCTAAAGTGGCCCCAGTTTTGTGTTGGGATCGATGTTGCAGGAACTGAAAACCCACCCGATTTGAACCAACGTACACCGGTGAGTCATGCCATTTCTGGCGTGTCCAGTCATGTACCTCCAACGCAGGTTAGTCGTTTTCTGCGACCACATGTCTTCTTATACGTGAAATGAGGTTTTACTTCTCTGTTGGTGTGCTTTTGGAAGAATAGTACATTAGATCTAGAAGGAAGATAGATTGCATGTCGTTGATTTTACAACGTTTTGGAAATCACTGCAATTCAAGCTCTTATCGCGTGAGCTCTGTTTACAGATTTTCATGCAGATGCAAACCTTGCAAGCTGCCTCCAAACAAGATAAGCCACCAGGAGCTACGAGCGCTGGTGCTTCAACAGCGTCAGCTTTTGCTGCTCGGGTTGGAGGGCAAGTTGGTCTTGCTTCCGCCATTCCAGGGTCGCAAGAATCCAAGCTCTCAAATAGGCAAGTTGGAATAACTCCAGGTCAAGAGCTTGTGGTGCTGCCTATCTCTGCAGTCGAGGCAGGACTTCTGCCTTCCAATCAAGGTATTTTGCAAATTCTCTAAATCGTAAACCCGAGCAACATCAAAATATGCAAGAAACTAAGCTGCCGTGTACCAAACTGTACATCATTGTGCAATGGTACCTGGCAATCATGTTACAATGTTACTGACACCTTGTTGTGCCGTTTAAAAGAATTTTGCTCAATATAGATTCTATTGGCTTTTTTTTTGTCTTGCATAATTAACACTCTATTCCTACACAATCCTAATCAAGTACACCAAATTTCAGTTTCAAGAAATAAAACTCCAAATTGTGGTGAATTTTTTCATTTAATATTCATAATTTTACTTGATAATTGATTGAAAAACATTGGTGATGAATTTTTGATTACATAGAGATGTAGGAAGCATTCATACCCACATCTTTCATGTTAGAAGAAAGATCATTAAGGAACAAAAATATGACCTATGAAGAATTCAATGTGAAATGTTGTATGATCAAACTTTGTAAAATGGATATCTCTAGATTTTAACTAGATTTTGGCAAATTAATTGTACAAGTAGAACCTCTTGGAGTGCATAATTGTCACTTATGGAAGTAGTAGGTGGGTCTAATTTTTGAAAAGTAGTGTAGTTAGAGTTGACATTTGTTAGGTGGCCATTATTACACCTCTTTAAATGCATGAACCTCTCTTAGTGCATAGTTTCAATACCATGCACTAAGACAAGTTCTACTTGTATTGTCATGCTCAAAGGTATAAAATTAGTCATAGTGTAAAGATCAAATAGCAAAACCAAATTACAATTATTTTCTATATTGTGCAAGATTATTGGAATGACACAATAAGATGTCCATACCAAGGTTGCTAGGTATTGTCTTCTAAGGTGCTAGCCCAACAATAGTTAGCATGACTTCCTTTGGTGATGACGCACTTTTTTTTTGTCATCTTGCTCATGTCTTTGACTCATTCATATGTTGTGAGAAGCTCCTCCTGATCTTTGGAATCTTGTTGAATGTAGAGCCCATTGCAGGTGGTGCTGATATTGTGTTCGCATCAATCATAGAGAGGAAAGTCGCTTTCCAATCCAAAAAGTTTCTCGAGGAGAGAGAAACCTAACTATTCAAAGATTGCTCAATTGTGCAACATTTGTTATCCATGAATTTGATTCAAGTAAGAAAAAAATTAAGTCCCATCCACTTATACAAATAGAACCTCTCTTAGTACATGGTGCCAAGACTATGAGAGAGGTTTATGCATTTAGAGAGGCCATGAATATTGTAAACATTTAATTCAGCTTTCCATCTTGAATCTTGTGTAAACCCACCTACTATTTGCAAACTCTTTTATTGCAGATATGCAATACTAGAGGATGTATTAATAGAGGTTTTACTTGTGATATACTTGTTGATATGTGTAGGAATTGATCTCTTGAGTTCAAGTCTGTTACAATTACTAATGCTTTAATATTCACTGCTTCTCTGTTGCAGATTCAACCAAGTGGTACAGCATCTAAGCATCCACAATTTTCATAAGACAAAGGACTTGGTTATTAATCTCCCATTCATGCCTTCTCAAACAGAAATTATCATTTTGTTTAGATGTCTCAATACTATAGACCAAATGTTGTTAAGCACATTCATGTAAAGAGAAAGAACAAGGTTTGAAGGTGTAAGAATAGACAAGGGTACCTATGACCAGGTTGTGGTAGTAAGGATGTGGCCCCCATGTAGTCACCAAAATGCTCCAATTATTGAACCAATGGGTCCATTCTTTGTTTCAATAGTAAACATTGAAGTCATCCATCAACCACTTTTTAGCCTCATCGTCCTTCAAGGGTTAAAATTGTGTACAATATAATCTTTCATGATCTATTCATATTTATGAAAATTGTTTTTCTCCATAAAAAGTGGCTACATTGATATATCCTATTAATGAGGGTTAGGTTTTTTTTTTTCATTTTCTATAAAGTTCCAAAGTGGCAATATTGAATGTAATAGTGGTGCTCCAAATTTCAACATTCATTCACATAATGAATAGAAAACATCACATTAGTATATATTACAAATTTATAATTCTATTTTCATCCACAATTTGATGATTTCATCCAAGATTTCTTTTTAATTTGAAGTTTTTTGGTGATTTATAGGATTTTCTTCATGTTTTTATTCTATAGGCATGTTTTTTCCTCTGGCGATTAGGTGCAAAAAAAATAGTAGTGAAGGTGCAAAATTAGTCATTTTAGGAAAGAGAAATTGTGGATATTGGTGCAATAGAGGTATATTTCAACTTGCATCAATTAACTTCTAAACAATAAAGTGTCAAGGGATGAATGAAAGCTTGGGTAGGTTCTTATGTTCTCAATTTTTTGCATGATTTTTTTAAATCTTTTTTTAAAGATAGAAAAATATATAGAAATATAATTTTTATTTCAATCAAAGTTTGTAAAGAAAAGTTATATCACCTTAAAGCCAAAATAGAGTTTGTCAAATAATTAAGAGAAAAAACCATTGCAAAAATTCAATGTTTTGTTTTTTTCTTTAAATTTATTTCTTATAAAAACTATTTGGAAAGATTTGATTCATTAGACTAGTGGTGAGAAAGCTATGGAGAGTCTTGTTTTTCAAGCAATTCATACCATCTTTTAAAAAACTTAAACTTATAGGCTTTATTTTTTAATTCAATTTTTACAATTTTAAAAAAAATCACATAGTTTAATTTGCTAGCTAAAACAATCATTAGAAAAAATCTGAATCCTACAATGGTCCATGAGTTTTTGATTTTTAGCCTCACAGTGCAAATACAAAAAAAAATTAATAATATATTTAAATATTTTTTTGGAATCTAAGGAAAAAAATAGCCAATCTAACTTAATGCTGATGTGGCATTAGTAGTAGCATGTCAAATTAAAATATATATAAATATAAATAATAAATTAATAAATAATTATATTTGCAACATGCCCATGGGGGTGCAAAACTCACAACCTCTTTGAAGCTTGAAATTTTTCCTAATGTTCATTGTTTGGATTTATTTAGTGTGTTTCAATTCCATCCTAAAACTAAAGTAGGAGGTTCTAAAAGTGCATTGGTTCTAAAATTGTCCACCTCTTCAAATGTATACTATTTATACATGTTGCTTTTTCATAGCCTTCAATAATATACAAACAGCCTACCAATGTGAGGAAGTGGGTGATTTTAGAGCCCTCTATCATTCCAACTTCTAAATTCCGCAACTAATTCCACAAAGCTCCAAAAAATATGAAATGACTTGGATTAGATACTAATTCTATTTGTCTCTTAAAAAAATTACTAAAAAGAAATATTTCAAGTGACTTCACCTCCCCAAAATTCAGTTTTAGCTCTAAGGTGGGCAATTTATGGACCTCCTACCTTATTAGTGATATATAATTTCTTTTTATCTTGTACTTACTGTCTATTTGATTATTATTTTTAAAATAAAAATAAATTTTTTTATTTTGTAATTGTGTTTCATAAACTCTCAATTCAATTCTTTAATATAAAAAAAAATCAATTCAAACTTATAGTACAAATTTTTTTAATTAAAAAGTTTCAAAGCCAAAAACTTTAGTCAAATAAGATGTATAAAAAAGCATTTGAAATGCAAATATATTGCAATCTATAATTTCTTCCACAAAATTTCTTACTAGCTTAGTGCAAAATCCTATGGTTAGATATGTACAAAAACATTATGATGTTTTGCACATTGAAATGGTAAATTTGTAGTGTTTTGGGAACAAAAAAAAGACCTTTGTCCTTTGAGGGTGAAATATATTGTAGTATAACTTTGGCAAATTAATGTTACAAACATCAATAGAATAAACCATTATAAAGGCATTGCATGCTTATTTTTAATTAAAAATTAAGATATAAGGTATGGTTCTTTGTTCTGCAAGTGAAGGTGCAAAAGTAATGATACCAATAGAATTTCATTTTTGTCAAAATTATTACAAGATAATAAATAATATTTCCATTATCTCTAAGTTAACATATTGTAAATTGAGTGATTTAGAGCATCTTCAATTCATACTTGATGTTTCAGCCCAGAACCAATCTTCTATTGGAGTTTTCTCTAGTTGTGAATTTCTTGCAATTCTTATCCCAATACAAAGTTGGCAACTCAAAATTCAAATGGTCTTTACCCTACAAAGACATTGCAAACCTAAAATGTTCAATGGATGATTTCATTGTTAACTATAGAAACAAAGAATACACCTATAGGGTAATAATTAAAATATTTGGGTGACTACCTTAGTCATTGGAGTCACTTTTAAAACATTAGCTAAGGTCCCTACCCTAAAATTATTTTAGGTGTGTCTATACAGGGATTGGATTAAAGACGTTCTTAATGTCATACACATTAATAAGACATATTAGTGTAACTACTAATAATTGATTCAATTGCATTGTATATCAAAGACATTGTCTCATCTACATTAATTAACAATGTTATTATCAACTCTATCTTGTATTTGAGGTCAAGGTAAATATGGTACAAACTTTATTGCATTAAGATTTTCATCCTTTGATTCCATTAATGTTCACAAAGATAAAGGGTCTAAATGGATGCTTCCTTGTAAAAAGGATTGAATTTTGAAACATTTTATTAAATTTTCTATGGAAGTAATTTGATCAAATAAGTTAATGGCGTTTTCAAACTAAACAATTTATTACATTTTTTCATAATGTTTATTACAAAAATAAAAAAGAACCATCACAATTGATATTTTTATACAATATTAAAATTAGCAAATAATTTGGACCTTCAATTCCTTTCACAATTCAAGCATTGTCAAAGTAACTGCATATGTAGAGTTGTTCCATTTTTTCTTAAGAATATAACATTTTATAAAAATTGCACCACAATATTAAAAAAAATTATAAATTTCACTTAATACTTTTAATAACTCTTTATGAGTTTACAAAATATTTCAAATCAATTAGAACTTTTGGCACCTTCAAAAACGTGTTCATATCCAAAAACACATATTCTACATCAAGAAGGCAGATGCATTCAACTTCCACTAGGAGATATGTTTTATTATTTTGGCACTAAAAAGGTTATTGCAAGTAATCCTAAATTAAGTTCTTCCTAATCCAATTAGCACTCAAAGTCTTATTATAGAAAGTCATTTATGTTTTCATCTTTAAGTCTTGTTATTTTCATTTTTAATTATGTTGAATAGATGTCCATACTAGTAGTATGAAATTAAACTATAACTTGTACTATCAAAGTCTAAGAGTATTGATTTTTGGTACCAAATAGACATTCCGTTGTGGAAGCTTGAAAACAAAAAAATTTAATTAGAAAATTTATGAAATACTATAAACAGTGTGCCATCTAAATTTAGGCTTGGTCTTTAAATTTTATATACAAAAAATAGAGATTCTCTCTATGAAACTTGTGATCCTCTATTGAAAGTTTTAGGGCCCCTTTATTGGATGGCTATCTTGTAAGACATTCTTTAAATGATATCATATTGGACATGTGTCTAGTATGTTAAACATGTTCATAGAATATTTTTAAATATTTAAGGTGAATTTTTGTTTATTTTAAATATTTTAAATATATTCTAAGAATATACCTGTTAGACAAATGGAAGCTTCTACTAAATGTCTTAAACATCATGTTAGACATTGTATTGCAATATTCAATAAAACAATCCTAGTTAAGAAATCTTGGCAATGGAAATTTTCATGTGGATATTGCAATCTAGAAAGCATAAGATTTCTATTGGAAATCAATTTTTCATTGATACTCTTTGTCTATTCATTTTTAATTTTACTTAAATTATGGAATTTAAAAAAATATTGATTAGGAATTTAGAAAAATGAATTGAGTGCTAATTTTTTAAATTTTAGAATAACACAATAAAAAAATATTCACCACAATGTTTGATACTATAAAATAGACCTATAATTTTTTTTAAATTCTTAAGCATCAATTGCATTTGATAAGATTTGCTTCACTTTTCATTTTAAAATTTATAGTTATTTCAAATTTTTCTAAAATAGTGTGAAATTCTTATAAGTGATAGAAGCTCAGATAGAAGTCATGTTATCACATCTCTAAGAAATAAATACAAAAAATCATATTCATGATTCATAGACACTTGTAAAATAAAGTTTAAGAAAAATAATTATAGATTCAACTTGTGAAGGTTAAAAGTTTCTAAACTTTAGTTGACAATGATGTCTTGGCATCAAATTAATTTTTGACTTCCTCAATTGAAAAAAATTAAATGATTGCTCTATAAATCCAGACCCACACAATTTTAAATTTCAAATTCTATAATTTACAATGTATACTAGCTTGTCAATTAAAGGTTGTCAAGAGAATAAGCTTTAAGAAATTCATGAAAGTTGATTCCTTCACTTTTCTACTCTTAAGAAAATAGTCAAACTATTTAAAACTATTCTAAATTTTTTTCATTTAAATGAAATTCACTTATATCTTCGGAAAAGCAAATCTATGATTTATATGTTCATTGAAAAGAAGCACAATTTTACTAGTTTAATAGAAAAGTTCTTGCCAATATGTCTCAAGCTCACAAAATTAGGATTTGTTCATCTATTTCAATGTTTGTAGATTTTTGTAATAGTTCTTTGACATTTATTTGGTGCAAATTTTGAAAAAACATTTATACTAAATACTCAATAGTTTAACCCCTAAAGTCCCAAATGTCCCCCAAGGGGATGCATGGGAGTTTGGTCATGTTCCTATGACCTCAATTTTAGGTGATTTTTTAAAAACTTTTTCAGAACATAAAAAGCTCATTAGCTTCATGGGAATATGATTTTCATTTCAATTGGTGCCTAGGAGCAAGAGTTATGCCATTTAAAACATAATTTTCACTTCACCAAGCAGAAAAAGAAATCTACAAAAACTGAAATAATTTTAAAAAAAATTCTTCTAATAGATCTTGTTTTAGTCTAAAATTATTAAAGCTTTGATTCATTCTATTTGGATTGTTGATGTGAAAATTATGAACAATCTTATTTTTTGGGCAATCTAAGCATCTTTTTGAAAAAATAACTTATGGGATTCATTTTTGAATGCAATTTTTGCAATTTAAAAAAAAAAATTGTTTGGTAAGGTTAAGTTTGTTTGCAAGACAATCTCACCATTGGAATTATAGTGTTTCAATTATGTCTTAGAGCTATTAATAATTTAGTGTTTCATTGAAATTTAGACCTATTTCTTTTTAATAATTTTTTAATGAATGAAAATCAAGTGTTTCTTTTTGATCCCCAACTTTCAACTCAAATCTTCAATATAAAAAAATTTAACCTCAAATGCAATAGTAAAAAAAAAATTTAATAAGGAGATTTAAGGCCAAAAAATCTAGTCACAAAATGTGCAAAAAAAACTTGTTTTCTTCACTTTAAATGCAAATATCTTACAATCTACGTGGTCAACATTTCTGAAATAGATATGCCAAAAAAAATTTTAAGAACTTTGCACCTTGCAATACAAATGACATTTTTGAGTTAGTGGTTTTTGAAAGAAAAATGTCTTGGGACTTTAGAGGTAAGAGGTTCAAATATATTTCACCTCAAAAGTTATTTTTTAAGTTCAAACTGTCCCTTCAAAATGGCTTAAGTAAATATGTAATTTTTTTTAATATTACCATTGGCATAACTTTAAATTGTGAATTCAAAGGGAAAAAATCTTGTATAAATTACAAATACCAAATCTACAATAAATTTTAAAAGATTTTTTTTCAAATTTGTTGAAAAATATTGGTTAATCTAATAGAAGATTAAGACATATTCATATTATCTTTGGATCCTATTTTACAAATTTTGTATAGAGGCCTAAATCATTGTTAAATTATTGCTCTAAATTGTATCTTATTGATCTTCACAATTTTGGGTATTTACACTTTGAAGAATAGTCTAATGTGCCTTAATTGAAAAATGCAAGTCTTTTAGAAGCATGACTCAATTATGGACAAAAAATCACTTCTATTGAAAGTTGGAGACTAAGAATGGGCAACTATTTTATGCAATCACCTTGGAGAACATTGGTTCAAAAATAATAGTCCATTTGGTTTTTTGGAGTGCTTGAATGGAAAGTGTCACTTCAACTCCATGTCTTTTCATTACTAGTACAGTTGCATTGGTGCTTCCATAGAAATCTTGGAAAAACCTTAGACATAGAACATTGCTAGGGTTTTTGGTGCATTTATACAATCTCATTGTAGGCATTGGTGCAATCTAATTGCAATAATATAATTTATAAATGTGTTTATTCTTTTAGAAAATGCAATATGGCATTGGCAATATCAAGGCATTTATCTCAAGGAAATAACCAAAATTCTTAGTTTTTTTTATAAATAAGCTTCAATACATGATTCCTAATTTTAAATGATGGTTGTTACTAATCAATACACTTCTAATTACACCACAAGTTTTGATTCAATTCCTTGTATTGAAGGAACGAAAGTTGAAAAAGGAAAATAATTGAGTGGAATTGTTTTGATAAACATTGAAAGTATTTGAATTCACCACATTGATGATAAACTACATGGACTATAAAAGAAATTTGTTATCACTTATTGTTTTACATTGTGAGTATGGATCCATCACAAACTATAATACAAAAGTAATCATTTTAATGTTATTATGTTATTATGTACTATTCAAGATGCATAAATTATAAAATTTGACACAACAACATGAACATATATTGGAAGAATTTTTCACTTTTTGGAAGTAAATTTTATTAAGTTTGAAATTCTATAAAGAGACCATTGAATCACTCTCAAAAATTAGTTGATGGTAAAATCTTGAATATCAAGTTCTTTATTGCACATTTCATAACATGATTCAACAGTGATCAAAGTAAATTCTTTGGCAAGAATATGTAAATCATATGGAAGAGATTAGGTTGTTCAATAGAAAATATACTAAAAAAGATCACACATGTCAAAGCAAGAATCAAGGTTTATTTTCTAATGGCTTACAAAGCATTTCACTTGATTTTGACACACAAAATTTGGTCATCTCTAAACATGGAAAACCTACAAGAAATTTAAAAGGTGGAGGTAAAGGTGGAACTTGCAACCTCCATGCAAATACTGGTTCTTGCACTTTTCCTATACTTCCTAGCCCTTTAAATTTTATGCCAAGTAGTTGCTATGGATATAAATGTAAATGTCAATATCCTTTAGTCAATACATGTCCTATCACCCAATGTCCTCCAAGACCAATTGAATCTTGTGTGCCTGGAATACACAAACAATACAAAGATTTATACTCAGATTGTAAAGAAAGTCATTTACCAATTGGATATAAAACCGTTGTAGAAAATGATGATATTTACTTGCCTCACTCTTGGCCCTTGAATTCAACATCTAAGTATTGTCATGTGTCTATATCTTCAAGACATTATACACCACTTGCTTCCCAAACTCCAACAAAAAAATGTTTTTGTAGATGTACACAATATCAAAGTCTACAATTGCAACCTTGTTTAACTTTGAATGAACAAACTCCCAAATCAAAACCATGCCTTCAAACCTTTCTTGAAAAGCAAAATTTGTGTTATCCTGAACCATCTCTTAAATGCCCTCCATCACCTAACCCAATAGATCCTTGTCGTTCTCAAGCACCTCCTAAGCATTGTCATATATCTGCTCCAAAAGATGCTTGTCATTGTTTGCCATCTCCTAAAACTCAACCATTGTTTACCCAAGCAAAGATTTGTTGTTCTCTACCATTTCCTAAAACTCAAGCATTATCTACACCAGTTGACATTTGTTGCTTTCCCCAATCTTCCAAACCTTTGGCTTTGACTACTTCAACAAATATTTGTTGTTTTACTCCATCTCCTAAACTTTATGCATTCCCTAATAAAGTGAATCTTTCATCCTCATCTTTGAAAAACACAAAAAGTCTTACTTTGCTTGCTCAAGAGAATTCATGTTGCTTCCCACCAATTTCTAAACCTCTTACATTGCCTATTCGAGTTTATGGAGGAATGGGTGCAAAGTATGATATCACACCTAAACTTGTAGATGTAATTGAAAATCCATGCATTGACAATGATCAAAAGCCTAGCTATAAATCCTTTTCATCACATAAACAAGTTCAACGGATTTATATTTGCCTTCCATATCCATCCAATTGTCTTCCAAGTTCTCCAAGTTACTTATTGTCTTCATCCAAAGCACTTCTTGCTAATGATGACAAGAATCCTATGGTTTCTACTATTTGTAGTAAACTCAATCAAACTCCTATAAGTCCTAAATTGCCTCCATTTCCATCTCAATGTCAAGAATATATCCCTCAAAAGTCAAACCCCCAATCTTCCAACTACTCTAAATTTCTTTATAATGTAGAGACACTACTTTCAAAGGCACCACAACAAAAATTAATTGCTCCTACACATCCATATATCAAAAATAGTTTTCAAATTTCACAAATTTCAAGTATAAAAGACTTCAAGAATTCAAGTTGTCAATGCAGTCCTAGAGAAAGACCAAAAGTGCTTCAGTCTCAAAAATCAGGACCAAGTCCACTTGGGTCTCCTAGCTATTTTGATCCATCTCTTAGTCTTTCAACATATTCTCTACAAAAGCAAAATTCTTTACCAAACCTTCTACCAAATCCTTCTACCTATCCCTTTTCAAAGTTTACAAGCATCCTAACTAAGCCACCTTGTACCAAACTCTCTTTGCCTTGTCTTAAAAACCAATTATTACTTACTATAGAGCCAATAACAATAGAAAAACATGTGCAATGTAGTTGTAGTTCACATGAAGTGACATCTGTAGATGTAGAGTGCCTTTATATAGACCAATCATGCAATAGAAGACTTGTGACTCCATCTTTACATGAGGCTATTAGTAGGGCTCTTCATCCAATGAATCCATGTCCCACACTTCAATCCTTATTACCAGAGACACTTCCTCATTTGGCACCAAGTCCTAGATGTTTGGAATGTACCTGCCAAAAATTCGATCCCTCCAAAAATAATAACCAATTTCATTATGCCACTCAGATTGGAGTGCGGTGTAATTCCCCACCTCAATCAAATAATTCTATAATCCAATATGAAAGTGTAGACAATGCCAACATTACACAATATTTCAATGATGTCAAGCGAATCTTAAAAAATGATTTACCTTCAAAGATGAGACTAGAAGATCATAAACAAAGTTTAAAAGTAACTTTGAAAAAAGACTCTTACTCATGTACAAGATCAGTATTGAAATTGGAGTTTCCCTTTCAAGATTTTTTTTCTAGCATAGGAGCAAATCATAATCAAGAACCTCCATCAAGCCTACAAACAATAGATCAACAACAAGAATATTCATCAATGGATTTGCTATCCATTGTTACAACAACATTGAAACCGGATTCTCCCTTGTCATCATCAAGTGGAAGAACAATACATCAAAAACAAGATCAAAGTAAAGAATTTTCTACACCAAGAGATTACATTTCCTCAAATAAAAGATTAATAGATTGCAAAAAAAAGATATCATCAAGCTTGTCATCAACAATGGAGTTGCAACTAGAAAATGATTTATGTATGAGAACAAAAGAAAGGGGCACTTCTCCTATTGTCAATAAATTTGTTATGGTTGACTGTAGTACAAATAGGGCAAGAATAGAGTTAAGTGATGGGCCAAATACAACTCTAGAGTTAAAATTAGAAAATGATTTATGTATGAGAACAATAGAACGGGGCACCTCTCCTATTGTCAGTAAGTTTTTTATGGTTGACTCTAGTACAAATGGGGTGGGTATAGAGTTAAGTGATAGGCCAAATACAACTCCAGCTTTCACTTCTATAAACAATGAAGTTACCAATTCATTTAACTTGCTTCAAAGTGGAACTCTAAATTATACTAACACATGTATTCACACAATAGAAAAGTCATCAATATGTAGTACACAAGAAAATATTCCAATTCAAGAGTTAGAAGAAGAATACCAAGATGACCCTATACAAGCCATTTCAAAATCTCCAAACTCCAAACATTTACTAAAGCGTAATATCAACAAACAAAGCACACTACTTCAAAGATCCAAAACTACTATTAATCAAGAAGAAATGTTTAGTCAATGTATTTGTGGAATGTGCAATAACACACATTCTCAAAGTTGTTTTAGAACCAAATGTGCATATTGCACAAAAATGCATTCTTATTGTTGTAGTATGTATAGTTGTCCAATTCAATATTGTCCTAGTAAGTTACCAATTCTAGATTCATTGAGTTCTACATCTACTACAAGTGGAAGAAATTGTAGGTTGTCCTTCTACAATTCCAACTATTTAATGTTGTTACGACCAAAATCTATATCTCCTATGACAAGGAAGTCATATTTTCAAAGCCTTCATGATATACTAAACAAAGATGGTTTATGCTCCAAATCAACACTATCTAAGTGCAAAGCCCAACTACATATCAAAGAACATCATCCAAGTCCAAGAACTCTACTAAAATCTTTTGATAATTATTTGAGGTCTCATTCTCGACAGTCAATAGCAAACTTCACTTCTCACAAAAGACGTTCCTTTAGACATCGACAATACCAATATGGGCAATATTTATCATATGCATCTCCAAAACGGAATTTTTTACATCATGACAAACAAACAATTGTATGTCAACCTCAAAGTAATCACCTACATCAAGCTCTATGGGATACTCATCCAATCTTGCCATTGAATATAAGGCCACCAAAGTCTAATTCTTTTATAACTCAAATTTCTCAATCAAGACTAACTTTCAATGGTCCTCACCGAGGCTGTTGTTGTCCAAGATGCACTAAATTAGTAAGAGATTATAGTGGAATGAGGTAATTTCAAAAATTACAATTACAACATTTCTACAACTTTTGCTATACACAAATGAACAAAGAGATTATAACTCAATAAAGGTGTCATAGTAAATACATATTATTAATTTGTTTATATATTTGGACCAAAATGAGAACCAATTTTCAAAACTATAAAAACAACTATACAATAAAGATATTAAAAAAAATTGGAACTCTTAAATTTTATGGATTGCAAAGAATTTATTAAAAATCATAGAATTTTTTAGACAAAAAATGACCAAAACTTCTGAAGGGTCAACAATTGTTGTTTTTAAACCATGCAATCATGAAATTACTAGCAAGAGACAATTTTTTCAAAGCCATTTCTGCAACCTTTCAATGGAATTTGCCAATGGTAAATTAATTAATTGTATATATTCTTTTCTAATTATTATTTTTAATAAAGAAGGTGACTGCAAGAACATTTAGCTTTCTTTCTTTCTTTAATCTCTAAGAATGATGGTTTTTCATCCTAGATTTTGCATTACATTTATATTAAACTTAAAATTCATATCTAAAATATATTGAACTAATTTATGTCATGAATCATTTTTATTTTTTTTTCAAAATAATTTACTATTCATAAAGATATCTAATTCAATATCTATTTAACAATTTTTAATTTTAAAGATAGTACTATCTATAGTCAAAAATTGAGATTTTAAGTCATCATTTAGAATTACACAATTTTAAGAATTTTTTTATTAAAAGAACCATAATCTCCATCTTGTACATTTGTTCAAAGTGGGGTTGTTTTATATTTGATTGGATTACTAAATCAATGATTCATCCTTTCAGGATCCTCTTTTGTTTTTTACACTAGTGATTGCATACTTTGGTGAAACTATACCTTTGTGTGACTAAACTTGCATACAACAATGTAAGGATTTCATTCCATCAAGAAATTGCAATTTGTACAACAACATTGTAAAAGGTAAACTCTCAAAAGCCTATGCCAAGAGTTATGCATTAGAAGAAATCTAAGGACTTTAGAAGGTTGTTTTGTTCTTTATGCCAAAAATAATATTTGTAATAAAAAGAAAATTAAAATAAAAAATAATCTTGAAAATAATTAAATGATATTTTAAAAATAATAATATTATGCAAGATTTGAAAAACTAAAAATGAATATCAAGATTTTTTTAATAAAAATTAATTAGAAAATTCATAAAAAATTTAACATCTAATTTGATATGGCAAAAGGGTAGCTACATCAGATCCATATCAGATTTAACATTTATTATTATTATTTATTTTATTTTATTAAATAATTTACTTAATTTTTAAAAACCTTTTTTATTTTTATAAAAAAAATTGGCATAAGATAGGAGGTCCTCAAATGTACACAATTTGCACATGTTTCTTTTTCATAGCTTTCAAAAATGTATAGACAATGCACATTTCAGAAGGTGAATGGTTCTAGAGCCCTCTGCCATTTTAGCTTCAAAATTTCATAATTAATTCTACAAAACTCCAAAAAATATGAAATGATTTGGATTAGATGCCAATTCCACTTGTCTTCAAGGAAAATTTACTAATAAATATTTAAAGAAGCTTCACCTCTCCAAAATTTTATTTCATCTCTTAGATGGGCAATTTATGGACTTCCCTACCTTAATAACTCGCGACCTTATCCAGGCTAGAAATTTCTTCTAATGACTTACTCATCTTTACAAGATAAAAATGATATTTATAAAAATATAGAAGATAGTAAATGTCAACAAACAATTCCAATGAGTGACCAAAATGTAAAAAGATAAATAGAGAACAATTCTTGGTACCATTTCAAATGTTGATGATAATTGTTATTCCCTTTGTTCCAAAATAATCTACTAGTTGAACAAAATGTTTGGGATTAAGGCCACAAATGATGTTATTTCAACCCATTTCTAAGTATTTCAAAGATGTTGTGATCCATTCACTTAAGAATGAAAATTATGATTATTTTTTATCAATTGGAAGATCAATAGGGAATTAAAAAATTGAAAAGGAAATCAATAGATCATTTTGGGACAAAGGAAGTACAAATATCAATAGCAAATTAATCCCTAAAGGACTAGGGGTGTTTGAGCATAATTAACTCTTGTTTTTTTACTAGCTCTTGTAACAAACATAATTCTTCATTTGTGTAGAATAATTTTGATGATTTCTACTATAAAAATGAAAGAAGACTTAAATATAGCAATCTTATGAAAAAAAGATCAACAAAATCACACAATTTTTGAGGATATGCCACCATTGAGAACAGTGATGAAAGATGTTTGGTTAGGTGGTATTATATATATACATTGCAATTAGAATGTTTAAATCAGAATGCTCAAGTCCTTCAAAAACTTGAATTTTTTTTCCCATGGGTATATATCATGATGATAGTGATAGGTAATTTTTTTTCAAATCGTTTTGAAGAGTGGAAAAATGATATAAGGATGTGAAGTGAAGGCCTAGAGCAATCTTTTTTAAAGGAAAGGAGGTAACCCATTTCTAACTACTTAAAGTAGATACATGCATTTGCAAGGTGGGTTTCTTTAGTGGGGAAATTTTCCCATGTGCAAAAATAGAGTTGGAAAGGTTTTCAAGATTTTCCAAATTTTTATTTCTCAAAACATAATTACTATGAATTTTTTAGGTGCAAATTTTGTTTGCCCCATACTAGTCATATAGACCTTCCTATTTTCAACCAAAGGTAGGTTGCAAAATCCACCCAAGGTTGGTTGCAATATTGAGAGTCTTGTAGCCAATCATAATGCACCACAATTGCATTGGGAATTGTGCCACAACTTATGGCTGCTCATCTCTTCCTACACAAAAAGAGAGTGGCCTACATTGCCAAAATGTTGTGTGTGAGATTAGAAATGGGTTGCCTCCCATAAAGCAATCCTTGTGAAATTGGTGCATTTGTTTCCTTCGCTGAGGCTGTCCTCTGCTTCATTGTACTTTTTTTTCCGTTTCAATGGAAAATGTCCATGTGTTTCAAGAAAAAAGTAAAGTAAAATAAAGCCATCCTAGTAATCACCCACCCTGCCTCTGCCTCTAGTACAGAAAGCAATAGAAAGTTTTAATGTCAAATTATATCCCTTCGTTAACTTGTTAATTGGTCTCATATAAAAATGATGGTACTGCATAAGATTTCTAAATTGAGGAGTGTAAGGTGCAGGCAAGTGCCGAAATCAATGAGCAAGTGCCCAAATCAATTGACAAGTAGACTTTACAATATGTATTACACTCTAACTTTTTTATACACGTTTACACATGTCATGGTCTCTGGTGATTGTTTTCACAACTATGCTCTGTTGAAAATCCAATTTGAATTTCTTAAGTACTACCAGCTCAACTCATTCTATGCTGTGATTGATTTGAATTAGATGACTCTCATTGCAGAGTGGATTGGAAAAAAAGCTCGCCTATTGCGCAGAAAAGGCTTAAAACCTAGCAGCCTGAATTTTTAGTAAGAAGATGTAGACTTCATGTTCATGACAGAGCTACGTAGGACATGCAAGATTGAATGGAACAAGATAAGAGAGGCATTCTTCAATAAAAAATTCATGAAATCGAAAGTTTATGTTCACTTACCAGCTCACAAGATTTTCACTCAGTCAGTCTTCACCATACGTCGCTTTAATCCTCTCACGATTCTTTTCAAAGTTTAATCACCCACAGAACTTTGTAATCACAAGCTATTAGCAAGATTCAATGGAAATTTGCAGCTGTTCTCAAATTAATTAATGGAAAGCCTTGAAAGTTGGAAGTCTTTGAAACTTCAAAGTGTTCAACATGGTAGAACCACCCATAGTGGACCACTTGAGTGATTCCATGCATATTGTGGAGTAGTGTAAGGCAATATAAATTTTCTATCATGTAAGAAAATTGAAATCACAGGGATTGCAATTTTTTTGGTAATTTTATGCCTTCAATTGAAATTACCATGAATTCTAAAAGCCAAAAGTTGGTCTCAACCCATACCCGATGAATAGAATCTTCTAATTCTAATCATTCAAGAACTACTTTCCTGCTCACTACTTCCTACTTTCTTGCTCACTATTTTAGAACATCTATCATGGCCTTATTAGTCCCTACCTTGAAAAGGAGAAAAAAAAACAATTCAAACTTTGTTTGGAAATATGTTTTAACCTTGGATGGAAATAGTTGTACCCTATTGGGTTGGGTATAGATCCCTGGTTGGAAATGGTTGGTTCTACCGTAGGTACATATTTGAAGCATCTTGTGGAAGACCCAAAACCATTTATTAAAATTTTGTAATATTATAAACACAAAGTGCCATTTGTAAAGTAGTAACCGTTTGTAAAGTTTGAGGTCATATTGGTGACACTTCATAAACGCCTATTTTAACAACTTAAGGACTTGATCCATTGTGAAATGGTCAAACATCATATCTAAGCTAAATTTAGCCTTTCAAATTGTGTTCAAAAAACAATCTTATATTTTTATTACTTGAAACTATGAAATGTATATCGATGTGAGAAATTTCAATTTGTTTCATGAAAAATTGTAATTGTTATCATTTTTGCTACAAAAATTGAATATAAATAAGTAGAAATAGAAAAACAATACAAATTTTTTGAATTTTTTTGAAGAGGTACAAGTAGCAATGGAGATTAGTGTAAAAAATTTTCAATTGCTTATTTCATTTTTTACACCTGAAACAATCACAACAAAGACCTTGAAGTCAAATTCAACTATTAAACCAAATTTATTCTTTTATTTAGTTTATGTATAAAATTTTGATATTTTTTACTAGTGAAAAAATAGATTTTCTATTTATGTTGTTTTTTTCAATAATTTTGATGGAAAAATCAAATTATTGTGATTTTTAAAAGCTAAAAGAGGAAATAAAATTATATCAATTAGAAAATATATTAGAATAATCTTTCATTCTTATCATAAATGAAGGATAGCATGAGAAACATAATTGTATAATTTAAATTTCAAGTTCATTTAAAAATATATAAATACAAATGAAAAACATACCATACTATATTATTTAGATTTTAACACAACTTCAATATCTCTTTCAATTTTTGACATTTTTGACATTGATTAGAAACAAGACTTGCTAAGCTTCATTTTCTTAGTTTAAATCAAATTCCAAAAATAGTTGTTTTGAAAATTACAATTGGAGTTGACAATGTGCATCCACTATTTGGATGCACGAACCTTAAAGGGTTAAATAAAGGGCACTGCAAGCGGCTAGACACCAAGACTGTCCAAGCTAGGCAGCATGAAAGAATTCACACATCTTTCTCGCAGCACTATAAATAGCGTGTATTGATGAAACGCCTCCAGACCAATCTCGTTTCTAAATAGACATGTCCTGAATTTCACAGACGATAAGAATGCGGTGTAAAATTCGCAGTGATATTACCCTGCATCGTTAAGTGGACACAATTCTCGAATTGAATGATTCTTTTCATATGAATACCAAGCTTCTAAATACAAATTTCCAACTGCACCCTTGTTTAAATACATTCTCAACCCTGAGACATGTCACAAGAAGGTGCTGAATGCTGAGGAGAGGTTACCTAGGCAACGCCTTCAATTCGCTGCTCGTTTAGACAGCTTTGTCGTAATGGTTCGCCGGAAATCAGTCTCCGGCGACAAGTCTTTCCGATTAACGTACGATAATCCACCTATATTTTTGTCTATTTCTAATAATGGGTCCTGACGAGCAGACCCTCGAATTGATCATGATTTAAAAGAATAATAGGGGAAAAATTCCCCTGCCTCTCGTCCATTTCATCATCTGGAATGAGAATAACATGCTAAAACGAATCGTAACATCTCTCCAAGTGAACCCGACTAGCGCCAGGATGTTCTGCTTCTGCTGCTCCGAACTCTTTGGACAACCGCCGTTTGGCTTGAGAACATATAATCTGTGACAATCTTCGACATCTGAACACTTTGACGCCTCACGAATACAACAAACTGGTTTGGTTCTGTGCGCCACACGGGCGTCACCGTAGGGGTCCCTCAATTCCTGCAATGGAAACGTACCGGCGGAAGTACATAAATATTACTTGGGTTTCGTTGTTCGATGTAATATATAGATGCGAAGACTGTTGCTTCATTCGGTGTCTTCAACATTCTGTACAAAACTTCAGGGTACATCGTGTCACCACTGTGGTTCACGCGTCAAGACCTTACCGCAGAGGTCGGTTTTGGACGATTGCCCAGATCTCTCCTGTTTGAACTGAAAGAAGAAAAAGTACTGAAAGTACTTTGCAGCTGATTTCATATTATCCGCAATCTTCAAGTCCTGATACTGACCTTCCAAACCCAGCGGCTGCTTATCTGTGGTGCATGCATATCTCTCAGACTCACGGTAAAAATGGATAAGACTAACATCGCCTCCCTCGAGCAATGGAGCCCAAAACTGGCGACAAAATTTTCTCCTGGCTCGCCTTCGCTGCTTCCTTTCTTTTCGCTGCTTCCACGCATTATGTTGCACCCGTCGCAAGGCCTTTAAATAGTTGCGGCAATCATGATCCCTAGAAATAGTTCCTTCCGAACCATAAGCGTTGCGGTCGCTCAAGATTTCGAGAGGATGTGGAACGTTCAGAAACGCTCTCTCCGCAGACTGCAGTTCCCTCGCCCATCGTAAGGGATTCTCATTCTTAGCCTGAGTAATTCCTAGCTGACTTGGCGTTCTCAAGCTGTACAAACCACTGCCCTGCGGTAGCAGAGGATGTCCAGGAGCCTGATCGTCCTCTGGTTGAATGATCACCATCTCGCCCATCGGCGCATAGATCAACCTCTGCAATTTAACGTTAAGTTAGAAATTCAAAAGAATGGCGTCCAAAGTCTATCGGCTATGTGCAATTTGGCAAGCCTCAGTAGTCGAGTGCGAGTAATGAGCATTTCGAATATTTGAATGAGCATCATTCAATTATGACTCGAGAGCTTCGAGAAGTTGCGACTGCCGAGATCGGATATTTCGTTAAAATGACAATATTCCACAAACTTGGCACTTTTAGGTTTAGACCTTGTGGTCTGAAATGTAAACCGGTCCTAGACTTTAGACCATGTAGTCTGCAATCTAAACCAGCCCTAGAAAATGAATGGAAAAATGGCAGAAGAATATCGCCATTTTAACGAAATATCCATTCGAGGTAGTAGAGCATTCATGTCGTTAGAAATTTTACCTGTTGAAGAAGGCATGCATGGTTGCGAAAGGTGCCACTGACACGCTTGAGGACTACAGCAACATGGTCAGGATAATCGCAAGCAAAGGCTCGGGGGACAATATCCATGTGCATGACGACGGAACGAATATGGCTGTGAGGCAAGCCCAGTTGAGCCAGCAAGTGATTTCCTCCGCACATTATGCAGGGAGAGCCAAATGTGTAGACAGGCAGTAATGCACAAACTGGAGCCGCGTTTCGAGCTCCAACCAGGAGCGAAAGAAGCACAGCTAGGCTACCTCCTAGCGAATGGCCAGTGAACTGAATTCGGGCATTCTCTTTATGCGCTTCTACATGGGCTTGAATGAATGGAAACACTTCATCATATAGTCTCTTTGCGGCCTCATAGATTCCTCGGTGCACCATGACCCCTGAATTCCATTCCTACATGAAAAATAACGATTGAAATTGTTTCAGTTGCAGACTTTGGCTGAGATGCGCAATTTGCCATCTTCAGCACAAACATGCAAAAGGTGGTACAATCTGTTTAGTGAACTTACAGGTTCAAAATGCGTAGGCTCAAATTGCAAATTAGCTTGCCATGCCGCCAGCGTCTCCGTACCCTGGAGAAGATAACCAAGACGGCATGAAGAGGACTTTCAAATTTTCTTTTTCTTCAGCCAATTCCAGATTCAATTAGATAACTTCTCTAAATTCAATTGTGCGAGTAGAGATAAATAGATAGTCACAAGTGGAAATGTATTCAGCTATGTACATTTGTCAAACTGATCGAACTCCGAAATCTAAAGAGAGAACTGGAGGAGCGAAGTCATTGGAGACAATACCTGGATAACTATGACAAGTGTGTTCAAGGCCTCATTTTCGCACGCAAACCATTCGCAAGGACAGCCTGGTGGTGCAACCGCTGTATTTGACTGTTTTCCTTGTCCTCCAGAAACTCCTCGCGCTCCTCGAAGCACAGTAGATGCAGTTCTCAAGTACCATGGATCCTTAGATGATGAGTTAGAGTCTCCCATGTCCTTGTCAAGAACTCCAGAAACGCCATCGCATTCATCGGGGACATTCTTGTAACCTTGACAATCTCCTCCAACGTCTTCACCAATTGCCGACGTGGTGGTCTCTGACTTGGAGAGAAGTAGGTCACACGCCTGAGTATTGCAGGATGCTGCTGTGGCGGCCATCGCATAACCAGCAGCTGGATTCAAGGATGCCAATGTCCCTTCATCAATCATTTGTGAACTTCTATCAATTCCTTCTAGGCCAAGCACACTTTCTCTAATCCCAGTCATCACTTCCTCAGTCACAGAATCGTCGGCGTCGCCCGCAGGTGCAGCTGATGACTTCAGCTCGAAGGACGAGTAGATCACACGGAAGTGGTGATCACTGAACAGCTTATCTTCCTGCTTTAAATTACAAGGTGAATTAATCAAGACAAGCTCATCTTCCTCAATTACCGGTGCAATAGGAGAAAAAGAAAAAGAAAATTGTGAAAAATCTTAGATGATAAATTCTGAAACAAGATGATTGCCAAAACATCGAGTCAGGGAGCAGAACAGCAAAAGTTGCAAATGGAAAAACGAACCTCGATGGTAGGAATCCTGTACGCTAAGTTGCTGAGGAGTGCCATCTGTGTGATGCGCTCCCTCTCCACTGATGTGACGCGGTACAAAAATCTTGCAAAATACTCTTTGTTGCGAGCTATTTGAGAATGCGGCGTAACTTCCATGCTTGCATCATTTAACCCCGACTCGCTACAACAAGCTCCACAGCTGTGGTGTCCGAAAGATGGAGGGATGAATTGGCAACTCTCGGATAGGTCCTCTGCTGTTTCTGCTTCAGATATTTTAGATGACTCGTCATTAACGTTTTCCTTCTTCCAAAAAGAACTTAGTTTCGCGAATTTGCGTACCAAAGGCCTCGACAAATGTTCGGCAGATCGGATCATCCCTATGCGACTCCCTCCGCTGGTTCCTTCTACAGCTAAACTTATAAAACTAGACATGTCTACTGGTTGTGAATCGTCCATGGAACTATCAACCTCTTCATCACCTGATCCTTCCAGGCCGCGGTTTGCATCTCCATTTTCCTGAAAACTTATCTGCGAAGATTTTCTACTGTCCTCTCGAGTGAATCGGAGAAACTTGAGAGACGAGGACAAGGCCGCAACAGGTTTGAACGGCAATGACAATAACGGACCTGTTGACAAGGAGATGTGTCCAATTTTCTGCGAATCTGAAATTTTGCAATAGAATCTCCGACCATACGCAGGAACAAATCCAAAATCCCGATGCTTCGAAGGTAAATGTCTACGTGAGAAGCCGTGACACGACTGCGGATTGACTAATCCTTCACACAATGCCCGATTCATCTCGATCTGCGCACCGAGCTCAAATCAATTACTCTGAAGCAAATCCAGCTTGCATGTCCTCCACTGATTCGATCATCATTTCCAGATACAACACAACTCCAAGAACAAGAAAGAAACGATCGATCACTCAATAAAATTCTCCAAATATCTGTGTGACTTCGAGTCCGGCACTACCAGCTCAAAAGCAAGAATTCGAATGCCATGACAGAAGAGGAACCGACAATTCACGAAAGAGGCACGATGTTAATATGAGCACCCTGTGCGAAATCAAGTAATTTAATTTCAACTGGAAACAGAAAACGCCGATCAATCTTCTCAGAACAGGAAACCAAGAAACGATCAGGCAATAAAAATTCTCACAAAATCCGTGCACGCCGCTTCGAGCCCTGCACTAACATCAACTGATGAAGTGTTTTTTCAGTCATGGAGATTCGAAAACGAAGGAGTGACGAGGTTGTGCACACCCTGTGCGAGGCAATTCCATTAGTTGACTGGTAAAGCCAAGGCCGATCACTTCTCGGAATCCAGAGTAATCGGGCACGTCTTCAACTAAAGCGTGCACGCAAGTGAGAGAGGGCGGGCATGCTTAGCTTAGCTGCCACGCCTAGCCCGGAAGGCATCGTGCTTCAGCTTCATACTTCCCAATCAACGGCATCCAGCAACCGAGAGACGCGCAAGCACACAGGGTGGTCGGATGGAGTAGAGTCGTGGGAAATGAAAATAAAAGCTGCGGTTCAGAACGGTTCTCGAAAATCCAACTGGACCTGAACAAGTGCCGCCAGGGTTCCGGACCTCACTCAAGGGGCGACGTCGATGGCGGACTCGTTTTGGTTCGAGTGTCCAGGCAACGAATTGATCGAGTGGAGGCCAGTGGCCCAGGGCCAGGGAGAACTGACCCCCTCATTGCCCCCGCCAGGGTTAATTGTGAAAAAAAGACCCCTATTTTTTTGCCATGATTTTTTATATTTCTACACCGCCCCTAGCTAATTTGGGGCCGCTAATTGCAAATCTGAGTTCAAAATTTACAAAAAAATTCATCTGATTGCAAATAAAAAATTCCACAGTGTTTTCCCCAGGGGTAAAACGGGGCAATGAGGGGGTCAGTTCACCCTGGCCAGTGGCCCAAGCCCCGCCGGCAAGCTCCCGCTTGGACCGCCGTCTGTGTTGCATCTCCATCGGGGGCCTCCACCTTCACGGCAAAAGTTCATCACTAAGTAGGTCACTTTGGGGCAGTGTTTTTTAGGCAAATTAATGCCCAATTGCCACAAAAAAATGGGAAAAAAATGGGCAGCTTCACGTCAAAAAAAAGGAAGGAGTAAATGTGTTTAAAAATGTCACACTGTAATCATGGCCCTACACATTACACATTGTAGCCACAATGTTTTCAAAACCTCATTTCATCATCATGTAGAGCGAGCACATTCAAAAATTGCACGCTCAAAATTGAACACTCAAAATTGGATTCCTTTAATTCAATCCCCCCAAATGAAGAAGCCAAAAAAATCAAAAACCTTCTTGAAAAAAAGGCCATATAACCACTAGTTTGAAAAACAAAATGTTTTGGTTGGAACACTTTCTTTGAATCTACGTGTATAGAAAATAAGAAGGCATTAGTATTTTCTCAATGAAAAGTGTGCAATAAATAGCATCCATACAATCACTCACAAACAATATTTGGATGTGACCAAGTTAGGAAAAAAAAATTCATCCAAGTACACTAATGCCAAAACATGCTCCTAGCACCTCCAAATCTTGTGCCTCCTCCCCTCCAAGCCCCTCAAGCTAAGAAGTATAGCAAAAATTTTCTTACTTGCGATAAATAAACACAAGTCCATTGTCCAACTAACGCGGGCTCTAAATCCAAGAACATATGTGCGGATTCTTGCCATTTTTAAAATTTGCAACAATGTTGGACAAGACATGATGAAGAAAGTCCCAAACCTAGACTTTGCAATGCCCGATAGAGGTTGTTTGGTGACTACTTTTGCCTAAGCCACCTTGCGGATGCTCTAATGCTAGGATCTATCAAATAATTCTCTTTGAGACAACAAAAATTGCATATTTGTCAAGCTTGACATTATAATTATAATTTTTTCTTTACACAATAAGAAAATTGTGTTTTAGGTGATATTTAATATAGCAATTAATGTTTAAGTTGACGGATTTTAGGTAACATTGAATCTAACAACCCTTATTTCATGTCAACAACGATGTTTAAGAAAAAACTAGAAAAAAACTCTAGTTTTTTATTGTGTCAATAAAAAGTTCTTTGGATTTTTAAAGATGGAGATTTGTTTCACTATTAAATATGAAGTATCTTATGCAACATATTAATTCCTACAAGGCCTTGCATCCATTGAGTGTTTTTATGAGCTTAATTAGTATTGGATCTACACAAATGAATGAGATACATCCAAATCTATAGGGGAAAAATTGACTATTCTTCAAAGATGTGATTAGCTATATGACATAATTATACTTCTTTTGATATTTTTTGTAAGACCTTCAATCAATTTATATATTAGTAGGAAGAAAAAAGAAAAAAACTTGCACAAATGAAGAACTTAGAGTGACAAGCAAAAGTGAATATAGATTTGTAATTTTTTTTTTTTTAAACAACCATATCATAAGCATCAATGGAGAAAAGTAATTCAAAGTTAACTATATTAAACTTAAAGAAAAGTAATTCAAAGTTAACTATATTAAACTTAATTTTTTTTTGTGGGCTAAAATTTGGAATTGCTTTATATTTTGATCATTTATCTTTGAAATCCAATTTTTTTTTGTGACCTGGTATATTGGTATACATCATTTCAAATTGTTGTACACAAAAATTGTAGGAAGTTCACATTTGTAGAATTTAAAATATTTACATTTTGACAAGCATGCAAATGATGTTGGTTCTCACGATAATTGAATATCATTTTGGAATTGGGAGCATAGAATTGCACTAGCCATTGTAGAGAGTACAAGTTGCAACATAAGCCATTGCTACATCTTAATGCCATTGCATTTGAAATACTAGTGTACCTTGTGTTGTTGCCATAGTCAAAACAAAAGTAAAAGTAATTTAAAATTTTTTTGGTTCATAAGATCTTCAAAATTCAATAACTTTCACACCATATGTCCAAACACCATGAAACCAAGCCGGTGCACCCCTCCTCACCAAGGGCTTTCCAATGGTACTAAGCATAAAAGTAGCTATCAAACTTAAAAGAACAAAAGAAGCTATCAAACTTAAAAGCACTATGAGAACACTAATCCAGTGGTAGAAACACTATTTTAGGCAATAAGTAGTGATTTAATGGATTTTCAATAAATCAGTGATGGATGAAGTGATTAGGAGTGTTAGTTAGTTAGGAAGTTGGGATAAAAGTTGAATTAGGGTTAGGAGCTCCTTCTTCCTATTTTTTTTCTTGTGTTTTTGAGTGCTTGGTGTGTTTAGAGGAGGAGAGAAGAAAGCAATGATTGCAAGGAGTTAGATTAAGAGTGTAAGCAATTAGTCAAATAGGTTTTCACCTTGTGAGGTAAAGACGGGGTGAAAAGTGAAGTTTGGTGAGGTCAAATGGGAGATTGAGAGAGAACATGAAGAGAAAATTAGGGTTTTAGAATCCTCTTGAAACTGCCCACTTTGAGGAGCGATTGCGGGAGCATGAAGACTCTAATGAAGCTAAATTTTAGAAGGATGGAGCGCCTTGAAGTCAGCTTCCCAAGAAGTTATTACTTGCCCAAATTGGAGCAAGGACAAGATCTAGGCGACCAATTTTGTGGGAGATGGTGTTCTGCTACGGCCATGGAAGACTGCCAACTTTGAAGAGCTACAGCGTGCAGATATAGACTTGTATTCCAATGAAATTTGAAGGGGATATGCATTGCAAGTTAGCTTTCAAACAAGACCAGTCTCACATGATTTGAAGCGAATTTGAGGTGCTAATGGCTGTTTTAGTGAAGGGGTATCTGCTGGTCTTACTACGAGGCTGAAATTGAGGTTTTAGTGAACTTTCCTCTACTTGTCATTGTAAAATTGCAATTTTCATTGCGCATGGTTACGGAGAAAAATTGGTAATGCAATGATGAGTAGGTTGGATGTTTAAAGAATGATTGAAATTGTATGCAAGTCTTATTTTTAAGGCTTAATGAAAATTGAGTGTTTGGGATAGCATGGTGTACTGAAATTGTCAATTCAAGCACAATTTGGGTCATTTTAAACCTCTAAGGGCATATTTGAATGCAATTTTGACTTAGGAAGTTCTCCTAAAATGTGAGGAGGGGTGATTTAGTGAATGAGGTAGATTAGGGCTTGTTTTTTAGGGATTTAGGAGGACTGACTTTCTTTTGCTTAGAGTAAATTAACTAAAAATCTACCAAAATATGAATAGAGTTCATTGCTTAGAAGTGAATTTAGTTTAGAGGTTCTATACACTCCTCTTTCGACCCGAATTTGTAGACGATTTTTGCCTCACGGTGAAAATCACTCATAAAATTGGTACGTCTGCCGGGAGCTTGGAGCTTGGAGTTTGGAGTTAGAGCCTATATGTTTTTATTTTTTATTTTTTTCATTTTCATTTCTTTGTTTTATTGCACTCATATGGAGTGTTGTGTGGGTGTTATTGCCTTTGTGTGTAGTTCATGTACCCACATTCTTTATTAGACGTTTTTATATCACGATGAGGCTAGAGTTATGACCAACAGGACTGTGTATGTCATTTGAAATCGGGTGTGGAGGGAGTGATGCCCCCAAATTCTGAGAGATTGTGTTTGCAGGTTGAACTATACGTTGCCCGTCTTCCTTTCATCAATCCCTTATTTTGTAGTCCAGCCCTGTGTTGAATGTTTAAAAAAGAATAAAAGGAACCTTGTTTACTATTGTTGGTCGGAAGCCCAAGGGAAATTGGAAGTGAACGGGTGATGTCGCCCATCTAGAAACCAGCTCGAGGTTTTCTAGGTGGAATATTACTTCCAAGATGTGCACTGAACGGTAAGGGGTGGACGACTATTGTGTTTACATGTAATACTCCATTAGTTTGTAATTTCCTAACCCACCAAAAAAGGAATTGTCTGGTGTGATATTGGTTGCTGTTTTTTCATTTTTTTTCCTTCAAAAGTCCCTTAGGATCATCTAAATCCTCAAAATCATCCTAGAAAAATTACTTTCCTCTTCTTAGGACTTCCTACCTTAGAATTTCAGCAACTTTGTGTGCTGATTTTTCATTCCTCACCCCAAAATAGACTCTTAGAAGTATCCAAATCATCAAAATTATCCAAAAAATTAGTTTCCTCTTCTTAGGACTTCCACCTGAGAATTTCAACATCTTTGTGTACTGTTTTTTCATTCATGACCCCAAAATAGACTCTTAGAAGTACCCAAATCACCAAAAGTACCTGATAAATTAGGCTACCTCCAATTAGAACTCTCTACCTTAGAATTTCAGCACCCTCGTGTGCTGTTTTTTACTTCCTTATCCAAAAATAGGCCCTTGGACCCTTGTAAATTGTCAAAAACCACCAAAAAATCAACTTTTCAATAGATAGTAGTCTCCATCTAAGAATTTTAGCAACTCCAAGTGCTGATTTTTTCTTTTT
The DNA here is from genome assembly GCA_950106755.1 of Climacium dendroides. NCBI lineage: Eukaryota > Viridiplantae > Streptophyta > Bryopsida > Hypnales > Climaciaceae > Climacium > Climacium dendroides. Next base: position 29,698,602 of record OX467088.1, read on the forward strand.
TAGTCTTAATTAGACCTTTCAAAGTGTGCAAAAAACACAAGATCACCAAAAAATTGACTTTTCCTGATTTCCTCCGTTTAGGAACGTTGAACTAAAAATTTTAGCACAATTCACGCTAGAATGAGGGGTTGAGATGAAATAGAGGGCACAAGTGACTAAAGTGGGGAATCAAAGTGTCATGGTTTGGTTTTAGGCAAAAGAAAGCTTGGTGGAAACGAAAGAGCCTTTTAATTCCAAGAATTCTTTTTCCATGTGGAGAAGTGAAAGTATGAGGGTTTGCCCCGACCCAGCATGAGGGTGTACTCCTTTGTGTTGGTGATCACTTCACTTTTTTGTGCTTACCATGCAAGAGGTCAAGGCTAGCGAAAGGCTCTAGCCTTCAGCCTTCCCACGCCTTTGGACAGTGAGTTAGCCTTGACTCGGAGGAATTCAGTAAATGATTAGGTATGGGACAAGGCTACCATTTCCTCCTTCACTTGTATGGGCACATGGTATGAATTGCTTGGATTGGAGGACCTTTGAGTCCATGGAACTATTTGGTGTCTAATTGTCAAATTATGACCCTTACATAGCCTAATTTAGTTGCCTTGTGAGTCTAGGTATTTCACATGTTAGGATCGAGATGTTCACTTTGAGCAGAAAATAATGCTATTTAGTCTTCCAAAGTTTTTTCTTGTCAAACCGGCAAAAATATGGAACTATGGGAATGAGTGAGTAGAATATGTGCTAGTAATATATATAGGACATGATTCTCTTCCGTGGAGGTGGAAGGGCTATTGCAACCTTGAAACTATGAGAGGAATGGCCAATTAGAATTGAAGTAGGTATTCATGTACCTCATTAGAACTTTTTTATCTCAAAGATGGAAGAATTGGTTAGCTATAGTTAGAATGGAGCTTTGTCACCAAACTTGGAGGTAGCAAAAATTGCACCCCAAGGATGACACGTGGAGTACACCCTCAATGGTGACTACCCGATCAAAGTCCTATGGCCGCCAATCATCCACTTTTGGAGAGGAAAGAACTAGTAGAGGTAGAGGGAGACCACCAACACTGCCACCAATCATAGAACCCCAATTGGTAGAAGCACTTCGAGTAGAAGAACCACTAGTGATTAAAGGATCACAACCGGTAGTAGAAAGACTTGGAGACAACAATTTCATTCTTGCCATACAAGTAAAAGATAGTTCAGATAGGATAGAGGAGGTGGAGTCACCTCCCCCCATGGTGGACTTAGATCCGGCGGATGCCATGATGGCACCCCGGGGATTGCTGATAGTTATACCCCAAGGTATGGCATCTTGGGCTATGCCTACATATCTCCCAAAAAATTTAGAATTGGCCCATGAGGACCCCTCGGGACACATTGAGCGGTACATCAAAACCCTCATGACCAATGTGATCCCTGAGGAGACCTATAGATTGGTATGGTTTTCAACCACACTTGAAGGGCAAGCATACGAGTGGTACTGATCGCATGCCCCAAACACTTTTGTCACATGGCCGGATTTACAAATGGCTTTCCTACGTCAATTTCGTCCGAAGACTGGACAACAAAGTGCCTTGGTAGCTTTCATGGGAATGTGCCAAGGCCCAACCGAAGAAATCTCGGTTTACATTCACCGTTTTAACACGATGATCATTTGGTTTGTAAGAAACCATCTCATCGACGAAACCATTAGGTTCTATTTCATCCAAGGGTTCAACCAACAAACCACCATGAAGGAGTTTCTAAACATGAGTCTCTGAACTTTAGTTGAGGCCCAAGTAGTGGCCCAACATGTAGAGCAGATTGAAAAAGAGAATGTTAGAATGTGGAACTGGATTGTGACATCGGTACCAGCCTTTATTCCCACACATCATGTGCCTTCTACTTCTAGGGAGCCTCTACAAGGACATCCATATCCACTCATTGCAGCACACGTGACTCCGGTAGATTCTAAGCCACCAACCCCTCCACTCCCATGGCAACTGCCATTGAAATCTTCCCGGTTTACGGAATTGGAAGCTAAATTTCAAAAGGCCAATGATGATCTCAAAGAAGACGTCATGAAGTCTATTAAGGGCCTTGGAGATCAAATTGCCATGGCCATTGGTGCAAAATCAGCCTATGTGCAACCCCCTCTAAACGAGACTAGCAACTTCCCCACCAATATTTGGTGTCAAAATTGCAACCAATATGGTCATAGTGACCAATTTTATCCATGTTCAAGAAATCATGGACCATATGTACCTCCCCAACCCCATCCACATCCACCTATTCAATCAGGAGGTGGTCAATCCCAATCAAAGGGTGTTCCATGCCCTACTTGTGGTTGAACTCATCTTCTAGGTCCCGGAATTTGTTGGATAGAAACTGGGGTAGTTTGTGGGAGTTGTGGAGGCAACCATCCCACCGATAAATGTAGGAGGCCTCTGAAAGTGCCCGGATCGAACACAAACACTGTCCAAAAACCTTCCTCTAATCTATTTTACAATGGGGTACCTCAAGGGGCTCAAAGATACTACGTGAACCACCAACCAATGCAATGGTATCCCCAATATGGAGCACCACCAATTGCATCTCAACTGGTACCACCATCCCCTTATCCTCCACCGATACAACCGGTGGCACCACCACCACACCCATTACAACCGCCGGATGGTCACCGGGCTTTAAATCTAGGTTGAAGCGGTATGAGTTCCCAATATTACATAGGGACTCAACCAATTTATTCCCCTACACCTTCGATATCATGACCTTCTATCTATCCCCCTCCAGGAATTTTGCTAGATGCTTGGAATGAGGGAGTAGTTTATCCTGGGGGAATCCAACCACTGGGTCCTCCACCTCTTTCTAACCTGGGTGCTACGACAATCCAAACCACCTATCTTATTATCCATAAGAATTAGGATACCACCAAGGCATCTATTAGCCAAAAGGTTAGAAACATAGTATGGTGGTTATGACACGTCAACAACGTCTAACCAACCCTCCTTTAAAGCCAATCTTTGAAGGAAGTAGTAATTCGGAAGAAGAACTAGACATCCAAGTCACAAGGGAGTTTTTGAAAAAACAAACCTATGAAAACCTTTGTAAGCCTCCGCTAGACGATCCAACTATAGAGGATGTACCCTTTGATGAACCTTTGAGTGATGAGGAAGAGGATCTCTACTGATTTGTAGAGAATATGAACATTAGCAACCAACATAATGTGGTGCCAAAAGATCCTTCTTCTCGGGCTCTTAATGTGACGGAGAGATATGACCTATGGTTTGATCTATGCAACCTCTGCGCTAACATTTCCATAGCACAACTCATCCAAGTGGCTCCTTCTTTGAGAAAGGAATTCAAGGAAGGAGCTACCGTACCTTGAAAAGCCCCAAAAAATATGATGACCGCTAGGATCTATTCTAGTGCCTTGATGGATGATGGGGCATTAGAAATTGATGTGTCTATTTTAGACAAAATCATTCCAAGGACTTTAATAGATGGCGGAAGTGGCATCAACATCATGCCACTTTCTACCATAGAGGCTCTAAGGTTAAAGGTCACCAATCCATCATCTTATATGGTGAATGTGGCCAATCAACGCCTCGTCACCCCTCTTGGTCGAATTGTGAATTGCCAAGTAGAGGTTGGAGGAGAAGTTTATACCTTAACCTTCTATGTGTTGAGGTTGATGACCAACAAGACCGCCTCTCCTCTTCTTTTAGGTCGAGATTGGTTGAGGAGGGCCAATGCTTTCAAACAATGATCCATTGGCAAATCCACCCTAGCATTTGGTCCATTGGATAACCGGACCAAGATCACCATTGGATCCCACTATACCCCTACAGATTCACCGAATAGGACAAAACGTAGAGTTGCAACAGACTCGTGCATTGAGAATGTGGGAGTGGTGCATCTCAGGTTGAATCTGGGAAAAAATCCCATCGATTTAGGACCCATTTGAAACTTAGGCCCTGGTCTTTATGATTGGGAGGATGTTGGGGAATTTGCTGCATGGCTTCAGGAACATCCCAAGGACCCCGAGATCCCAAAGGCCCAAGCGGTCAATTTCACTACCACCACAAGTGTGGTGAATGAGTCACCAAATCCCTATTCCGGTTTCGAGACATTCTTAGATGCCGTAGAGTATGAGGTTATGTATAACCTTGAGCTAAATAGTATACTACTCCATGGTATGAAGGGACTAGTGGACGAGGAAGATATTCTTCCACTACCCCTCCATGTCCGGAAAGTCTCCGCAAATTTGGAGGAAGGGACTGATTTTCACATTATCTCAAAGTGCCTTGTAGACAATAGCCAAATGCACGGGGGTAGTTAAAAAAACCCAACATACCTTTGCATAGCCTTACCAGTATCACAAAGGCAATTCACTAGAAAGAATCCAACACCCCATACCACACTATGGGATGATGGAGGCTTATCCAAAGGACCCATCTTAGTAGCAACAATAGATGGAACTTAGTCTCCTACACCTACAACCAGTTAGGGCAAGGTTTACCATGTGTGACCTTGTAGCCCAACAGAAAGGCATCTTGTCTATGCGCTTTGAGACTCTAAGTCCGTAGCATTCTCACGAATGCCCCGCAAATGGTCAACACATTGCCACAATCAAAACTAAAATAATAGTAATTTTCTAATTTTTTTAATTCATAAAAACTTCAAAATTCAATAACTTTCACACCATACATCCAAATGCTACAAAACCAAAGCCAACGCACCCTTCCTTGCCAAGGGCTTTCCGACGGTCTCAAACACACAACTAGAGGATGCACAGTCCAAGAGATCTCAACGTGACAAACAAACAAAACAAAACAAACAGCTAGATTTAAGGTATAGACTAGTGTGTCATGTATCGTTACCACAGTCAAAACAAAAGTAAAACTAATTTTTTAATTTTTTAAGAACCAAAAACAACTAAAAAAATGCATAACTTTCTTATTGTGAGTCGAAATGCCACAAAACCAAGCCAATGCACCCCTCCTTGCTGAGGGCTTTCTGACGGTATTAAACACACGACCAAGGGACATACGGTCCGGGAGATCTCAATGTGACAAACAAACAAACAAAACAAAATAAAACAACGTGATTTAATGTGTCGCAACCTAAATTTTTGATTTTTTCTCTCTATCGTATTTTGAAACACACAATCCGGAAAAGTATACCCGAATTGGTACAGAAAGAAAGGAAAAGCTAAAAGTTAGGAAGACTATAGAAGTAAGCCCTGAATGAACCGGAATATGGAGCGGAACGGATATCGGAAACAAATCCGGTCTAAACCCATGACCGGAGGAACGGATCCGGGATCTGCGCCCGGAAAATCGAAAAAAAGTAATGATTAGGTTTCCAAGGTACAAAAGAGACTGCTTTTAGGGTTTGGGTTGTCATTTGCACCTGGGAGCGCTCGCGTACCTACTACGCTCTCAATGATTGCTGTCTGTGAGAGTGCGCGAGTGTGTTGTGAATTTCTGGGTTTTGTAAGAGTGATTACTGTCTGTGAGTGTGTAGGCTTTTGTAAATCTGTTTCTTCTACGCAAGTGATTGAGTAAGGAGAAGAGTTGATTGCAAGCGGCTAATTGAGGACAAGTGAGCGCTGCAAGAATCTGCGTGAAGATTGGCATAGAAGATAGCTCGGTTGAGGCCGAGGAGTGAATTGTGAGGAAACGGGACGTGCAGCTAGGAGAGAAGTGAGGTAGTGATTTGGAGAGGAGACGGATGCCATAGTTAAAGCGCGGTAGAAATCAGGGCCAGACGAGTGCACACAAAATAGATATAAGGGTGAAAAAAGTGGTGCCTTTAGAGCCCAGTAATGAGCGGAAGAGAGTGGAGTTAATGGAAGATCTCTCCGCCATGGGATGCGCGGGTTTCTTTGGAAAACCTTGGGGCTTCCGGAGTGAAGCCATAGTTAAGGAGCTCATAGAAGGAGCCCCTAACCAGTTTGATAACTCCCTTCGACCGGCTCCGCCCATGTGGACGCGGGAGATTTGGAGGAGAGTTTACGACTTTGAGGAAGGCAGTACAGCACAGGCCAACCGGAAGGGAGACTTTGTGCACAGAAAGTTCAGGGGAGCGGCCAACCCCAAAGACGGATTCGCTATCGAAGATTGTGTTAACGCGCGACACCGGCGGCTGCTCGAATTTCTAGTATCCATCCTACATCCAGAAAAACCTACCCGAGTGACCTCCACGATCGGAAATGCTATCTTTGGGACCCTGAGAGGAGAGAAGAAGATGGATTGGGCAGGTTACATTCACACGCTGGTGAATGTCCTGGTCTCAAATGTGGGAAAGAGTAGGGCTACTCCGGTATGCCCCTACCTTTTCCACTTGTATAAGGACCAGAGTCTCCTAACTTCGGAGGAGAACAAGGAATGGAGAGCTCAGATGGCTCTCCGGATGTGCGGAGGATCGGATGAAGAATCCGAGACAGAACCGGATAGTCCGGAACCGGAGGGTGAAAACCCTAAAAAGAGGGCATCGGAAGAGGAAGAAGAAGAGAAGGAAGAGGAAGACCCTCTCAACTGAAGGAGAACCAAGCGGACGCCCAGTTTGAGGGGCTCTCCTTCAGTACCTCGCAGGGACAAAGGACCGGAACTGGTGGAAAGAATGGAGCCGGTCGTCCCAAAGAAGCAGGAGCTAGTGGAGGTGGTCAAGTGGAGACCTACTCCAGTGTCTCAGATGACGGACCTAACAGGTCCGTATAACGACCTAATCCAGATTCTCAATGCAGTGAGAGCGGATTGGGAGATCAAGACCACTACGCTTCGTGAAGTGGCGAACTTGGTGGGAAGTACTCCAACTAGTGTGCTACCGGAAGCCGTGACGAACTGCATCAGCAACCCTGATGATGTTCGGGAATTAGAAGAAAGGTTGCTGAAGCAGAACATCAATCAGTGGGAGACGGATGAGCAGGTGATCCGGTTGCAAGGGGAGATCCAAGCTTTCCGGAAGGACTTGGATGCTAGTCGCAATCACATGAAGGCTGCAATGTCCCTGCAAGCGGAAACTAGGGCAGCAATCGACCGGATGACAACAGTAGTAGGGGCATCCAGTGACGTCATGGCAAAGGCCAAGCTCTTTGATGAGGGAATGCACAAGGATCAGAAACCTTTTGGTACCTGCATTGCTCGCATCCTAGCTGACTTTGACGGAGAGGTGGAGGAGACTATGAAGGAATTTCGGAAGGACGCTAAAGGGTTGGAGGACAACATCCGGAAATTCCAAAGTGGATTGGTCTCTCTATCCGAGATTTCGATCCCGGATGAGTTCGATGAGGTGGAAATCCTGAATGGGAAGTTTGAGACTTCAATCTCTAAGGAGAAGGAGAGAGGAAAAACTTCCACTTCAGTGGCTCCACGGACGATGATAGGGGTGACTTCCCCTGTAGAACCGGAACAAGTTCCGGAAGGAGGGGATAAGAGTAGAAATTTGAGTGAACTCTCTGCTATAGCTACTCCAGATAGTGGTGGACCCCCTTAGGATGAGTAGGTAGTTAGGAGTTTAGAGTTAGGAAATTTTGTTAGATCGGACTTTATCTTGGAAAGATAGGAAAAGTTCAGATCCAAAAATCTCAGCCGGATCAGTGCCGGATTTCCGGGAACACTTTTGTGTAAATTCTGTATATAATTTGAGTCTTAAGACTGAGACGAGGAGTTCTTCTTCTTGCATATACTGTCTCCTTTGTATTTTCTATTGTTTTCTCTGTCTTCCCAAGGATTGGCCGAGGGAGGGAGGGAGAGATTGAGTATAGATGAGCAGATTGTGAGAGGAATTTCTCCCCTTGGTGTCTTCTTGTGATTGCACGTGTATGTGGATAGGTTGTAAGTGTTGGGAGTGAGTTAAAGACACCGCAGTAGGTTTAGAGTTCATTATTCCGGGTGAGATAGCCAATACTAGGCTAGGTAGTAAAAGAGAGGATTCTCAAACTACGCTAGAGCTACCAGGTGGGATGTTTGGGTTAGTCTCCGAACACTTGAGAGGTCTCGCCATTTGAAGAAGTAAACGGAAGAGCTCTAGATTATACTGATACGGGCGGACACACTTGTAGCCACCTTAGTTTTGCACGGATCTGAAGAGACAGTAAGGTCATTGTAGTTGGTGAAGATCGTACGGGGGATTTTTGTGTGACCTACAGACTGAGAATATTCCTAGTTTACTGTAAAAGATCAAACCGGATCTTGTTAGAATAGAAGGATAGATTAGCTGAGTGAATCTTCCGTCACTATAAAGACCAGAAGGAGAGGAGGGCCTACCTCTCTAAGAACAAGTGGCAGACCCCTCTGAAGTACCAACAGAGGTTAAGCGAAACCGGAATAGAAACCGAGGAAAATAAATTTCTCGGATGAAGTGATAAAGATCTGGTCGGGAGTGTGAGTTCCGGTTGGGTTCTTGTTGGTTGTGTAAATAGATTTTGATTCGGATCGGGTAGTAGCTTAGACCGGATCAGCCTACAACCAGTAATAAAAAAGAATTGTCCGGTATTTGGGGAAAAGGGTAAACAATGAGAAAGAAGAGTATTTGAATTGAGAATTTTCCTCAAACCACCTAGTAACATGAAACACTTCACAGAGTCTCTTGGGTTTGATCTTTAGAGTCACTTTGTTATGCTTTAAAGAGGTTTTTGTGAACATAATAGGGAATTTCACTTACCCTGTACTGCGACATAATGTATAGACTAGTGGCTTGTACCATTGCCACAATCAAAACAAAAGTAAAACTAATTTTCCAATTTTTTAGAACAAAAAACAACTCAAAAATGCATAACTTTCTCACCATGAGTCAAAATGCAACGAAATAAAGCTCGTGCACCCCTCCTCACCAAGAGCTTTCTATTAGTACCAAGATTGTGACCAAAATATAAGCAAAAGTAATTTTTTGATTTTTTATATCCAAAAAGTACTTAAAAATTCAATAACTTTCACACTGTATGTCCAAACGCCACGAAACCAAGCCGGTGCACCCCTCCTTGCCAAGGGCTTTCCGATGGTACCAAGCACGCGACTAGGGGACGTACCGTCCAGGAGATTTCAATGTGACAAACAAACAAAACAAAACAAAACAAAACAACTTGATTTGATGTATAGATACTTTATCCAAAGACTAGAATTCATGACACATACAATTGATTCAACTAATCCAAAAAAATTAAATTATAATTTTCAATATCTATACCTTAAGTTTGGCTGTTTGTTTTGTTTTGTTTGTTTGTCATGTTGAGATTTCTTAAACCATGTGTCCCCCGATTGTGTTTTTGGTACCGTCGGAAAGCCCTTAGTAAGAAGGGGTGCATCGGCTTGGTTTTATTGATGTTTGGATGTACAGTTGAAAGTTATTGAATTTTGAAGTTTTATGGATTAAAAAATTTGAAAATTACTTTTACTTATATTTTGATCACAAAAATTAGAAAATGACTTTTATTTTGTTTTGACCATGACAATGGCACAGGATACACTACTAATCATGAAGTTTGAAATTGCCAAAAGATACACTAACTTTCATAAAATTGATAGTTTTATAATGTTATCAAAATCCACAAGAACAAGCTCTTCAATAGGTTGAATTCATTATCTATGTGATGAACTCTAGTTTAAAATGTGAATTACCTGAGGGGTGAAGTTCTAATCCAAAGAGATGACACTAAGAAGAGTCATTTGACAATTGACACCTTGACTCTTGAATTTGTATTGTGTTTTGAAATACTAGGATGGTTGATTTTTTTAAAATTTGAGACTTTAGAAGAATGATGTGCTGTAAATGAATGGCAAATTTTTTTTGCCTCTAAATATAAAATCTGGTACATGCTAATAATAGAAGTATTTTTGCCTCTTTTTTTAGTCTTTATACAAAATATTGCAAAAATAACTTTTGAAAAAATTGACATCTATTTTTATTAGCATTGATTTACACAAAACTACCTTACAAATACAATATGTATAAATTGCATTTTTCTCAAAATATAAGAGTGCATTCACTACACACAAAATGAAATTGGAACTAGAATGAAATAAAATCCCAATACTTACCCTAGACTATATTTGATATGGTAGATCTAACTCCAACTTTTTCCTCAATGAGAAAACACTAGATATTATTATTTACTACAAATAATAAATTTTGAGGAATTTGAATCCATATTCAAAATTAAGGACCTCAAATGAATATAGAAAAGTTGTGAAATCCTAAATTAACTACTCATGAGGGCAAATTTTAACATTTATACACCTTGGTATAAAATTCAAAATTTTTACATCTTAGATCCAATAAGACCAGGTGTAGGTTAAAGTAGGCGTGTTCATAAAGCAATCCTTTAAGCATTGATGTAGTTTTTTAGAAGAATTTCACACTTCAAATAAATTTTTAGTAGGTTTTCCTTGAAAGATGAGAATAAGTTGTATCCAAATCACTTTGATTTATATTTTTCAAATTCTTATTGAATTAATTATGAATTTTTGATGCTGAAATTGTGGGGTGCTCTAAAATTGTTCCCATCATGAAGTGTTTACCCTAGGAACATTGAAACTTCCAATATGAAAATGCTTCTAAAACAAGGGCAATTTTAACTTACCCTACCTTATTGGACATTAATGACAATTAATTGTGTAGCTAAAAATGAAAATTTTCTTACCAAAAACATCTCCTTGCTATGCATATACAACTTTTCATTAAATGCAATTAGCCATATTTGATACCAAAAATTAAAATGTTGATTGAAATACTTCATTATGAGTTTAATTACTAGTTTTATCTTCATCTTTTAAGTCTTTACCAATAGCCTAAATTTGATGTTGGCCACTAGATGTGGAGCCATGAGACATTTATATTACTTGTTAGTGGAGTCAAGATGGACACCATTTAATATTTTGACCTTTAAGGCTATACTCTATAGCAAAACAACCTACAATCCTTTGTTTTCCACCAAATGGTCTATTCTAATGTTACCCTTGCATTCACTCTTTTTGACTCCCTTTGCTTACAATATTGGCGCTTGCTCTTCAAAACCCCAGATAATTGGCTACCCATTTGTTCTTCTTTTTGTATTTGAAGTCATTGCTTCCTTGTGTCTTTGGACTATAGTTGGTACCTACATGTGTTTGCATTTTGGCGTTCTTAGTTGTCCTTGAGTCCCAACTCACAACCACAAAAACCACTACTTTTGCTTTAGCATCCTTTGCTATCATTGTGCCTTCACTTCCTATCACTAAATACTTAGTTTGTTTATTGAATGTTTTAGTATCCTTGTCCAATATCCCATTATGAAAACACCAAATGTTTCCATTTCAATATGAAAACTCAAACAAGTGATACACAAACATCAAATTGAATAAATAAACTCCAATTTTCTTTTATAGAAGTCATTTTTTTTGTGAAATTATGTGTGCTTCATTCATTCAATATAAAGGAAAAAAAGCAAATACCCCCCAAAATATTATGTATTTTGGGGTCTTTTAGTACTAATAAAACTAAAGATTTTTTTTCCTTGGAACAAATTCACCCTCCTAAAATTCATATTAACAAAGATCACAAAATTCTCAACACCAATCTATGCCCATTGTTGCCTAATGGATCTTTTGGGGCAATTTGGTAGCCATTTGTACCAAAGTAATGGATCCCATACTACACCTTTCAAACACAAATAGTATTGAAAGGGAAGATAATTGCCAAAAAACTTCAAATTTAAAATAAAATCTTAGATGAAATCACCAAATTGTGGATGAAAATAGAATTATGAATATATGATATGAGTGTGCTAATGTGATATTTTCTATTCAATATGTAGATGAATGTTGAAATTTGGAGCACCACTATAACATTTAATATTGCCACTTTGGCACTTCATAAAAAATCTATAAAATTTCTATATCTTTCAATGATCAAGAAAAATCGGCAACTAATTTAAAGTTAGCTAGTGGAAATGAGAAAATCCTAGTTGCAATTGGAAACAATTGCAAACAATTGTTAAAAAAATCTATAAAATTTCTATTGTAAGTAAACATCATTGCTTTTGAAGCATTAGGGTCCAAAATGTCAATGAGGTATAGAAATTTCAACTATACAATCTTGTAGTGTACGTGTTGTAGATGACATGAATCAAATTTGGAGTCATTTAGTCACATAGATTACAAGATTATAATGTTTTAGTTAAAAATTAGAAAAAGGATGATATTTTCCTAGAAATGCATTTGGAGGTAGAATTTGATTTCTAAGCCTATTCAAATGAAAAAAAATAATCATAAAGTGATTCAAAAACAACATAAAAACACATTGGTGAAAGAAAATATCATGGATTTAACTCATTGTATCTGCAAAATGGCTTTAAAATAGAAAAAAAATAGAAAAAAAAGAAGGTTGCAAAAAACACATTTCAATTTGAACCTACTTTTGCTAAAATGCTTCTCAATTACTCATAACTTCTTGTATTGATATGAAATTTTAGCTGCACAAACCAAAATAGCATGCACAATTTTCTTCTAAAAAATTATTGAAAACAACCATTGTATGAAGAAGAATCAAGCCACTCAAGTTCATCGTAATCCCAAACTATTGGAGTTTTGAACTCTAAATTGCTCCCAAACATTCAAATAACTTGGATTGACATGAAAATTTTAACACAATAACAACTTTAAAGGGAATATAACCCAACAAATTTGATTGAAAACAAACATTAGATGAAGGTGATACAAGCCCATGAAGTTGCAACCATTAAATGCAATTTGGTGAAGTCAAATTGAACCTCTAAATTTTGATTGGCTTACAAAAAAACTAGTACATCTTCAATTGATCTGAAAATTTTACCACACAAACTAAGAGAGAGTGCAAATTTTCCAACAAGTTTTATTGAATTTAGACATTGGATGCAAAAGTTACATCACTTTGAATTGGACTTGAAACTATGTGAAGACACTTTAGGTCCCCTTGGGTGGTGAGGAGATAACCAAGACTCCATACTTGAAAAACCGGTTCAATTTGGGAATTGTAGGAAAATAGCCAATAAAAGCCGAAATGTTTCCCGAACGTTGCTCAAGTAGGAGGTCCATAAATTGCCCACCTAAGAGTTGAAATTGAATTTTGGAGTGCAAAGCTTCTTGAAATATTTTTCAATTAATTTACCTTGAAAGACAAGTGAAATTGGCATCTAACCCAAGTTGTTTCATGTTATTGGAGCTTTGTGGAATTAGTTATGAAATTTTGAAGTTGTAATGGTGAAACCATCCACTTCCTAAAATGGTATGTATACTATTTGTACATTGCTGAAGGCTATGAAAAAGCAACATATACAAATAATGTACTGTACATCTGAGAAGGTAGAAGGTGGGGTTTCAGAACCTCCCTGAGCTTCCCTGTACCTTATTGGTGATGTAATTCGACGTTAGTACGGAACCTTTCCTCGGGAAGTAGTGAGGAATTTGCTCATGATGCCCAATGTTGGCAGCCTACTTCCTTTCCTTCTGATGTGGCACGCAGATCGGTGAAGTTAGGAAGTAGGCTGCCAACATTACGTGGATGTCTACGCTTGCTCAGTCTTTTGCTGAAAGGACGCTGCCGAGAGCGAAGCGTTGCAACTGGCATACGTGTAGCGAGTTGCCACCACGCCTACTTCCGCAAGAAGGGCGGACTCTCCAAAGCAAGCTTTTGGAGAATGGTCACGTCAAATCATATTCCAACAATTGATGCAAAAAGAGCCCTGAAAGTAAAAGATGCATGCCACAATAAGGTACCGGAAGTCCGGAACATCAGTGCAGGCTACAACCAACTTGCCAGATTCAGTTACGAATCTTCAACAGCAGCAAGGAATCCTTCAACGAAACAACACAGAGCTTAGGTAACTCAATAGACTCATGATCTGGTTTCACTACACTGGTTTAGTACAGTAGTGCGTACGGTCCATTGAATTCGTTTTTTAAGTCCCTCAGTAATTATACTCTTTTAACACCAAATGTGAACATACTCTAGCAGGGTAAATGACACTAATCTGTCAGAATCACATTATTTGTAAATTGTAAAATTAGTCGTGGTTTGAAATATTCTATATTGGAGCAATATCCACAATTATATTTTTTCTGGTGCCACTAATTTTCTTAAGTGACCGACCGACCGTCATTCCCGCACCCCCTGATAGGACATATCAGCGTAGCCCCTTCCAACCGATATAGAGCAACACTAATCCGCATATGAAAATCAAACCTCATTCGGATGACAGCGAACGTATCCAATGGTATTAAAATGATGTGACAAAATCTTACCCGACACTAAAAGAACACTTCCGAATCCAGTAAACCAAGCATGGCTGCAAAACCCAGGTAAACAGCAAAGAAAATTTGTAGAGAGGATGACCGAGTCAGACTCAAGCTGATCCGAATTGTTAAGACTTTATATAGAACAATGTAGCATTTGCTGTCCACAGCAGTGACATAACAGTGCGTGTCTTCATTAATTTTTTTAGACACATAAATGGATGTGGAAAGAATGTGATTAAAGATTGGTCAAGTCCGACCCAAGAATAGTTTTTCGTCATCTCACTGCCCTGTCAATGAATACCTGAAAGCATATCTATACGCAGCAGGTATTTTTCGTATCCCCCAACATCTCCCGTCCCTGACCCTACAATTTAAATTCAAATGGACTATGATGCCTACATCTTAGTAGCATTTCCACCAAGTTCATGAGGCTCAAGTATCCATATGCTTATGAATCGCAATCTCGTTGGACCGCAATCTCGTTGAATCCCAGTGGAAACGACCCGCAGAACCAGAATTCGGTCCACGTCAAAAGAGCACTACTGTCGTGAAATGTAACGATCGCAACTCTTATTTGGGTCTTTTCGGCCGGATGCACCGCCTTGGTACTCATACACTCGAGATCTTCTTGGTCTGCAATTCATCTTTCATTCCCATAAGCTCCATTATCCGCGTATCTAGAAGACCCGAAAGACTGTTCACAGACTCAGCAAGTTCAACAGCCGCATCCTCTTTCAGTCGCGTTCCCTGTTGGCCGACCACTACAGCTGCAACTCGGGCTGCCAAATCTCCCATCCCTTTGATGTCAGGAACTCCACGAAGCAATCCATAAAGCACACCAGCGGCATAAGCATCTCCAGCTCCACAAGTATCCACTGGAACACACGGTGCAGGAGGTATAAAAACCAACTCTCCTCTCAATCCAATGTAGGAACCCCGCGCCCCATCAGTGACGGAGACCAGTGGGCAGAACTGGTTAAGATGTTTCGCAGCCTGTTCCGGAGTAGAATCGTCCCCAAACGCACACAGAGCTCGAGCTTCGTCAGCATTGGCAAACAAGATATCCGTGTTTTGACACATAACATCCCTGCGACAGAAGTTCCAACGAGAAACGTTAAGGGAGCAAAATCAAAAACGTCAGAGACACGCAGATTCATGAGAATCTAAGAGACATGAAAAAGACTGACATAGAAGCTCTTTTGACTACTTCGTTATCCCAGAATCAGTTCATTGAATTAACTTAGGTCTATGATATGAATGTACTGAGAGTACTGCTCACCAAAACTGCTGTCGATGTCGAGTCACACAAGAGACGTCGCTAGCAGTCAATGCCACTAATACCCCTTGCTGGCGCGCAGCCTCACAAGCTTGAGCAATCGCCTCGATGGTCTGACTAATTTCCCACAAATAGCCTTCTACTACCAGCACTCTGGATTTAGCAATAGCTCCAGCCAGCACTGCATCGAAGTTCACAATCGAAGACATTCCCTATTCACACAAACAAGCATGTTCAGATACCAATGCCACCAATATAATAAAGGAATAGAAAAATAATAGAAGAGAAGAGCTGAAATTTTCTAACCTGGTAAGAAAGCATGGTGCGCTGTGCATCAGGCGTGGTCAGCACAATGACAGTGCCTGTCGTGCCATCTACAACAGGCTGGGACAAGAAATGCACATTTGCCCGTAGCAATTTGGTTCTGAACAGCACACCGTTAACACACCCCTCAGCGGATAAATGCCTCGCAAATATCGCAGAGTTCACGATGTCTTACATCACAAAAACGAGACGAACATTCACAAGAAACGGGAGCGCATTGTAAAGCAGAGAGAGGTCTTTCCCTAAGCCATCCAAAGTAACAACACAAGCGGAAGATTTCATCGGACAACAAGCGGTTGCAGATTGATTGTCACCTGTAGAAATCCCCCAGAGGATCACTGCCAACACTGCCCGTCATAGCAACGTTTTGTGCAGAGTTCTCACCGCTGGTCGCACCCAACCTAGCCAGTGCAACCAAGGTGTTGGAGAGGGACCCCCCGGCGGAAAGCTTGTAGTTGCGACCATCTAAAGCACGCAGTACTTTTCCTCTTTCCTCGTGGTTCACTACCTTCCGAGTGCCTTTTACTAACCCTAGCTCTTCCAGAAAGTCATAGCCTACAGTGCCAGAGAAGTCGACCTGAATGCAACAAAGAAGAAAAATTAGAATGGATCTGCATCGAGTCCTGTCTCTCAGTTCTTACTCAGTCGGCAATACAACTAAAGCCCGGAAAGAAAGTCATCAAGAAACCAAAGCGGGAGTGACGATAATAATACCATAGCTTGGCCGAGGCCAACGACGTCCCAATGTTCGGGAACTGTTTTGTCAGGTATGCCATAAGGTTGGTCCTCTGTTCTCAGAGAGTCACCATTCGTCTGCAAGACAAAATCCAGCAGTCTTGAATACTACTTCGTAATATCGAATCCAAGAAGACCTTAAATTGATCAACTACCATCCAACTTCACACTTTGTCTAGCAAGCACAAGAATAATACCCGAACGAGAAATTGGCAGTAGCATTTCTTGGACCACACAACAGCAGCTCTATATGTTTTGAAATAGTTTTGCTATCAGGGGATATCAGTCACAGAAGAGCACGCCAGAAGTTGGCCAGAAGCTATACCCTAGGAGTGAAGTAAAGATTGAACGCACTCTTAATTCACACCAGGCTGGAAACAGATTGGATTTCAACTTCTTCGAGGTTAAGCTCGGATACTGAGCTGAAATGACCTAATTTTCCAAGTGCTACACCGGCGTGCCTTCAGCCGTAGAGTGAAACTATGAGGACCCCTCTGAAGCTGACCGCGCACTCACATCCTACTTTCAAGCAATTTCCCCTGTTCCTACAATACCCATTTCCCGCGTACACCAAGAGATTCTATGGTTCTTTAAACTATGAAATACTATGATTCTGAAGACATGACATGTCTCGTATGTTGAAACAGACAATAATGTGGGATAATTCCACTTTCACCCCCTTCCACGACGTGCCATACCGTCCTAAATAAGCCGCCGACATCTTGAAATTAGACATGTCGTGTGCCTCAAAATTGTACAAATTGTATACGGTATCTTTAAAATTATGATAAGGCTCTCAAGACGAAGCCAATAAATCTTGCCAACTATTCTATCTCCAGTGAGTGGCATTCTTCCAGCGACAAGTATCTCTTCAGGGTCACCTCAATCATCATGACCACGACAAGCACATCTTAAGAAATTCCATTCTTAAAACGTAAAAACACTCGACAGCGCAGAAGAGAGCCTTTCCACCCTAAAATTCGGACATGCATCGAAATTGACAAACTCCACGGCAAACAACATCCCTCTCTTAAGGACGTAAAGCCCCTGATATGCGTACCTGGTAGGCAGCATTTTCCGAGCCCTTACTCAGGCCGTTACACATGGTATGCTGTCGCTGCCTGTCCCCGTTACACGCACATGCCAGCCTGTGAATCATGAACAAGACCGTGTGGTCACTCTGGAACCGACTAATTCTGCCCCGGCCGATGGACCCCCTGCACCTAACCTTGGAAGCAGACGAGGTCAAAAAAGACGAGGAGGAAGACAGAGAAGAAGAAGGAGAAGGAGAAGAAGAAGAAGACGCCGTCCAATTAGAGCTCCGCACGACAACAGCACGGCAACGACGTGCTCGCCGCGCCACGAAACAAGAATTGGCCTCTCCCTCCTTCTCGCCTCCTCCGCTGCTGCTGCTGCTGCTGCTGCTAGACCCCTGCTGCTGCAACAACCCGGCGGATGTGAGTGAAGGCAGGTTGGCTATGGCGGCCATCGAAGCCGCCGCCCCTCCCACTCCCACTCCCCCGTGCACCCCGCGCCCCCCTCTGTGCCTCCACCACCACCAATATTTTTTAAAATTCGAGGGAGCGAATTCGCTGTGCAGCAAGTCGGCAATGTCAAGGGGAACTTATGCGGGCCACTGGAAGTGGCGATGGCGATGGCGATGGCGATGCAGGGGAAGCGGATCCTGCGAGGGACGTGGGAGTTGAGGGAGACGAAGAGAAGTCGCTCCGGGTCGTGTCTAAATACGACGGCGGGTGGATGATACCCTGCGGGGACCCGGATGATGCCCAGGCCGTGCCCCGGTGGGACCCGGATGACAAGTGGATGGTGGGCGAGGAGACTGGTTGTTCCCTGTCGTCCTCCGTTCGTTCCCTTCGTTCATTTGCAGATAAGCTTTCATCTCACAGACGCCGACCAGAATTCGTTCCTCGTTCCGTTCGGCTCGGACTTCGTCGTCGTTCGTCGCTCGTCGCTTGTCCCTGATCTTGGGTTGCTTGTGGCTCCTGCTTAAGGTAACTTATTGCCAAACTGAGCCTATTCCGTATTCCAGCCTCAGTCAGTCCGACAAGTCTCCGGAGTTGGCCCACACGGCACCTCCTTCAAAATCCAATGGAGTCAGTTTGAAGGATGAAGAATTTGTCTGAGGAATGAGGACTTCAAGAATTTCCTGGACTTGGAGCACATTACCTGTTGCATATAAGGAATTGTATGGGCTCTGGATCAAAGCGGAGGAGGCTTTGCATCTACGGAAGTTACCTCGAAGAAGTTGGAGCAGCTACCTTACTTGAAAAGCAAGCTCGTGCTATTGAGACAAAAGGAAAGGCTATTTCACCGTAGTTGATTGTTCAATTTTGTACGTGAAAACATCGGAGATCAAGTCAAAATCAGCAATCCAACGTAGGTGGAGGCATCTTTTTCAAGAAAAAAAAAACATTTCTCTGGTCTTGGCAATTGAAAATCGTAAAGTTTAAGGAAGTAGAATAATGTTTTTGAATAAGACACATAACTTTTATGAATTTTTCAAAGTGGAAGCTCCCTAAGCCTTTTGAAACCACCACATAGCTTGGTTATAAAACCAAAATTTAGTGGATCGATAGTCATCAAATTGTAATTAAGTAAGGGAAGAGTTTAATGGCACTTTTGGAGACACACTTTTGATGGAAGTCTACTTGTTTAGGAATGGCTTGGGATGTTTTTAGGTGTATTCACTGTAGAGGATAGTGGAAGTTGTTTATAATTTTGAGTGGTTTAATCAAAGTAGTACATTGATATAATGTAGACACTTAGGTAACTTGCTGTGGACACTTGAATAATTTTTTATAGTTTAAAACAATCATTATAATATAGACACTTGTATGTTTTACTTGTGACTTGTATGGAATTGTTGTTATATTGTTTAGGGTCATTTACAAGAATTGTAAACAACCATTCATCACCAAAAAAAATAAAATTCAATTTGTATGTATTCAAGTTAATTTTATTGCAAAATCTGACAATATTATTGCTAACTTGCACTAATTTTGAATTCCTTCAATTTTTCAAGGTGCATTAATAAATAGGTTCACAATATTTTAATAAAAAACAATATAATGTGGCCTACACTAATTTCACACTATCTTTAATAGTGTGATTGTCATCAATTGTACATCTGCCTTCATCTGATTTTCATCCCACTATCACCTACCTTCATCCATATTTCATGTAGATTGCATCCAAATGTTCAAACTAATTTGACCACATTCATCCAATTGGTGCGAGGGGACTCACTCTAATTGCATAAACTTGAGCAATAATATTTATATTCAATAATAATTTTTTATATTGCCTAAAAAATTTCACATGTTGAAGACAATAAATATAAAAATTACTAAAAATATACAAAATCTAACCCAAATTTTTCCAAGGTTTAAGCATATCAATTATAGTCTTTGATTCAAGAGTAATTGAAGACATACCACAAATATTAGTTCTTTAATTTCTAAAAGTCAAACAATTTGACCAAAACTATAGCCTATTTAACAATAGTAAATATCCAAATCCTTCAAAGAAATCACGACCTCTACGCATTATAAGTAATGATTCAATCATAATTTTCTTTATCAATTGTAAATTAAAAGTGAAAAGTGAACTTAAATCTTGAAACAATGACATTCTAATTGTTTTCAATGAATCATATGTGCTATTAAATTTAGTTTCATCGATGACATTAGTGTGTGAGCCTAGAAATGTGAGCCTAGGAGCCTTGGGTCTAAGTATGATGAGTTTAGAGTTTTTTTAATAAATTTGATGTTTAGAAAAATATGGTACCTATGATCATGGAAAATGTAGATACTCTATAATTATAAAAAATTGTTTGAATAACTAAATTCAAAAAGTTTCAAGTTTTCAAGTATATAATAGACTTGATAGGATCAAAAATATTGTACCTATGACCATGAAAAATGATGTACTTTATCTTTGTATCCTCCAATTGCATGTAGCATATGGATATTATTTGAACCTAACAATCCACAATGTGGATTGAGTGGAGAATTTCATAAATATCTCAATATCCCAATCTACACCTATTAGGAATGACATTTCCGCTTGAGAGGGACTCTCAATGGAAGAGGGGTGAAGATTTTATTTAATTTTATGAGTCATTTACATAGTGTACTCCAATGACCTATGTTGTGTTCTTTAATTATAAATTCTAAAATTCCCTAAACCATAATCTTGAGTTCTAAATCCAAAATCCAAAAAAATACCTCAAATATTGGAGGTTCATAGGCTTACAAACTAGCATGCATGTATACATTAATAGTCTTATACAATTTGAAGGTTTTTGTATCCCATTGTATATTGAATTGTTTCTTTGAATCCATGCTTTTTTATTTTATATATAGATGAAAAGTGTGGTTTGAATGAATCATTTTACATGCAAAATTTATGGCTATTAGTTTTGACTCATAATTTTCCTAGTAACCATTGGATGTATTCTAAATTTAGAAGGTCATTCTACCCAATAGTTTTGATATACTTCAAATTCATAACAAAAGTCAACGGAATAGTTCTAAATTTTTAAATATTTTAAAAATATTTTAAAAATTGATTTGGTATAAATATTGATTTGCTAGTACATTCATAAATATTATAGGATTAATATTATAAAAAGCTATTCAAAAACCTTAAAAAAACATTTGTAGGCATTGGTCTTTTAGAGAATGGTATTAAAGGTTCAATTTTTTTTGCTCGTAGAAGAGTTATGAAAATAATAGCTCTAATTTTTTTTATTTTTACACAATGAGCACATAGATTTTAAACATTCTAGTTAGAAAATGAAAACTTTCTTTGAAAAACACAAATATAATCAAACTTCATTAGAATTCAATTAACTAACAAAATGTGTTAAAAACATCTAATAAAGACTTTAATATTCAAGCCTGCATTGCAAATATATTTTAATGAGGTGCTATCTATCTATCAAATCAAAATAAATTTATTTTTAGCTCATTTCATAACATCAAGTAGTTGAAAAATTCATCAATGATTTTCAATCAATTCTCATGTAAAACTACAAAAAATAAATTAAAACTATCACTAATTAAAATATAAAGTTATTTAAAATGGAACTTGTACAATGTGGCACAACCTATTGATGCAGGGTTTATTTTGGAAGATTACATTGTATGTGGGCTTACAAAATCCTCCATTGAAGTTTTCTTTTCATATATGTATTTTTTTGGTTTACATTCACTAGTCAAGTCTACATTAAAGCTATAAACAAATTCTCACACAAATTACATTGAAACTAACACTCAGGTACTTCACTATACTCTGTAATCCATACATAAGTGCATCAAATTTTTTTTATTTGGGGGGCTATTTAGTTATTATTTCACAATATATATGCCTATTTTTTCTATTTTTACTTTTTGCCCATTTTCCTACATCCTATGGTACTTCAAACTCAAATTTGAGGCATTTAAACATGTTCCTATTGTAATTCAAAAATTCTTATATGTTTTTTTAGAGGTGATCACTATTATATTTAAACTCTAACTACTATATGAACAACATGTATATAGACATCATATATTAAACAATTCATATAAACAAATCATGCAAATGAATCATCATGCACAACAAGAGACAAAACTAGGGAAATTAAAAACCATACAAATAGTATTATATTAGCTAAGCTTCACATATACATTTATAAATGCAATGGTTTAGGGTTCCAAAATCTTCTACACTATGCCAATAAGTAGACTATTTTCTAGTGTCAACAAGTAAATTGCTTTGATATAGTATAATGATAGCTTCTATCTGAAAATACAAACTTTAATTATATTTATACATTTGTCTTTATTTCATAAAAGGCATCATACATAATCATTGCTCTCAATTGTAGGTAGAAGTGATCTGTTGCTTGGTAATAGTCTTTTCAACTCTTTCAAAATAACAACCTTCAAACTACAATACAAGAAGATTACCCATCATTAGAAGCTATGAATGGCAATTGGTTCATGATTAAACAAGGAAATTAGTGGTATAGGCTTGACCTCAAAAGTATTTAGACCCTACTTTATTTTTGTTAAATCCCAAGAATTGTGCCAAAACAAAACCCTAAATTTCATTTCCTTCATTTTTTCACAAGACTATCCCAAGAAGTGGGATAGTACAAAATCCTATACTTTGTTTACCTTCATTATAAAAAGCCCATATCCACAAAGTTCCTCTTCAAACTATGTTTTTGTAAATATATGTACATTTGTAAGTAGTAAAGCAAATGAAGCAATGAAAGCAAGAAGGATGTCGAAGCACAAAGTAAAGAATCCTCCACAACCTTAAGGAGCAAGAACTGCAAAGCACTACTGCAAAATTACAATTCCAAAACCTTGAAGGCATCCCTATAGCATGAAGAAGTTTTCTAAAACTATCCTAAATCCCACAACCCTAAATCCCACATTGAACTCCAACATTGGATTCTCCAACGGCTACACCTTGTCCAATCCTTTTTGTATGAATACAATGCATCCTCCAAAACCCAAAAACCACACAAAGTTTTGTACTAGAATGAACGAACTACCTAAATTGAGACGTTCATTATTTTGTCTATTTGCAAATGGAAAATAGAAGCTCCTCATGTAGGTTCCTCCCCTCCCTCTTAAACTACCCCTTGAAGAGATTTACTAGTTTTGTACTATAGAGCATTATAATGTATTCTATAGTAACTATAATACAACTTACTTAAAAAAAGTGATGTTGTAGTAATTTGAATATTTTTTAAATTATTAGTTCCAAGTTTTAAAATGTACACCACTATTATAATTTTAGCCTAAAATGTGCTTGCTCCTATTTTGTCTGTAATGGAGTAGTTTACTTATTAGGTTTCACGTTGATTCTAAAATAATTGCACGTGAAGTACTTGGAAACTAATAGAAAATTAATGCAAAACCATGTCAATCCATGGTGAATTTGTACTTGTAATTGCTGAAATCTAGCTCAATAATCTTGTGATTGAAGTAACTACACCCAAAATCGCATGAATAAGTTTTGCGGCATGACAATATGCTTTTGAAAATGGACAACAATTTTTGCACATTGGTGAAGGACTACGAATCAAAATGCAAGTGATTCAATAATTTTTGAATACATTGTAAATTAGATGCAAGGTGTAGAGTGTTGAAAGTGTCATGTAGGTGATGCCCAAATTGATGCACATGAAGAATGGCATTAGAAAAGAGGTTAAAGCAATGGAAAGTGTACCCAAATTTGTCCACTTCTAAGGTTGCCACCTCCACAATACTCTAAATAGAGCTACCACTACTCAAAATTCACCTTACATTTGTCCTTGTCATTCATTTAATTTTTGGTATATTCCTTGTTCGGTTTCCCTTCAAAAATAGGGGTTGATTTTAAAGAGTGGTTCATTTTAGGTGCATTTACTTTATTCATGAGGCTTGGGACAAACAAGATATGTGCAAAATATGCTTTGGAGAAGATAAAGATCACAAAAGTAACACAAGTGATGTTTTTTTTTCCAGTGATATGTCATCAATTTTGACATAAAGAAACAAATACCCTAATGTTCCTCCAAATCTAATGCAATGGCATGCTGCTAGGAACACAAATTCTATAGTAAAAAAATGTTGAACATGAGAGGAGAAATTGAATTTACACCATTGTACATTGTACACATCTTGCTGCATCATTGATGGTGCTAAATTAATTTGTGCTTCGTAATTTTGCAAAATGCAATGTTTTATTAACAAATTGTAACCCATCACCAAGAGTAGATGAAAATTAATTCTATAAATTAATTTTTTCCAACCCCAACCACCAAATGTACAATACTTTAAAGATAAGGACAATATTACCTTAACTTTTGACTATCATTGTCTACTGTACAAAGCAACACAAAGCCCCAGTGGAACAAATGTTTTGTACTTCAAATCAATTTTCCACAAGTGGTGACAAATATGCCATCATCCTCGAGTATAACCTCTTCAATTGTGACTATACTATAATTGACTACAAGCTTGAATTATACTTGAATAAAAAATAAAATATCACTTTGGAAGCTTGTAGTCAATTATAGTAAAAAAAATTGTTACAATAGTTGATTGTGAGCTTCCAACCTGAAATTTCTATTTTTAATTTAAGTCAGAAAAAAAGTATAAATTTTTTAAAAATGAGTGAAAATGGATGACTATAAGAGAAATTGGAAAAAACAAATAATGCACTTAATTCATTTAGGATTAAGTCCAGAACTTTGCTCAACCAAACAACTCACACAACATTCTACTAGGCATCCAGAGTAAGACATGAAGGTAGCCAAACCACCCATTCTTAATCAAAAATCCATACCCAATATGTAGGATGTATTTCTTACCCAGGTTGGAACAAATTTCCAACCTAAGCTTGGAATGTTTTTTTTTCCTCCTTTTCAAGGTTGGGACAAGAAAGGTCATGATACATGTTCCAAAGTAGTGAGTAAAAAAAGAGGAAGTAATGAGTAGGAAAGTAGTTTTTGAATGATTGAAATTGGATGACTCTAAACATTAGACATGGATACACACCAACTTTTGCCTTTCAAAATTTATAGTAATTGGTCTGAGATGACCTTAAACTATCGAATGATGATTATAAAGTACCCAAACTAAATGGCGTGGTTGTAGATTTGATACCTAGTGGTGATAGGTGGTTTATGTATGTATGTATGTCTTGTTGTTAAAACATATAATTGAAAAGTTATAAGACTATGAGCTTCCAAAGTGAAATTTCTATTTTTAATTCAAGCACCAACCGAAGTCTGAAAAAGAAAAGTAGAAAAAGTAAAAGCGAGGGAAAATGGAACAAAAGCATATCTCAGCGCATAATATTAGACACAATCACATGAACGTCCCTTTCCAAAATACTCCATAATAAACTCTCCTTGCCTGTTGGTGCTGGTCTTTGTGTTTTTGAGGCACAGGAAAATTTGCTATAGAATTTGAAGCTCCTCTGTCAAATCATGCTCAGTGCCACTCTTGCAGACGATCCTCAACTCCCTTTGAGCATTGAGCTTTGCCGGTAGTTGAGATTTTGAGCACGAGCGAGCGAGACCGATTTAGGAGTACAACCATGGCTGCTGTTCTGGAGACAACCATGGCTGCCAGACTTCCCCCGCTCTCGGAGTCTCAGGTCTTGTTCTATCACAATCCATCAATCTCGTGTTGCGACTGATGATATAAGAGTCGTCACCGAATTCGTGGATGCAAGTATTGAATTTTGGTTGTTTGAGCTGAATGCGTTTGAATTTCAGGGTTTAGCATTGATCGGACTGAAGGTTTAGAATTGGTAGGCTTTCGTGGGAAAGAGAAATCAGAAGGATCGAGGAAAGAAAAAAATCTAATTGTAGATTTAGGGTTTGTGATCGTGGAATTGGTGGATTGCAGAGAGCAATGGTGGAGCTTTTGTTGCAAGAAGGGCAGGAGCATCTGTTCCAGCACTGGCAAGCTGGACAAAATGAAAATTCGAAAATCAAGTTTCTCAATCAGGTGATTTCAACTGTCTCTGTTTCTTTAGGGTTTCCTTCTTTCTTCTTTGATGTTTGGTGATTGTCATCTACTCTGAATGTTTGGCCATGGCTGACTCCATACTTGATTATGCCCAGGTGGAGAAGTTGAATGATAATTACCCTGGAGGACTTGTGGCTTACATTCACAATGCAAGGAAGTTGCTGGCTGATTCCAAAGCGGGAAGAAATCCCTTCGACGGCTACACCCCATCGGTAAGTACAAGGGTATCTTTCTCAAGTCTGGGTTTTAATGCCCTTTCAGTTTGTTTGTGTCCGTTGTGTAATTGTTTCAGAAGTGAAGATTGATCGGATCTGAGTGGAGTCGTCGCGGGTGAGCTTTTTATGAAATTTTAGACTGACGTGTAACGGGAGTTTAGGTACCAACGGGAGAGCAATTGAACTATGGGGATGATGAGTTCATGAGATTTGAAGCGGCTGGTGTGAAGGATGCCAAGCACGCAGTCTTCGTGCTGGTAGCAGGTGGCCTTGGTGAGCGCCTTGGCTTCCGCGGCATAAAGGTATACCTAATATTCCTCGCGTTTTGCATACGTAGACATTGCGGTATCATTAGGTTTTGACAAGATCAAGCAAGTTGCTTTTAAATTTTCCAGGAATTGTCGCTTTTACTGTCAATATTCTGAACCTGACAGTTTTAACTGCGTAGTAATGAGTATCCTCATGAACTCCTTGCGTTTGCAGCTTGAGTTGTTCTCTCAAATCACCACGAAAACTCGCTTCCTGGATCTCTACATCCAGCACATTTTAGCTCTGCAAGAGGCTAGTGGTAAGAATTTGTTGAATGCTTTTCTTTTTCTACCATCAAATTCCTGTCAAAATCATGAACGGAAAGAATTCCTAATACAGTGGTATTTTCCCAGGGAGCTCCGGGAGCGGCCTTCCACTTGTGATCATGACCTCCGATGACACTCACTCGAAGACCCAGAAACTTTTGGAAGATAATAAATATTTTAAAATGTCACCAGACCAAGTGCACCTCTTGAAACAGGTTACCTTCACTGCACTCTACCTTTCCTCATATGTCTTAGGCACATAGTTAACTCAGATGATCATGCCCCATGTGAGTTTTAAAAGTCCTGTTTTTCCCACTAGCAGTTTTAACCTGAGATAACTCTTTACGAGGGTGAGGCTCTGATTGTGATGTGTCATATTCTTTGACAGTTTGATGGTTTGTGTTTACACCAATTTGGAAACGATTTCAATATGACATGCAATTTATGCTTGTTCTAGTGTCTTGACTTTTCTGACACGAAGTTCTTTGTTATGCTAAGAAAATGAATTGACAACGATGACATTGGGTGCAGGAAAAGGTAGCATGTCTGGCAGACAACGATGCAAGAATTGCCTTGGATCCCTCAGATCCGTATTGCATCCAGGTATGCACTTTCTCTTGCATCCTGTCTTGAACGAAATGGAAGATAACCTATTAGAATAAGAAATGAAATGGTTGATAAATTTTGCGCCTACTGAAAGGTGGGAGGAACCTAGAATTTAACTCAATGTGCTTTGCCTCAGACAAAGCCTCACGGTCATGGAGATGTACATTCTGTACTTTACAACAGCGGCCTTCTTCCAAAATGGTTAGTATATTCTGCCCTCTAGTTTCTGACGGTGTTGTTTGCATACTTTTTCATTGTACAATCAACTAGTAGTTGGTTAATGATCTTAAATGCTTAGCGTCCATCACAAACGTACTTTACTACTATTCGACTATTATTGCAATGAAAGCATGTATGTCCTGCATAAATGTCCTGCATTTGTGAAGTGAGAATATATTTGAGTTGAACTAGGGGATTTCGTTTTATGTATTCATTTTGTAATATTTGCAGGCTTGCGGAGGGGCGGAAATGGATCGTATTTTTTCAAGATACAAATGGTTTGCTTTTCAATGTACGTGCTGGTCGGGTTTTTCAACTTCTGTATTTCCAGCTCTCGTAATATTTCCGGTTATGCGTAATCATGTTATTCAATTTGACTCTGATTCTATGCATTACTTGCTGGTTTTCATTTACTACAGGCTATCCCAGCAGCATTGGGTGTAAGCGCAATTCGAGATTTGGACGTCAACTCACTTACAGTGCCCCGGAAAGCAAAAGAAGCCATTGGGGGAATTACGAGACTCACTCATGAAAACGGTGAGGGTGTTCATGGTCCTTTTCAGAGAATTACCATGTCGAACTTTCTATCTACCTGTTGAGTGCAGGTGGAGAATGTCCATTCATCGTGCCTTGTTCACGTTGATAAATTCGCTTGATATTTTCACATCGTCCTGTCCATTACGGACTCTAGTCTTACACACGCGTGCTTGTCGACCAGGGTCGCAGATGGTTCTCAATGTAGAGTATAATCAGCTGGATCCATTGCTGCGTGCCTCTGGCCATCCGGATGGTGATGTCAACGACCCCACCACAGGGTATTCCCCATACCCAGGTAACATCAACCAGGTAACAGCTTGTCCGCATTCGTCCTCACGAGGTCCGCTCTATGTTCATGTTAGGAGTAAATCAGTAGGGAAATGCACAAAGACGGTTCATCTTTGTATTATACTGAGCTATAGTTTTTTCGCTCCCTATTCTGCTCAATTTGGTAAGCTGGGAGCTAACGTGCTAATATTATCTTTTTGAATCGAAAGGACTGTCAAATTTTGGGTTGGAAGAAGATTACGTTTTGGAAACTAATCACAGTACGGGTCTACATGAAATCCTCTCCTAAACTTGGACTTTTTCATTGCCGTGCACAGCTGGTGATAAAAATTGGACCATACATTGAAGAACTTTCGAGGACAAAGGGAGCCATTGTTGAGTTTGTTAATCCGAAGTAAGTGACTCATATTTCAAACCTGTAATACATCTATTCTATCTCAAGCTTGAATGGATGACACATCCATGGAAAAAGTGAGTGGAAGACTGCTGGCATGTTGAATGCCATGTCCAGATATAGCATTCCTGTCCAGCACTTCTGTACTGATGTTTCTCCTTTCTCTCTACGAGTTTCGTTTCTCTATTCTTAAAACTTGTCTGTTTCATGTGTCTGACATTGAGATACAAGGTCCGAGACGATCTCAAGTGTACCTTAGTTTTTACATGAACCTAGAGTCACCTTGTTATTGTGACTAAACTCACCCGCTTTCCTTCAGAACCATGTTCAATTTTCCCAATCTTCATTGACATAGAAATATGGTTTACAGATATAAAGATGCAAGCAAGACAGCATTCAAGTCATCAACACGGTTGGAATGTATGATGCAAGACTATCCCAGAACTCTCTCACCCTCAGCAAAAGTGGGGTTTTCTGTAAGTTCCATTTCCTGAAACTATGAGACAGAAGTGCCTCAATGTGGTTTTTTACTGTCACGGTGTGCAACGTTTTGCAGGCTTCCGCATACGGTATTCCTTGTAGAGGAGACTCAAACAACAACCATCATTATACTTCCTCATGTTCCTGATCTGCTATGAACAATTTACTGACATTCCATGGATGTATTTTTCCTCATGAGCCACTGAGTGCTTAAGATCAAGGCAGTGAGATGAAGTGTTTTGAAAATGCTTGAGTGTGATGTGTAGGTGATGGATAGCTGGTTGGCATATGCTCCCGTCAAAAACAATGCTGCGGATGCTGCGAAGGCAAGCATACGTTTTTCAATCTCACTCACCTTTACTTGCCATGGGCTTGCGTCCTATTTTCGTTGTTCGTGTGCTCCTAGTTGCAATTTCCCTTCAATCTCTGCGTTCTAGGAGTGGTATTAGCCATGCTTACTATGTTCGCATATCTGGGTGTTCAGATACCGGAAGGGAACCCAAAGCACAGCGCAACTACAGGAGAAATGGCCATCTACAAAGCTCACTGCCTTATGCTTCGAAAGGTAATATTGAACATACTTCTCTTCTGTGCCGGATCGTATTCAAACACAAATAGTTACCGTCATGCATGTTCTTGCTAAAACGATTTAGCTCGAGCTCAATGGTGTGCAACCTATTGCTTAAAATCTTTGCCAGCATGATGGGTCGAGCACAGAATGACTATTAGCATGATTGATGTTAACAATGCTCATCTTGGATCTGATTAGGCCGGAGCGCAAATTGAAGATCCGGATCGCTTTGATGTATTCAACGGACAGAAGGTCGAAGTGTGGCCCCGAGTTGTTTGGAGCCCAGCATGGGCTCTGACCTTTGCAGATGTGTGCAAGAATTTGACTGGTACTTTAAAAATCTCACGACACTCTTCTCTTGTTCTTGACGGCGCACGAATCACTCTGGAGAACGTCTCAATACACGGCGCTCTTCGACTTCGAGCTCTTCCAGGGGCCGAGGTGAGAACAAGAAGTTCTGCTGCTTTAGCATTTTCATGTATCGCATCTCTTCCAGCATCTCTTCCAGGGTGTCTGAAATCATGTCTTCGTGTGGTGCTTTTAGGTGAAGCTCTCCAACCTGCGCGTCTCCAACAGGGGATGGAGCTTCGAGCCTTCAGATGAGAGCGTTAGAACGTTATCTGATGAAAACTATGCGATCCGTGGCTTTGATATTTCTGACGAGAAATTCGACGAGTCTATTTTAGTTTTCGATCAGCCTGGTTTGTGTCTGCTACAGAACCTCTCGATTTTGGGTTCGAGGTGAAGTCTTGTGAGTTGTTGTCTTAGGACTCTTTAGGAGGAAATAGCTACTGGGAACAATAAGCAGGATTATCTTTATCATTATCATTAGAAAATAATGAATTTACTCGTGATCGTTCATGAGTTTATAGTAATTGAGTATCGCGAACTTTCGCACCAGGATGGTATGGATCTTCCGAGGTATACCTCATCGCTTGTAGCTTATCAGATAAACAATTTTTTTGCAATTGCGACCATCAGACCCCCTGTTTAGAATTCAAAAGTACTAGTGCTGCGTCTATTTGTAGTCTTGGGCGTCCTAACATGCTACCCGTGTTGCGGTGAAAGTAGCGACTCTCAAAGAAAGCTGCATGATGTAAGCTATAGGGCAATCAACGGAGGCGGAGGGAATTCTGAAAATAAGCAGTCTGGGGGTAAGCCTCACGAAGAATGCTTGTTTATTTTCCTCTGCCTGCCTCCGGTGATTGCCCCATCTAAATGCCTATTTAGAAATGGATGGAATATTACATAATGAATGAAAAATCCATAATCACCAATTACATGGATTGCATGCAACAAGAGTAGAAATCCACTTACAAAATGAACATGACATTTCTTGATGGGGGTTTACAACAAAAAAGGATGTTGAAGCCAATTTGAATCGACATTTCTTGATGGGGGTTCACAACAAAAAAAACGACATTGAAGCCAATTTGAATCTACATGCATGTGCCACATCTTGTCTAAGAAGACATCTTGTCTACTAAGACATTTGTCAATGAATCTATGATCTAGGCCCTAGTGGCACAAAATTTTGATTGCTAATTTGTTCAATAATTTGTTCAAAAGCCATACAAAATAATTTGGGTGGAGTATTTGGTGAAAGATTCCTTATCTCTTAGTAGATGAAATTGCTAAATTGCTACAAAATCCTAAGAATATAATTTTTTGTGGATGAATGTAAATATTGGTTTTCTTCCATATTTTTCATGCTTCATTCATGGACATGAATATATATGGTTTCATCAAAATAGAATATTGATCACTTTTTACATTGCTCTAAATAAATGAAAAAAAACCCATAGCTTGGCTAGTGCTCACTAATAAGGGATGGCATCTATATGGAATTGGAGGCCAACAAAGCCCATTGATCAATGGTGAAATGGGAGTCTAATTTTCTAGGGTTGTTTTTTGGTTGTTTGTCAAGTTATTAGCTTTACTTCATAGGCCAATTTTGGGGAGGATTAATGACAGAGAAGTTAGAATTTGGTGGGTTGAGCAATTTTTAGCTCAAAATAAAAACATTGCCTAGAAACATGAGACTTGTTGATCTATTCTCTAATTGATGGTTCTCCTTCACTCTTGAAATTCTCTCTTTACTCCAACTATCAAATTGCTAAACATTCCAAGCTAATTCTACTCAATTGTACTCAAGTTTGAAAGTCATAATATATAAAAGATAAGAGACTCAATTCTCGAGGCATGAATGGTTGTATTTGTATTTGGAATATAAGCCAGAGAGATTTAGAGTTTGAGTTTGTTGAGCCAAGTATCTATAATTAGGCCCCATAGAAAATATATTGAAGGGAAATTCTAATAATTATCTTCCATGTAAAATGAATACATGTATCACTTATGTCTTTTAACTTGTATACAACTGTACCAAAATAGGGATTGGATAAATATTAGAGGTTTGGAATATAAATTTGTACAATATAAGATTTTATAACCATGAAAATTGCTCAAAGGTTGGCACCATACAAGTTAACATGAAATTGTAGAACAATAATCATATTTGGATTTGCATGCTTGAAAATGACCAAATTGGAAGAACAAAGAAGATTGGGCTTGAGGTAATACAATCAAGTTGTAAGTTGTTGGTCTCCACTTGACCTCTTTAGTCCACATGGCAAGTCAAAGCGGAGAGGCATAAGACCTATGTCTAATGGCTCTTGTCCAATGCCTTGAGATGCAAAGGCCAAAGATAGCAATAGTTCAATATCTAAACTCACTATTCTTAAGGCTCTATAGAGATGAGGATTTGAGAAGGATTAACCTTGAAGTGAAGTTTAGTTTGAAAATAATCAAACTTGAGACTCCACATTTTATCTTCTTTTAAGGTGGAAAGGGGCATTTGGTTGTTGCTAGACTCTTATGGAAAGGATTACCAAACATGAAGGTTTGATTTAGTATCCAAATGCCAAAATTGAATTATTATGTCAAATTCTTAGGGGTCCACAAAATTAAATTTCCATGTCAAATTCTTGGAGATTCACATCACTCACAAGATGACATGTGGCACATTCTTACAGAAATAACTTAATTTCTTTTGAATTTGACCTTTGCATAGGATATTCATGTTTCTATAAGAAAATAAAGAAAAAGAAAAAGAAAAAATAATGAATGAATCTTAACATATTGATGTAGGAAAATTAGGGCAATGGATGGCTTGGATTTCTTCACTCAATCTAATGGTCAAGATTACAGATGGCTTGGATTGATTTATGAGATCTTACGGTTGTGGACAATTTAGGGTTTAGAGATGACTTGTTGTACTCCCTTTCCTTGATCAACCCCTCTCTCACATGATTCATTTTCCATGTACCTCATTTATAATTTGGACTTTGTGAAAGAAGCATAATTCAATTAAAAAGCATGGATTGGCCGCAAAGATTAAGGTCATTTGTAGTAGACAACAACTATAGAAGAAGATCAAGTCAAAGTTGATGGATAAAGACACAAAATAT
Organism: Climacium dendroides; assembly: GCA_950106755.1. Classification (NCBI taxonomy): domain Eukaryota; kingdom Viridiplantae; phylum Streptophyta; class Bryopsida; order Hypnales; family Climaciaceae; genus Climacium; species Climacium dendroides. Next base: position 29,732,056 of record OX467088.1, read on the forward strand.
ATATTGGGTGATTCTATTTGATGATAATGATGATATTGTGCAAGCATCACTTTTTGGCCTCATTGAACATATTGTTGCTTGTATAATTTCTTTCCTAAAAGTAATCAATAAGTAAGGTTTCATACCTAGAGAGTGGTTGATATTCTTTTTGAAACCTAACAATAGCTATTATTTTTGCTTTAACCTTATAGTAGTTGCTACTCTTTGGTCTATTTTAGGTTGTTTTGCGCCTGTTGTGTATAATCCTCTTCAATCTACAGATCTTAGAGTAAATATTTCAAAGTTTCACTTCAATTCTTTTATGTCTCTCTCAGTTAGGTTTGCAAACCAAGTGATTGTTGTAGTGATTCCTATCTTGTCCTTTTATTTAGAATATTGGATTTAGGGTAGTACCTCTTTCACAATGACTATAAAGGTTTTGAAACTATTGGTAGTCTAGTCTACTATGCTAATCTAAGTCTAATTTTATGTACTTATTTAGGCTAGCATCTTGTCTAATGATTTAGGATATGCGTTAGAGTGTGAAGTGGTAAAAATAGGTTAATTTATGGCTAAGTGAAATAGAGTCTTGTGTAGAACAAAGTCTCATGAAACAAGAACAAATTGTTGTGATAAGACTAGAAGAATGGAGTTGAATTTATAGTTGGATTCAAGTTCTTCTTCTATGGTGTCACCAAGCAATGTTGATAGAAGTGAATGAATATTTAAAAGCATTGTAAGGCTCACTATACTAAAACCTTTGTTTGTTAAGTAGATAGAAGAGTTATAGCTGAAAGTTTGTTAGAAAAGATAGAGGCGTAAATGAAAAGATTACTTCAAAGTGCTTTTGAGTGGATTGATAGATGATGCTTCAATAAGTTGGAAGATGAAATTTATAAAATCTTGAATTTATTTGTGATCTTTGTTTAAAACTAGACGTTCTCATTTACAAACAACCTCTATTAGTTAGGGCAAAGTTTTTTATTCTAATGTGACATTGACTTTTCCCATCAAGATGTCTAATAGCTTCAATCAAGATGTATCTTGATGTCTTAAGATTCATATCAGCCAAAAAAATTATTTTTATTTTTTTAGATACCTTGTCCATCAACCTATATAGCATGTCCATCAATTGGACAAACAAGTTGTCCAAGTCAATAGATAGGCCATCCAAAAATAATTCTTTTAGAATTTTGACGGGCATTGGGATTGAATCACAGTGTTTTGTTGGTCAGCCATTCATACAAATGTGATGTAACAGTGAAAACCTGAAGTTGGGATTAATCCAGTTCCCTTAATGACTAGGGTAATAATTGAGTTCCAATCAAATGGGAGTATTTTCAACAAATCTTTTAATATTGAAAAAATTGCAAGATATGGAATGAAGAGTTAGAGAGATTAATAGATTTCAGGTTCTCTATACTAGTTGGCGTCATAAATTTAGAAAAGGTACACTAGTTTAAGATCATCATGGAGGATAAAACAGGTTCACTTATGAAGTGCAAGCCAAATTAAACAATGCATGTGGATCATTGTATGCCCAACTAAAGAGTAATCTCAACAACCTTGAGGTTGAATTGCCAATGTTAAATAAATCTTAGGTTGAGTACGAGACAATCTATTTTTTCTATGGTCTAGAGCAACAAATAATGCTTTTTGTGTGAAAGGCAAAGACGAAAGACAATTTGTGGCAAAAACTCCTCTTCATGGAAAAAACTTGGATAATGACCATTAGATGCTTAAGTGCTTGAAAGGTTTGAAAGGAGTGCCCCACGTTTGACAATTGTATAAGTCAATTTTTAGTCTTGGAATCCTTCTAGTAGGAGAAACAATATCACATAAGTTAATTTCTAGTCTTTGGACCATTGATGCCACACCTCGTGGATGTTCTTGAAAGGACACACAAGTATGGCATTATATATCATAATGTGTGGCCAGACAACATCATGATTGCCAAAGAAGAATAAAAAGAGACTAAGATGCTCTATATCTTGGATTAAAGATATATATTTACTAAGAATTCATGAATCTCTTTACTTCAATGGAGTGATGTATGCCTTAGAACGGATTTCAAAACATTTGACAAAAAGTGATTACCATTTTGTGATTGATGAGTGGGATGATATTGAAGCAATTGTCAACAACCTTTTTGTATTAGGGTATATGGAGAAGTACAAAATGTTACAAGGATTGAATCACCATAATTTTTAAAAAATTTAGAGATTTTAAAGCAAGTATTACCATAAACATCCAAAATAGTAGTTAGCTTGGGTGGCTACAATTTTGGGGGATCATGTCAAACTAAAAAGGGAACTTCATGAGATGGTTCACCTAAACATTTTATTATAGTGTCACCCGCTTCTGTTCATAAGATTGATGTCATTAAATTTGTTGTCCTAGTAGCGATGTACTAGAAGTTTGCACCTTCAACCTAGAAAATCCTCTAGCATGTGTTACCATTATTGACATCCTCATTGATTTTTCACAGATTCAAGGTTTCTTCTTTTAGATGTCAATTGACTCTAGTTTATAGATTTTAAGTTCCCTCTTTCATATTCTAGATTCCTTCCTTCAAATTCTAGGTTCACTCTTTCTTTTTCAAAGAAATCCCATAGATACTAGGTTCCCTCTTTCAATAAATGCTCTCATTAGTGATAAAAAAACATAAGCTCGTGGCTTCAATTACTTGTTCTCCTTGGCATTGCTTTGGATCTCATCTATGTATATACGTCCTTCTAGAATCAAAATAGTCATTGCTAAACATAAGCTTTCAACCTTGGAATGCTTGATAGTTAGTATATGAGGACAAAAAATATGGTTTGTGGAAGAAGAATTCAATCCAATTATTGCTAGTGAAAGCAGAAGAGAAAGCACAACAATGATAAATATAAATCCTTGAAATAATTCTTGCTCACAAATTATGGTTGTACAAACTTTTATTTGGGTTCATGTTCCGTTAGACATAATAGAAAGTAATGGCAAAAGACTCACGTTCATTATATCCAACTACAATGTAGGCATCAATAATATCAATGTAGGCAACTCAATCTATGATACAAGTTGGAATTGCTTTCATTTTGTCAACCATGTCACATATACCTCGCAAAATTTCCCTTGCCATAAGCAACATTGTTGTCAAAAAAAAGGTGGCTTAGAACAATCTCCAAATTCATATCCACACTATCTTCAAGCTATTCACATATTAATCAGCTCATCAGCAACACAACTTGAACAACCTACATGATCATATTGTGGTTGAAAGTGCATGTTATAGAATTCGAAAACTAGCTAACTATATGTGTACTTGATAGAAATCTTTGACCATCTCTACTATATTGAACACAACATTCCAAATATTAGAATAAACCTAGAGGAACAATAACAAGGTAGTAAACGGATACTTGTAAGACTATTATACATATCACAACACTCGGTTGTAACCTTGATGTAATTAGCCTCCTCTAGCTTGTTCTTGCTCCAAAATTTATGCAAAAAGACCTCAACAATTAATAATTACAGACAAATCCAAAGGCTACAAAGATTGCTTGTAAGAAATGCAAGTGATGTCAAAGTCATCATGTTTTGAAATAATTATCAAATCTACCTTGGTCACTTTGAATGTGCAAATTAAACTTAAATCTAAAAGTAGCATGCCTTGACTACCTTTGGAAACAAACATCATTGTATGGGAATCCTAGTTTTGTTCTAATATGAAGCATTATAATCTTAATAACTCACTGAGCATCTACATTCACAACCTAGATGGTGAAAAATTTAAGATAGAGTTGAATTCTTATGGCAATGAAATTCCAGAAATGAAATTGGAAAAAAAAAACACGATTGCAATTTTAAAACCTTGGAAACAAACCTGTGAAAAAATCTATAAAATTTCTACTGGGAGGACAAAAATAGACAACTAAACCCAGGACTCGATACTTGAAAAAATAATTCATTATGGGAATTAAAGTGAAGTATGTGATGCAACTCCCAAAACATCCCAAACGCTGGTAGTCACTTTCACTGAAGTAGTGAGTAGACTTTCCTTGAACTCCACAGTCTTTCAGTTCATCAGGAAGTGAAATTGTGTTGTAAAAATCATGCCGATTTGATGCTTCACTTCTTTTTCCGAAACATTTCAATCATTCTCAAGGATGTGCCTCAAATGAATACCCCTTGGAAAAGGAAATTGAGATTCTCTCTGCACAAAGAGAGGTACCAACAACAACTACAGAAAGAAAATAACTAAAAGCATTATTTTGCCACTCATTGAGTGCCATAGAATGCATGCTCTCAATAATGAATGTCCAACTTTTGAGTCTTATTTTGATTTCCAACTATAGCACCAAAAATAAATTTTTTAAAAATGGACTTTGGAAATCACAAAATATTCGATACATAATCAATCCCAAAAGGAATTTTGCAATATAGATTTGATGGTATGGAGTGACCTACAAAATTAGTTTTTGATGGTATAGAGTGACCTACAAAAGTAGTTACATCTCACTAGTTTGAAAGTCATTCCTAAATTATTATTCTAAGTTGCACTTCCTAACACATCTTCACATTGTTGAAAATTAGAACCCATCCCCAATTACAGAATGTAGTCTTCATGTCACTCATCATGAATGAATTTTGGTCTAAAAGCACCCATGCTCTAAAAGCAATCATGACATAGAGGTACAACTTTCTCCCTTCAATGTACCAACAGTGTATTTCAGGAGATGCTCACTTTTAGTGAGCTCAAAAATTTATAACTAATTCTAGGAAGGACCAAAAAATGAAATTCCATTTTTCTTCCTACAAGGATTTACCGAAAATTGTTTCTTTTAAGTAGTTCAGCTTCCACCAAAAAGCAATCAGCTCTTAAATGGCATAAATGGTCGCTTTAAGAGCAGACTACCTTCACATCTACACATCTTCGATTACAAAATGTAGTATTGATTGATGTAACTCATTTTGAGCAGCTCAGGTATCAGTCCTTGAATTCTGCACCAGTGCAAGTGAGAAGTACCATACCACAGCTTGAGCACTACAGCATTCCAACACACGTCCCAAACAGGTGAAATCACCATCAGGACCTCCCAAGGAAGACCACTCCAAAGAATAATCCCGAGTAACAAAACAATAATACGGACACAGCAGTGAGAAAAGGCTGGAAATTTCATTCCCCCGCCTGCCGCTTTATTAATTAATTGGCTATAGTACAGTACAGTGGAGTCACAAAACTATACAATTAGTTCATGCAGACACAGCTGCAGTAGCTGATGACTCTACTCATTAATAATGGAGCCCGAATTTCCTGTGGCTTCATCAGCACAACCCCCCCCCCCCAAAAAAAAGAATCTGAATCAGCAATTCAGAACCGAACCGAAACATGAAGACTCGACTTCTCCTGCACAATGGAAACTCACACATCCCTCCCGTTGCGAATCTCGCAAATCACGACTCCAGAGGAACAGCAACTCTCTAACTACAAGAGGCTCTGTCCGTGGAGCACCAGCTCGTATTTCGAGTAAGATAGCTACTCCAATTTCCTCAGGGTAGTGGCTTGGCTTGGTTTGTTTTGAAGTAAGGTAGCTCCTATAATTTCCTCGGGTAGTAGCTTCACTTCTGTCGTTGCCAAGCCTCCTCTCCATCCCCTTCGGTCCAGAGCCAGCCAACAAAATTTTATGAGGAACCTGAATCCCAGGCCCAGGAAAAAAACGCAAAAAAAAGAGAGATGAAAAAAGGATGGATCCCATCCCTCAAAGAGCCCGGCGGTGCCGCTGCAACGACTCCTGTCTCTGCAATCTCATCTGCTCCCTGAAATTCTTCAGAAACGCTTCGACACGCTGGTCCACATCGTCCTCTTCCCCCAGACCCTGCGTTTCCAAAGCCTCCTCCAGCTTGTCGTCATCCACAATCATCACTTCACGGGGCCGCCGTGCAGGCATCGACGCCTGCTTCGTCAAGGTCGAACCAGTTGATGTGGAGTTCTTCTTCACTCCTTTGGGAAGCTCCACAGGCTCCACAGGCTCCACCGGTTCTGAGGGTGTCTTCGGAGTGGTACCAACTGGTCCAGGAGGCTCCTTGGAAGTCCGTGGTGCAAAAGTGGAAGTTCTTCGCACGAAGTCCGCGTAGCTTCTAGACGAGGAGCTGGCCAATGTACGCCTCCCACTCGCAAGCCTCGGCGGAGTCCGTGGGGGCAGAACAGAAGGACGCGTCGTTATAGGGTCCTGAGGAGAATTCGTGGTGACAGATCCAGGAGGTGTAATTTTCTGCACTGGTGTGGGCACTGGGGGAGGCTTTCCTGTCGCATTGGTACTGGAAGTAGATCTCTGAACGGGAGAGGGGGAGGGAGAGGGGGAAGGAGAGGGGGAGGGAGAGAGGGAGGGAGAGGGAGCGGGAGGCAGTTGGGGTGCAGGGGGGGGTGATGGCTCAGGCTCATCATCTTCGTAGCTGCTGCTTTCGTGTGGGTCGTGGTCGACATCTGGTCTCAGTTGTTGGACTGGGGGCTCCACTTCCTCGGTCTCGGATTCGACGTATTCGTGTTCGAAATCTTCTTCTCCGTCGGCAGGAGGAATCAGGTCCGACACTGGCTCGTATCGAGCTTCGTCTTCCGATTCCGATGATCGAGTTTCGTCATCGACATGGTCATGCCGGATTGGGCTTTCGACATGCGGTGGATCGTATCGGCGACTTTCGACATAGTCGGGGCTGTCGTCCTCGTGCTGTCCATGTCGCTGGTACATGTCCTCTTCGGTCTCGAATCTGCTGTCCTGCTCTTGGGATTCATACCCTTCTTCTTCCACTTCCGGGTAGATCTCCTGCCCATGGGGAGGGACATACCGCTCTTCCGCTTCGGGATACCTTTCCTGCCCATGGGAGGGCACATACCGCTCTTCCGCTTCGGGATACCTTTCCTGCCCATGGGAGGGCACATACCGCTCTTCCGCTTCGGGGTACCTTTCCTGCCCATGGGAGGGAACATACCGCTCTTCCGCTTCGGGGTACCTTTCCTGCCCATGGGAGGGCACATACCGCTCTTCCGCTTCGGGATACCTTTCCTGCCCATGGGAGGGCACATACCGCTCTTCCGCTTCGGGATACCTTTCCTGCCCTTGGGGTGGCACATACCGCTCTTCCGCTTCGGGATACATTTCCTGCACTTGGGGCACATACATTTCTTCCGCTTGGGGATTCACAAACCTCTCGGGCGAGAATCTTTCTTCCACCCGGCTAGACCCAAATCTGTCCTCGCCTTTGGACGCTACGAACCTCTCGGGCGAGAATCTCTCCTCCAGTCGGGGGGACCCAAATCTGTCCTCAACCCGGGACCCAAATCTGTCACCGACAAACCTGTCGTCCATGACGAACCTCTCCCCGCCATTCAATTCAAAATGCCTGGGTCCGAGGGCTTCCATCTCCTTGGATTCTGGCGGAGGACCCAAGGCAGGGTAGTAGACAGGCACCAGGACGGACGTCGGCTGCGCCGCGACGCGCCCCATGAGGAACGCGGCCGCGGTCGACTGCGACTGCGCGCGGGCCGCCGCGGCCTCGTTAGCAGAGAAGAATACGTCCGGCATGCGCAAGGGGTCCATTTGGGTGGCCGACACAGGCCCCGGGGTCGTGAGATACCCTGCTGCCGCCTCCGTGAACGTCTTGTGGTTCTGCTCCGGCGTCGTCACGCTCCCGGCGTCGGAGCCCCACACCCCGGAGGTGGCCACCAGCACCCCGACGATGAGCACCACGAAGCAGATGGACGGCGTGCACCAGTCCTGCAGAAGCTCCAGCACGGGGAGGAGCGACTCCGGCGCAGGGACGCGCGTCACTACCACTGGGAGGGCCGCGAGAGTGAGGGTGAACACGCCCAGCAGGACGCTCTCCGCCAGGGCCCGACCCGGCAAACTTTTCTGGGGTCTGGTTGCCATGGTCTCCACCTTTAACCCTTGCAAGCCTTTCCCAAAAGCCGACGAAAGGTCATGGGACACCTTCGCCGGCGAGACCCCAAACGCCATAGAGGCTCCTGCCGATCCTACACCACAAGGGAACGAATGGAATGATTGGAAACACCCCCAAATAGTAGGACCACTTCAGAACCCGGCCACTTCCTTACAGGATCATCAGAACTACTGCAGGAGGCCAATGCATACTCTGCGAAAGGGCCGTCCAAGACCCAGCGATCCACAGGCTCACACTCAAAAACAAAACTCCCAACCTTGATTCAAAAACCAAAAAACGACAAGAGCTACGCGCAACAAGGACCTTAACTTACTAGGGCGCTCCATTCTCTTGGCACGAGAAGAAGCACGCGCAAATCAACAAGGAGAACAACTGACCTGCGCACAATCCGTGGCCAACCCAAGACACCAAAACCTCGGGATCAACCAGATGTTGACGTCGTCCCCCAACGCCCGCCCTCGCCCGAAACCTTAAACTCGGCAAACGTCCAAACAACCCTCTCTCACCTTCCAGCTACGTCCATCGAAGCCTCGGAAGCACTTTACAGACAGAAACAAGCCCACGCACACACGCACAGTTGAGTCGTCCCCCCACAACAAACCTATCCCATCGCTCTCACTCGCACACACCACAGTCGCCACGGCAATTTACCGCTGCCGACACCGACGCCCGGCCACAACTGCTCAAGCTGCTCAAGCTTCCACCTTTGCAGTCAGGATCCCGCCCTGGCGGAATGTGGAAGCTCCTGCGACCCTACCCCAGCTGCACATGATCCCAGCAGCACCCAAAGAGCCAGAGGCGACAACAGGCCGCCTTTCGAGCAATGATGGCGCGATCAGGAAGAAGGGTGGTTGCTCTTTCTGTATAAGTTAGGAGGTGTGAATCTTCTCCTGTCTTCTGCAAAGGGAGGAGCTGACTGATTGAGGAGAATTGATCAATCTTACAAGTCGGACGGACAGGGTGATGATGATGATGGCGACGAGGTGGAGGAGGCTCAAACTGAAAGCCAGGAGTGGGGGAGGTGGTAAAAAACAAAGACAGCCACGCTGGATCACTCGCTGGCTATGGCGACGACTGGTGGACGGCTCTGCAACCGACGATGGCTAGCTGTGATGACAGAGATGCCTGGAGGAGACGACGGGTGGGCGGGCCTTTCCCCGGGCGGGAGAACGACCTCAGGGGGGCGACCCCGAAGAATCCCCGGGTGATTTCAAGTTCCAACGGAGACGCTCCCACCAAGGAGAACGAACAGGCGGACGTAGGTCTTTTCGTTCGTCCGTCCGTCCGTCGACCGTTTGTTTGGCAGTTCGAAACGTGGCTGTGACGACTTGAGCACTTTGAAAATTTGAAAATTACTAACTTACCACGGTGGAGTGAAGTGAGTCCAATGGCAATTGGTCAGCAATATTAATAAAGTGGTGGGTTTTTTTTATTACTGGCTAGAATTGTGGTAAGTGGGGTGGCTGGGGTCACTTCCTTCCTTTTCTTTTTTAATATGTTCTTACTAATTTTACCTACAGTACTAATTAAAGTTTTTCGTTGACTGGGTTGACCTTGTCCTGAGTGAAGTATTGAATTAGTATATGTGGGCTTTTGTAGTTAAAAAGCATGGAAGACGAATATGCTGAGTGCCGCTTTCTCGGTGCACTGATAATGTCATATTGTTAATATAATTTTCTGCCAACAGTAACTACTAATTATATCACCAAGGTAAAACAGCCCATTGTGGTCAGAATTAGGAGTTTGACCTCTTGTTGTTGCTGAAATTTTTTAATTTCTTTTCCACATCATTACAAGTGTGAGAAACAGGAAGAGCAATTGAAGTCATGTTTTTTTGAAAAAGTATGAATTTGCTATGAATTTTTGAAGTGCTCAATGCATCATGGCCCAAAAGAGTCTATAGACTATCTTAACCCCAAAGTGACATTCGATATCTAGGGTTCAAAACATCATTGCTTTTGAAGTTCTATAGGTCTAGATATCTTCAAATCATACAAATCTCAACTGTACAATGTTGTAGTGTATATGTTTTAGATTATATGTACAAAATTTGAAGTCATTTGGCCATATAGATTGCAAGATTATAATGTTTTAGTGTCAAAAATAGATGATGAAATTTTCCCAAAAACACATTTGGAGGTGAAATTTGTTTTCTAAACCTACTCAAATGAAAAAACTTTACACTACGAACTGATTCAAAACTAGTATACAAACACATTGGTGAATTTTTTTTTCATTCAATCGACTCATTGTGTCTAAAAAACAACTTTGAAATGTCAAAAAACAACAAGAAAAATTACAAAAAACACATCTAAGGCTGACATCACAAAGTTTAGACCCTACGATTTAGCAACAATTATCGTGCGGTTATCATTGTTTCATGGGTTCATACCATAATCGCATTGACTTAGTGTATTTTTACACATTGAATCAGTGCGAAAACAATGAATATCAATAGCATACGATTCATGTATTTTAACTATATGATTGTTGTGCAGTTTTGGCACAACAATTGTATAGTTAAAATACATAAACTGTACGCTATTGATATTCATTGTTTTCGCACTGATTTCGTGCATAAAAATACACTAAGTCAATGCGATTATGGTACAAACCCATGAAACAACAATAACTGCACGATAATTGTTAACAATCCGTCTATCTTTAAGTTTGAGATGGAACCTACTACTACTAGAATGCTTCTCACTCACTCATTACTTCTTGGATTGACATGAGATTTTTGCCTCACAAACTTGACTAGTATGCACAATTTTTTCAAAAAAAATGATTGAAAATGGACTTTGTACAAAGAAGAAATAGGCCACCAAAGTTCACTCTACTTCCAAAATGCCAGGATGTTGAACTTCGAATTGCTCCCAAACATTCACAACAACTTGGATTGACATGAAAATTTTACCACAATAACTAAACTTCAAGGGGAACAAAATCCAACAAATTTTATTGAAAATGAATGTTTTACGAAAGAGATCCAAGCCCCCAAAGTTGCAGCCCTAAATGCAGTTTGGTGAACTCAAATTGAAGTTGTGAACTTCAATTGGCCCCCCAAAACTCAATACATCTTGGATTGATCTAAAATATTTGCCACACAAACTAGAGGGGAGAACACAACTTTCTCAACAAGTTTTATTGAATTTGGACCTTGGTTACAAAAGTTACAACACTTTGAACTGGACTTCAAATTGTGCGAGGACACTTTCTGTCCTCTTTGTCATTTTGGGGTTAATACCAACAAAATTTGAATCCATCATGCTCATTTTATTCACCTAAAGCATTCATTGTATTTTCAAACCTAAAGCCTAAAAAGTCAATTTTTACAATGAATTCACACTAAAAAGTTGGAAGTTCCTAATGAAGTCACTAATTGTTCTATTTTTGTCACATAAAACATGCATTGTAGTCAAAATTTCACATACTGAAAAACCCCATGATGGGGGCGGGGATGGAGGCATTCCTTAGGTATCTACTATGGGTCATCTAACCACAATGGGCTATTCTACCTTATATATATGGACTTTCTTGCAATGGGACACTTAAACATTGGAGAGTGGGGGAGTAGTAGTTAAACATTGGAAGTGCCCTCATAACAATCTCTCATTTAAAAGTTAAAAAATAATAATTTATTTTTTAAAAATTAAATACATAGGATAAAATTATTTAATAACATTTAATAATATGCGCAATCACTACCTTCACTCTACAATAGATGATGTAGAATATTCTACACCCAACAATACTTCATTAATATTTAAGTGGTCAATTAGAGGCTGAATGAGATGAGCATAGTGAGGTATGAAGAAAAGACAATGGATATGAAGGCATAGAAGTAGAAATGAAAGCAAAAGTAAAAAAACTGAAGTAAAAAATGAAATAAATCAAGCCCCTATGACATTTCAAATCTATTTGAACAACTTTCACTCTCAAATTGTTAATAACTTCTGATAGAAGCATCCAAAATCATCAAAATAAGCAATTCAATATAAGTAGTTGGAGGTAATTTTTTCCTAAAATAATATTTTTATAATAATAGCAATTGAAAATCATGAATTTAAAAAAATAGGCTTTTCAAATACAGCATGCAAAGTGGAAGCAATCATGTAGGTGGATTTAAAACCAAAATCTCAAAAAAAAACTGCAGTCAACCAGTCACCGTTATGTATGGGGACAATTTAATGACACTTTTAAAGGACACTTTAATGGAAGTCCAGAGACAGTTTAATGGAAATTTAAGGTACATGAACAAGAATGGGTGTTTTCACCTTGTCTCTAGTTCAAATCAAGTAATTCGGTCACTTGTGATCACTATTCATGATAGAACGTACAACTTCTCTACCAAGATGTACATATGGTCAAAAAGTTAATACTCTTGAGGTGTCAACTATTAGATTTAAGAACAAAAATGGGTGTTTTCACCTTATCTCTAGTTCAAATCAAATAATTGCTACTTGTAATCACTATTCATGATAGAGTGTACAACTTCTCTACCAAAATGTAGATATGATTAAAAAGTTAACCCCTAAAGGACCATTGTCCCTTCCAGGACAAATTAGATTTTGGGCAAGTATCTACAGGCTGAAATTTTGTCATGGTTTTTTGAAATTTTTTCTGAAGATAGAAAAATTGATGAGCTTCATGGAAATATAATTTTTTTTTCAATTGATGCCTGGGAACGAAAGTTATACCCAAATAATCTCAAAACACGGGAGAGGGGGTAGCAAAAACAATTTCAAAAATTTGAATTTTTTTTTACTAATTTTTTTCTCATAGATTATATTTTGTCTACATGGGAAGCATTTATTCATTCCATTTGGATTTGTTATGAGAAAGTTATAGACAATCTTGTTTTTCGGGCAGTTAAAGCATCTTCTTGAAAAAATAACTTATAGAATTCATTTCTGAATGCAATTTTTACAATTTTTCTGAAAAACTTTTTTTTCATGATTTTGTTTGCTTGCTAGAACAATCTCACCATTGGGATTAATGCATTTTAATTCCATCTTAAAGATATTAATAATTTAGAATTTCTTTCTTTCTTATACCTACTTCTACTTAATAATTTTTTTAAGCATGAAAATTAAGTGTTTTTTTGAATTTTTTTTTCTAGACTCTCAACTCAATTTCCCATGATAAGGATTTAGAACTCAAAACTCTGTAGTGCCAAAAATTTAAGTTAAAAAAGTTCAAAGTCAAATAATCCAGTCTCGCAAGGTGCTAAAAAAATTATTTTTTTCACTTTAAACGCAAATATCTTTTAATCTATATGGTCAAAAAATTTGAAATTTTTTCCACACATTTTCATACTATTAAGGTATAAGATCCTATAGTTGGATGTGCAAAATAAATAATTTTCAAATTTGTTTACTCTTTGCTATAGAAATTGCAGTTTTGAGTGTTTTTTGGCAAAAATAAGGCCTTGGTCCTTTAGGAGTTAATCAAGTGAAAACAATTTTTTTTCTTAACTCCCTATCAAATAAGGTTATAGGACTTTTGAATCCTCTTACCTCAAACTTTTTTCAGTACAAATTTGATTAAGTTTTTTCTTAAAAATTTAAAAATTGAGTTGAGAGTATAAAAAAAACTTTTAAAAACTGAATCTAGACATAGAATGTCCACATTTTTTAGTTTGTATAAATTTTTTTATTTCAAATTACTTAAGAAAAATCACTAGTACGAAACCAAAACGCAACAAATGGAATTGGGTTTCTTGCAACTCATCCTAAAAAAGGATTTAGATCACTTGCTATAGCATTGTGATATCCATCAACACTAGCATGTAAGCATAGAAATGCAAGCCTACAAGCCTTGAATATATGTATCAGTAAATACTCTATAACTTTTGAAGGTGCTTATAGTATAAACACCAATTACATAGGTATTTATAACATTGACTATTAACATAACCATACAAAAATTCAATATAATAATGTGAACCATACCCAATTGTTTATTTGATTGCATTTAGATAGAGGCTTGCTACTATATGAGCCTAAAACCATGAGCACATGAGCCTAAAAGACTATATACCTATATTATAGGTGTCTATATCATAGAAACCTTCCATAACCCCTAAAGTACAAAGTCCTATGGAGACTCTTGGGATTTTGGGTAGGCTTATATGATCTCAATTTTAGACATAATTTTTTGAAACTTATTTTGAAGTTAGGAAATCAAATTAGCTTTTAGGGCATATAATTTTTATTTCAATTGGATTTCAAGAACAAAAGTTATGCCACCATGAGTCTAAATAGCAACTCAAGGGGCGTCCCAAAAAAAATCACAAAAAGTTAAATTTGTAATGTTTTTAATTTTTTCTCAAAGATTATATTTTTTCCTACATTTGAAGCTTTGATTCATTCTATTTGGACTAGTAATGAGAAAGTTATAGACAATCTTGTTTTGCAGACAATCTACGTATCTTCATGAAAAAATATCTTATAGACTTCATTTTTGAATGCAATTTTAATAATTTTTCAAAAAAAATTGTTAGTTAAGGTTAATTTTTCTTGCTAAAACAATCTTACCATTAGAATTATTGTGTTTCAATTTCATCTTAGAACTATTAACAGTTTCGTTATCCCTTCAATTTTGAACCTACTTCTACTTAACAATTATGAATGATTGAAAATTATGTATTTTTTTGTTGAATCTTTTTTCTTAGATTCTCAAATCAATTTTTCAATATAAAAAGTTAAAAAATCAAAATCAATAGTGCAAAAATTTTAAGTTAAAAAGATTCAAAGCCAAAAATTTAGCCAATCAAGGTGTAAAAAGAACTTATTTTTTTCACTTTCAATGCAAATATCTTGTAATCTACATGGTCAAAGTTTATGAAACTTTTTCCATGCATTTTTATACTAGTTTAGTACAAGATCTTGAGTTAGATATGTAAAAAAATCAAATTTTTACTCTTTGCAATAGAAATGGTAGTTTTGAGTAGGTTTTGATGGAAAAGGCCTTGGGACTTTAGGGGATAATTATTATAGTGTAATTATAATATAAGTACCTATATTATAGGTGTTTATAGTATAATTACCTTTAATGGTTGAAGCATATTTGCTTATATATATGCTCAAAGCTCATATGCTAGCACCACTGTATCTAGATATAGTTACCTTAACCACTTTATCTTCAAGTGGTAGTCTAAATTTTCAAAATTGTGACTAAGATGTATTATAAAATGCAACTTACAAGAAATACCTTATAATTTGAATACTTGATAGTTGACACCTCGAGAGTATTAACCCCTAAAGGACCAAGGCCTTATTTTTGCCAAAAAACACTCAAATTTGCCATTTCTATAGCAAAGAGTAAAACAATTTGAAAATAATTTTTTTTGCACATTTAACCATAAGATCTTATACCTTAGTAGTATAAGAATATGTGGAAAAAATTTCAAAATTTTGGATTGCATAGATTAAAAGATATTTGCATTTAAAGTGAAAAAAAAATAATTTTTTCAGCACCTTGCGGGATTGGATTACTTGACTTTGAACTTTTTTAACTTAAATTTTTGGCACTACAGAGTTTTGAGTTCTAAATCCTTATTGTGTGAAATTGAGTTGAGAGTCTGCTTTAGGGGAAAAATAAACTTGAAAAGAACATTTAATTTTCATGCTTAAAAAAAATTGTTAAGTAGAAGTAGGTATGAGAAAGAAGGAAATTCTAAATTATTAATATCTTTAAGATGGAATTAAAATGCACTAATTCCAATGGTGAGATTGTTCTAGCAAGCAAACAAAATCATGTAAATTTTCTTTTTCAGAAAAATTGTAAAAATTGCATTCAAAAATGAATTCTATAAGTTATTTTTTCAAGAAGATGCTTTAACTGCCCGAAAAACAAGATTGTCCATAACTTTCTCATAACAAATCCAAATGGAATGAATCAATGCTTCCCATGTAGACAAAAATATAATCTACAACGAAAAAATTCAAAAAAAAAATCAAAATTTTGCAAGTTTTTTTTTGTTGCCTAGACTGCCCCCTATTTTGAGCTTATTTGGTCATAACTTTTGTTCCCGGGCACCGAATGTGAAAAAATTTATATTCCCACAAAGCTCATCATTTTTTCTATCTTCCAAAAAAGTTTCAAAAAATCATGACAAAATTTCAGCCCGTAGGTACCTGCCCAAAATCCAATTTGTCCCTTGAAGGGACAATGGTCCTTTAGGGGTTAAATGCTAATATTTTGAAATCTATGAGGTGAAAGTTTAAAAAAATTCTTTGACAAATTCTCATCAACTTGTCTATCATATCACTTGCAAAAAAAATTCAATGGATGAACATGCACTAAACCTCTCTAAAAATCATATATTCCCCCATCATTTGGCTCTTAGTTTGATGTATACAACAAGCCAATAATATGGGGAGACAAAGATGACAACTTTGGAGTGATCAATTGAAATATCATAAAGGGAGTTTGTTTAAAAGTGCTCGTGCTCTAGAAGCCATGATGACACAAAGGTACTTTTTGCTTTCTTCAATGTCCTAATAGTGTACATTTCAAGAGATAGTCACTTTTAGTGACCATTGCATTTCAACTTTGAAAATTTGTAACTAATTCCACTAAAGTTCAAAATATATTAAAGGGCTTGGCTTTGATGCCAGTTCCATTTTCCTCCTTACAAAAATTTACTAAAAATTGTTTTAAGGAGTTTAACCCTAGACCGCCCAAGGGGACAGATTTTGGCCGTTCATAGTTTGGAAGTACGATTCAAAGTGCTATAACTTTTGCATCCAATGACCAAATTTAGTAAAACTTGTTGGAAAAGTTGTGCATACTAGTCTAGTTTGTTTAGTAAAATTTTCAGATCAATCCAAGACGAATTGAATTTGTGAAAGCCATTCAAAGTTCACAGGTTCAGTTTGAGTTCAACACATTGCATTGTCATGGCTGCAACTTTGAAGGCTTGTATCTCCTTCATCCAATGTTTGTTTTCAATAAAATTTGTTGGATTTTGTTCCTCTAAAAGTCTAGTTATTGTGGTAAAATTTTCATAGCAATCCAAGTTGTTTTGAATGCTTGGAAGCAATTCGAAATTCAAAACCCTAACATCTAACATTTTTGGTTAGTATGCACTTCGGCGGCTTGTTACTTCTTCATAGTATGTCCATTTTCAAAACTTTTTTTGGGAAAGTTGCACATACTTGCCTAGTTTGTGCGGCTAAAATATTGTGTTAATAAAAAAAGTAACGAGTGACTAAGAAGTATTTTAGTAGAAGTAGGTTCAGCCTTAGATGTGTTTTTGCACCCTTTTTGGCTATTTTTTTGACATTTCAAAGTCATTTTGCAAACACAATGAGTCACTTTCATGAATTTTTTTTCTTCCACCAATGAGTTTGTATGTTGATTTCAAAGCACATTTTAGTTTAAAATTATTTCATGTGAGTAGGTTTAGAAGTCAAATTTCACCTCCAAATGTGTTTTTAGGAAAGTTTCAGCATCTTTTTTCAACACTAAAATATTATGATCTTTCAATCCGTGTGGTCAAATGACTCCAAATTTGATCCAGATCATCTGCAATATGTACACTACAAGATTGTATGGTTGAGATTTTCATACCTTGGCGAGATATAGACTTACAAGACTTGATAAACAAAAATGTTTTCATACCTGAAATGACCTTGGGCCTTCTAGGGTTAACTTCCCCCAAAGGGGATCAGCTCCTAGATGGTTGCTTTACGAGCAGACTACCTCAGTTCTGTAACCGAGGGGCTAAGAAACATGATGGTCAGTTGATGGACCCTTGCTGGGGTGGCTATCAGTACCACTGCCAACTTCTGTGCATACTTGCTGTAACAGAATAATTAGTCTTTGTTGATCAATATGGAAGTGACCCTTTTGTAGTCTTTGGGTGGTGCTAAGGAGGTTATAATGCACCAAAAAACACGGAATTTGGATACCGTAAGCAAAAGTTATAAAAGGGTCAAAATAGTGTTTTGGGTAGCGTTTCAAAATTGTTTATGAAGTTCACATACATACATATTGATTTTGGAGATGTACAGAGAGTGATGATGGCGGTTTTGGACAAAGTGCAATTTTGGGTATACACACTTTAGGTTGCTACCCACTGGTGGGGCTTATCACATGCATCATGATGGAAAAGGTTAGTGCAAATATTAAACTCTCCTACATAACTTACATGTGTAGAACTTGGACTGTCATTCATGCTACCAAAATGTCCAAAATGTGAAACACACATTTGGACTAAGAAGCATTACAAAAACCTAAATATTGATTACACAAGAGTGTACACAATCAAAACATGAGAGTCTAGGAAAATTTGGTGTTGGCTTTCGGTACATTTGTAGACAATACTTCAAAACTCGTAGCACTTATTTTATTCATGTCATGTCCAAACATTACTAACATCCTAAAGTGTATTGGAATCCACTTTTAGTTGCCAATAAGATCTAATAAAATAACTTATGTGCAAAAATAGTTAGCATGCTCAATTGTAGTAAGTGATGATTATAGATGTACATACCATATGATTTATTTTGGGATTCCCTGAAAAGATGTTGAGGCCTATTATTACATAATTCACCCCTAAAATGATCTGATTATTGAATGCACGGGGGCATTATTTGTTTCTACAATTTCCATGAATTTTCCATGAATATCATTGAGTGGACAATTTTAGTCCTCACCATCTTTGTTGAGTTTACGTTCAATAAGATCCTTCATTATTTTTTAAAAAATTATTTATGAAAACATAGAACTTTGCATATTGATTTCAAATGTAGAAAGGGGAAGTGTACTTGGTGGTGTGATGGTATGCTAAATTTGGTGCTCATCCATGATGTACTTCACAATAAATTTTGTGTACTAATATTACAATATAATTGGTTGGAAACTTTGTGCATTACTCATTAATTTGAACTCTTCATTGTTGTAGCCATACAAAGATTAAAGCAATTTTTTGTAATGTTCTATGTGAGTTTTAGAAGGTGTATTCTAGTATTTGAAGTTTTTTCTTATTATAGAATGCAATAATTATTGTATCATGTGAATAAGTACAAGTTTTCTAGCATTTATTCTATTTAAATGAAGTTCTATATTTGATTTGGTTCTTCATTATCCAAAATTATATGCTTAGATTAATCATTATATTACTCCTCTATGAAATCTAAATGGTTGAGGTAGATACCATTTTTGGAAAGGTATAGTCTAAATGTACTTGAAATGAACATTTCAAAAACTTATATCAAAGTGCAATGTCCACAATTAATAGTTAAATGTACATCTCTTGATGCTTGCCCTTGACATATAATTACACCTAAAACCAACCCAATAAGCTTTTAATTCCGCATAATATGCGTCCGAAAAAAAGTGAAGAATTTTTTTTTGCACATTGACTTTAATAGATAATTGTGAAGCAAAATGCAAGTGGTTGCATAAATCTTAGGAGGCACAATGAACCAATTACAAAGTTGAAATAACTTTTAAGCTATTTTCTAAATATAATGTCCTTTTATTACGAATAAAATCAAAATCACTACATACCGATTAATTGACACAAAATATAACAATAGTAACTACCCTCAAAGGCTTGTTTGAACAATTTGGGATAAAATTGTCTACATTGAATAGAAATATTAAGGGGATAAAAAATTAAAGGGACTTATTGTAGAAAAGTGTAGATGTTTGAAACATGATGTACAATCCTTAAACACTTCAGTAAAGTCTATTGACGTACAACAAAGGTAGATATTTATATAGTTGTGTAATGTCAACTAATTTGTATAGGTCCCCTTAAAACCCCTATTCAGTGTAGTTACTACTCGATGGGTCAATTCTTTCTTTGGAAAAATAAATTCTCAAATTTACACATCATTTTTTCATACAAAATGCCATGTCACCCTACATTGTTACATAACTCCATATTGTCACACGCATTTTGGGTGCCTACATTCTGACAGTAAAGAAGTCTGGAAGTACTCTAATAGATATATAATTTCGTCCAAAAGGATGAATGTCGTCCAGTTTTTGGAAGAAACCCTGAAAACTCGTCCATCTTCTTCCTCCTCTTCTCGTGACCTGCGGGGTTTATTAGCATTTCGCCATCGCCAATTCAGAGTGCATCACAATCCTTTTTGGTTCGGATTCCTTGCTGCTTTACTCTGCCTGTTTGCATATATGTTTTCTATCAGTATTTCAGCTGTTTTTCTTACGTTTCGGTGCCATCTCTAAGTTATATGTTGTTGCGCCGCAGTGCAATTTGTCTCTGGATTTAGCTTGAACTCCGTTGCTGTGAGAGTTTGAATAGACACCACTTGACATTGGTTCGTACGAGGTGAATATTGGATGTTTTACAGGATTGTAGTGGAAGCAGCTTGGTGAGACGCATTCGGTGGTTGCTATGGCTGTGAAGGCACTCTGTTTTAAAAGCTAGTGGATAGAGTTTCTTGTTTGGGGGTTGAGTGGATTTCAATGGCGGTTTCCGTGGGAGCTGCGTCGCGGTCGTTGGCCAGTGCACAGAAATTGCAGCAATCTCCACCGCCACCGCCATCGTCGCATTTGCTTCGAGTCGGCTCCGCTCAGCTAAGCAGGTATTATTCATAAGGATTCGATATTGTGACGAATTCAATCAATGCTTTGTAGCTATGACAGTGCAATTTGAATGATTCAACATCGATTATGGTAGCTCTGTTGGATATGTAAAACTTCCAGGAAATTTTTGGATGGCTTTATCAGGTATTTGTGTTAGAGCTTTGAAGTCTTTCAAAATGAAACCTAAGAATTGAAATTGAAAACGAGGTGCTTAAACAGAGCATTAACGTAAGGATGTTTTGGTGCGCCACCAAATGACTTGTTGAGACATTGAATGGTAATATCTGGTTTGACTGACTGCGTATTTCAGGGTCTGGCTATGTCTTTTAGAGCACACAAAATTGTAGAGGAGGGTCGTGAAGGCTTATTAGTTGATGCGCTCAGTTTTCTGAGTCTTGGTGTGGTCTCACCCATTTTCTTGCATGAAATATTCACAGATGTACAAGGATCATTTGTTAGCAATCAGCCTTCTGGTGGATGTTTTGTCATTTCTGTGTACTGATGAGCCAAATAAAAAGGTTGTGAGAAGGCGCTTCAGTGATTTTCCGCTCTTAGTCCCTAAAGACTTTGGTAATCATGCATTTTTATTCTTGAACGTGGAAATAATTTGACTTATAGTTACTCTGTATGATGTGGAACTTGAAGGATTCGTCAGGGCTTTTTTCGCGGCTATTCCTCTAGTGCGTTTTTGGCGTCAGAAACAGCTTTCTCTTCCGGGTCTTGTCCTTTGCGACAGCGACAGAATGGAAGTCTCGTAGTGCATGCCGATGCTGTAAGATCTTCCCACTATAATTTCATACCGTGTAACTGTAATTGCATACCGCTTATAGAGTAATGATCAATGCCTTCTTAGTTTTTGCTTCGGCGAGTTTTATTAGCGACTGTGGAACTCGTAACTTTCTTGGTTGGAAAAATCTTTTGGAAATTCTCGCTGTGCATGTCATCTACGAGTTAAAATTGCAGGTTGTTTTCAGGAGGTTTGTAAGTCTTCTTTTGCTTTAGCGTCCCGTTGATATTTCAGAGATCTGAAGAATCTAACCGAATGTGTTATACTCGGACGAGTATTTGTGTATTACATTATTGGCTATAATCGTTACTTGGTCAAGCTCGTCTGGTTATGTGTTGTCATCATTCGTCATTATCCGTCTAGGCTACTTGCTGAATCCTGGATTATAAGATATCTTCTTTTCTTTAACTTCTGTTGTGTTGTAATTTGCGATGCAGCTGAATAGCAGCAGTAGAGCTTTGCAGGGCTGTACGCCCTTCGATGGACATTTGCACAGCCGAATTGCAGAGCGAACAAGAAATTTTGAAAGGTTGGGTGTCAGAGCTGGCTCTCGGAGAGGAGTAGGCAGTGCAGATGGAGGACAAACTTTTGATATTCCACTGCTGGGCGAGTTTAAGATACCTGACTTTTCTGAAGTTAGGCATAATCTGTCTCAAGTAACTCCACTGAAGGCGGCGAAATGGACGACAATGGTGGCGGTAGCCTATGCAACCATGTCTACAATCGCTGGTTTGACCGTACTTAATTCCAATTTCTGGATGTACGCAAGTTGGCTTGGTGTGATATGGCCATGGCCAGCAGCAATTATTTTGGGAGTATGGACATTGCTGGCAGCAATAAGACAGGCAAAATCAGGAACCAAGGAGGGGGAGCAAGTTTTTATCTTGGGGGGGACCCTGGTGTGGTTGATTCTGGTTCCACTTGCCCATGTACACGGTTTCATAGATGGATGGCCTATCCTTCTTTATACTCTGTATTACTTCTTCTTCTCTATTAGCGCTATTGTTCGGGAACGTATGTACGGAACTCTCAGCACTGTATCTGAAGAGCCGAGGTGGCAAAGTAGCCCTTCTCAGGTGGCTCAAATTGCATTCATAGTGGCCATTGTAGGGGGTCATTGGGCAGCAGCTTTTGAATCTCCTTTCCTGGTGGAATCATGGAATTGGGCTTGGCAATCCAAGTTGGCAGCAGCAATTCTTGGCCTTGCAGTAGTGGTTCACTGGAATGCAATTTACTTTTTAGGGAAATACTCTGATCGACTAGTGAATCCGATGTCTGTCGTAATGTTTGGGCCCTACAGGTGGGTGCGTCATCCCATGTACGCGAGCTACATGCTCTTGTGTGCGGGCTATTGCCTTGCACTTAGGTCGTACTTCAGCCTTTTGTTCCTTACAGTATCCTGTATGGCCTACTACGACCAGCGGACAAAGTTGGAAGAGAAGAATATGGTGGAGGTTTTTGGATCGATATACACCTCTTACAGGGAAAAGACTAAGCATAAATTTCTGCCTTGGTTGTACTGAATACTGATATGCAGTTTGCAAGCAGGCATTCTGAATCTTCATTGGTGTTTCCTTTAATGAAATGCCCCAGTGCTTGTGTGTTCCATTCTTTGATTTACAGTTCTAAAACTCCTGTTTTGATGTTTGTCTTCAATTTTGGTATCTACAGAGAAATTTCTCGCTCAGAAGATTGTGTTGAAGTACCAAATTGCTTCTTCGTCCAATGCATCAATATATCAAGAAAATAACTTACCGTCTAGATTGTGTGCCTGAAGCTCTTGTTTGCAGTTTATTCCATACCCAAACTTTCGAAAGAATCGGCGGGGAGGGGGGGGGGCGGAGAGGAATCACGAGAAGTTGGATGATCAGTACAAAGAAATGGCAAAGCATTTGAAAGTAAATCCACACCCTGACTTGCTCAGGATCCCAAAATTTACGTCTCTAATTGCTCAGGGGTACTTGTTATCTGTTTGAGTGGCAATGACGTGAGTGAAAGGGTGAGAATGTCTAGGTTTTCATGAATATAAATGCATCACGTGAGAATAGGAGTGTCGGAGTGCGAGATTTTGGTTCCAACTTCCAAAAATATAGGTGATTCTGGTCCAAATCTTGAAACTCTATGCAGGGGCTAGTGTTTTGCAGATGAGATTCTTTGCTCGTAATTGCACAAGGTCAAATTTGAAAAGAAAAAGTGAAATCTCACTGGAGAAATTGTGAGCTGCGACACTCCCCAATTAACGTGTTGGGGTTTCTTAGAGGTCTTGGTTGAGTTGTTGAAATGCCAATTATCTTTATAACGTTAAGGGTTCCACATTGTATTGTACTGTACTGCTGTGCTGTTTCTGATGCTTCTCTGCCCCAGGGTCAATGCACATCATACGGTGCGATAGTAAGTAGTGCGCACTATGAAGCCAGGAATCTTATTCCTCCTCTCCTTGTAGTTCCTTGACGGCAAATCCGATTCTTGACAGGGAACTGGCGTCTAAGTTAGTTGTACTAAGTGGCGGATCTGTATTCAGCTCAACTTGCACCGACTCGGTCTCGATTGGATGGGAAAGTCCGGACTCAGAATACGAGATAAGACCAACCAGTTTACTATCTTGTGTGCAGCTGCAAATCTTTGCAGGGGTTTTGCAGTTTCTCAAGCTTTTATGAATGTGTGAGTTGTAACTTATGAGTTGTGGTACTTTCCCAGAACTGAAGTTGCTGCGGCCGTCCCTGAAATTATTTGGCACTCTGTACTAGTCACGTTCACACTTGGTCACCTTTGGCTGTGAGATTAAAAAGGCCTGGCTGGAGGAGTTCTTGCAGTCTGATTCATGTGTCAAAAAATCATGCATTTGCTAAGAAAATGAAGTTGATCAAATTATTTGTGCCTCTGTAAGACACTTTTACTGTACAGTACTGTACAGTTACCAATAATCTGCTTACAGACATTGGCGAAGCATTCTGAACTTTCACCTTCCAAATGACTTCTTTTGAGTTCAGTTTTTTACACGTGGAATAAAAATCTTAAAAAATCATATTCCACTTGTTCTGCAAACAAGATGAGGCCAATTTTTTTTTAACACGTGGCATTTAATTATTTTCTGCCGAAGCTCCTACATAAATTAACCCTTAACAGATGCCGCAGTTTTTTTTTTCAACCAATGAAGGATAGGGAATCCTTCTACAACATAGAACAAAAATGCAACTATTCACCCTCAAAATTTTGTATAAAAAAGGGAAGGTCTTGCACAGTAGTTTGACTTCCAATGAGTGTTTTTGAATTTTTTTTGAACCAATGATTCACATGGTACAAAAAGGATGATTTCCACAATCACTAGCATGTCCTTTAACCCAGTAATGCTGCCAGCACCATTTTGTGGCATTTGGATGACTATAGAATGGTGTGTACAGAGATGAGAAGCATTTTTTCATCCATTTTTAAATTATTGACCCTTCAAGGTGGGTTATGAAGATTATCCAATTGAGTTTTTAGTCTTGCCAATGTTTGTCTTTATCTAAATGAGAAGTTAGTAGAAAAAACGGATCACAAAATATACCATTTTAGTGCATTTTGGGAAGTTGTTGCTCCTTGCTCTAAATCTGGAATTTCTCCACAAAAATGATATTTTTTGAGTTTGAGCCAAACTAATAAAATGAAGTTCATCTTCTCTAGTTTTTACTCCAATTTGAATTTTGAAAAAATTCCTAATATTAAATATTTTATTGCAATTTGAACTTTGGATGTATTTTCAAATGTCAATTAAATTTTAATTAGAGAATGACATGGAAATTGAGTTTATACCATAATGTTTGTTACTGTAGTATACACACATGGTGATTTTTTTTATTTTTTGAAATAATTTTCTATTTGTGGTGATTTTTCTTCACTTTTTCTTCAAAAATTCTCAAAATAATCAATTTTTCATGAAAAAATCTAAAAAATTTGTAAAGTAAAGGAGCTGACATGTAATTTCAGCTTAAAAATGAATATAAAATTTTTCATTCATATTTAGTTGCAAAATGTTAGCAAATTGGGTGATGGGGAATGAGGCTTGAAATCAGCAATCATGGGTCCGTCCTTAAGGGTTAATTTAATTAGTGCTATGTGTAGTAATAATACTGAATTGTACTAATATGAAAATTTTGAGTTCTTGGAAAGCACACTAATATGGGAATCACCATATATTAAATGAAATCAATATAATGTGGTTTAGGCAGTTTTGTAATATTTCAAATTGTAAGATTGTCATCCAACTCTCATCCAACTTCATTTGCATCCATTTTCATTTAAAATCATGTAGATGTTCACACTAATTAGACCACAATCACCAACATTCATCCAAATTAGTGTGAGAGTGTCATGTACTAATCAAATTCTCATTATAATTGAATTAACATATTTCTAGTGATTGAAATAATCATCTTTACAAATTTTTGAACTTTTCAAGCAAATAGAAGCTAAATTTTAAAAATTTGATTTTGTAAGTTTTGCTCAAAAACAAAAGAACATTGTTTTGGATATCAAAATCAAGCTTTAAGCATTCAAAGGTAAACGTGATCTAAGTGATAAATTTTTTATCCCAATGTAGTAATCTATAAAAATTCATAGATTATTCATATAGTATCGAAAGATACATGCTAATCTAGACTCTTGTTTTGACTTCCAATAGAATCCAAAAAGAATACTTAATGTTTAATAATTAGAACTATGCTTATATGTTAATTCTTACAATTTTAGGTCAAGTATCAAAATTGTTAGTGAGCTTTGAGACTTAGAGAGACAATTATAGCCATTGGAGGAGCAACAACCATTTGAGAATGTCTACATATAAGGTGTGAACCACTATATGGATTTACCTTTTAGATTATAGAAAACCTAAACAATTTGCATAAATTTACAAGTCCAAAAAGTGTTAGCATTCCAAATTAAATCACAACTACCAATTAGTGGGGTTCTATAATATAGGGATAGGAACTTTGGGATGCCAAAGTGAAAATTTAGAAAATGGGATTAGAAAGAAGAAGGGAAAATTTTTGGAGAAAAAATAGGGATATAAAACTAAAAAGACTTTAAGCAAGATTTGGTAAAGTAACCAAATTAGGCAAATGATAAAATGATATTAAAATAAAAACCAAAAATGCAAAATGCAAATAAGAACAAAATCCTATAGATAGAAAACTAGATCAAAATGAAATTGTAAACAAAAAAAAATTAAAATAAAAAAAGTTAATTAAAAACAAAAGACTAGAAGTAGGAAATGAAACTAGAAGTAAAATGGAAAACAAAAAAACAAAAAATAAAAAAACGGAATATAGCATTACTACTACTAGAACATTAAAATAGTGATGGAAATATTAAATATTAAAGAAACTTTAAAATAGAGGTTTTACAATAATTTAGAAGATTTTACAGTAATTTAGGGGATTTCGCACTAAAATAGTGTAGTTTACACTAAATTAGCACATCTACAATAATTTAGCACGATTTGCATTGAATTAGCAAATTAATGAAAGTAGTCATGAAAATTAGTCTGTTACGGAGTTTGGTTATTTGAAAAATTAGGGTTTGAAGTCCTCTCCCTCAATTTTCTTTTGTGTGTGTTTGAGAGCAATTTTGTGGTTCATGGGTGTTATAAATATGAATTGTTAGAGATTAGGGTAGGGAAAGACTTGGAACAATTTGTCCTATAGGTTTCATCATTTTATGGGGGGAAAAATGGGTGAAAGTGGTAGTTTTTTTAGGTCAGATGGGAAGTTGGGTTGGAATTGATGAGAAAAATTAGGGTTAGTTTGAATTGGTGAGGGAATCTCAAGGTTGTTTGGGGGCACACTGATTCAGCCACTTGAAGGTTGATTGGGGAAGATTCATACAAAATTTCGGGGGTTCTTGTGACTTCGAATGGGCTGGTTTGGCAAATTACGGGTAGAAATTCAGAATACTAAGGTAAAACATCCCATTGCGGTCAGATGATCCATAGTGGACACCTAAGGATCCCATGACAGTTTTTCAAGTCATAATCAATGTTTAACCTGACACCCATGGAGTGATTAGTGACCTCATTAGGAGCACTCAACTTTTTAGTGTAAATCATGTGACTTATCAAGGCCTTCCACATTAGAAATTATTGTGACTGCTTTAGGTGATTAAAGGCTGGTTCACACTTGGTCTTAGCAAGGTTCTTAGGCAGCAGTATTATGTGAAGAATTTACAGTGCATTCACACCTGCGTTACTTGGTATTCACCGAACCAACGTGGTGCATGATGTGGCATCGAGGTAAGAGCAGTACGAAGACTATTAAATCATCTGCAAACTCTGGTCCACCACTACTGAAATCACATGTAATTAAAGCTTCTGAATCTCCTGAAAATGTGGATTTCAAGAAGTGCACACTGGTCTTAGTTAAAGGGACCTCGGATGGGCAATTAGGAAAGAGTGGTGGCTTTCATCCAAAGTGCACTGCGATTGAAATTGAAGAGATACACTCAAATATTGATTTCTGGGATGAATACAATCTTTTTATGTACATATGGGGTGGTAGTAAGTAAAACAAACCATGTGGGATATTTGAATGAGAATTAGGAGGACTTCAACCGCTCATAGTTAAGTCAAAAGCAAAAGCAAGAATTATGTTTGAAGTAAAATTTCAAACCTCATTTAAGCATAGTAGAATAATTTTTTTCAAAAAACCTTGAACTTGTAGAAGTTGATAAATCAAGTTAACTTCCATCTCCAAAAATTATTTTGTAATTTTGATCCTCTAATCAAAAGTTAGGCACAAAAATCAAAGAGGATGTTTGAAAATGTCCAAGAAAATGTCCTTTTCAACCTTGCTTAGAAATTTGATCATAACTTTTGATTGGAGACTCAAAATTACAAACTAATTTTTGGAGACGGAAGCTAACTTGATATGATAACTTCTATTAATTCAAAGTTTTATGAAAAAATTAATAATACTATGCCTAAATGAGGTCTGAAATTCTACTTCAAACATAATTCCTATGTTTTCACAATGAATGGTGAAGCTCTCAATTTCAAATTATCCCATAACCTTTGAAGTTTTATGATGGTCAATTGATTTCAATATAAAAATGACATTCCCTTCCTACAGCCCACAAATGTCCGAGAATCAATCCCTTCACTCTGCTATCAATTTTTTGGGGGAAAATGGTCAAAGGACATTGATATTGAAGTATTCTTCATTTTGCAGAGATGGATGGATGAGGACTCTGGAGAGGATAAGGTAACTTCTGTGAAGGTTGTTGAATGTTATGGTTTCATCTTTGAATGCTGGATAAATTCTTTAGAATCAATTTTCACCAAACCAATGCAATAAATGCGTCTCCATAAAATACAGGCATGCTGGTCTTTGTGCAGAGTATTATCTTTTAAGAACCCATGTTATCAAACGCCAAGTGGGGACATACCATTATGGTATGTACATATTAGATATAGTTTTTGTTGGTTATCAGGTAACCTATTGACTCTTTTGGATAGATCAGTTCAAAAATTCATAACAAATTCATACATTGTCTGAAAAATAGAATTTCAATTGCTTTCACTATTTCTCACACTTGTCTTTATGTGGGAAAAAATTTGAAAAATTTCAGCAGTGGCATGAGGGCAAACTCCAAATTCTAACCACAATGTGTTGCTTTACCTAAGATGGGATGGGGAAGGAATTACAAACTTGCAGGAGAGAGAGAGAATTCAGGCTTGAAGAATGGAAACCAGGGTGACCAACATCAACTAAGAGCCATAGTTCCGGAAACTTTTTGAGTTTTAGTGGTTAATTTTCTTCAATTCTCATATTGAACCAGTTTATGAAGAACCAAGTCCGGTTATTTTCTCTATTTTTTTACTCAAAATAGAAAATTTTATAGACTTTTGCACTGATTTTTTGCCAATGTTTTCAAATTGCAATTGGTTTTTTTTCCAAATCCTCTAGCTAACTTTGAACTAGCCGCTGTTTTTTTCTGAATATTGCTAAAAGCCCAAGAAATGGTGCTATCTGGTTGCTTCTAAAGTTGGGAATACTATTATTTGGAACAGACAGAGGCTTGTTCTTTGTATTGTTAATAACTAGGTTCTATTTCTTCCTTCTCCTTTTGTCCAGCCTTTGGGCTTGGCTGCTTTGCATTGTAGTGTTTTGCAATGGGATTTCCATTTGAAATGAGGAGCTGAAATTCACCACAACTAAGGTACACATTCCCATTGCAGAAACTTGAAGGCCCAACCAATTCAAGAAAAAGAGCTAGGAAGATCCACGGCAACCAGGTGCAGTGAAGAAGATCAAATTTTAGGGTTTTCCCAACACCTTCTTCAACCTATTTCAATTCTCGGAGAATTGGGATGTGGTGGATTTTCATTGGCTGTATGTGGCTTGCGGAGCTCCCCTTCTCTAAGAATTGAGAATGTCATTTAATGTCCTCTGGAAGTGAAGAAATGGATGTCAGAAAAAATAAATTCTCCAAGAATTTTTAATTTCATCCTCACTCTCCGGTGGCCGAGTTCACTCTCCAAGTTCTAACATCGAAATTGACACCATCACTAAATGCATTCATTCTCCATGCTCTACACAACAAAAAAAGGGGTGTCACACCTTCTTCACGTAGAAAGGCGGACATGACACTAAATCCTACCCACAAAGTGGGTAGTAGAATAGTTTTTGGGTTCTCCAAGGGAGAACTAAAAAAAAGCCCCCTAATGTGAGCTGTATTTAGGGTATGTTGTTGGCCTCTCCTAGCAAATTTGGAGTCTTTGATTGCAATTATGGATTCAAAAATTGCAAATTTCATCATGTGTGGAATTTTTTTTAAATTTAGGGTTTTCCCCTGGGGTTAATCCAGCCTACATGCCCCACTTTGTAGGCTGGATTTACTAACGTCCGCCAAAAGGCAACCCATTGGCTCCTCGTTTCTCTCACCAACTTCTCCAACTTCATAGAATTTTGCTTTTTGGAGAAGGTGTCACTATCCCTATCTCATTGGCGATTTCCAAGACTAACATCCACAACACCAAATCTCAACCAGTGGTGATCCAAGGCGCGAGGTAGAGCACAGGACCATAACATTCAATAGACAGAGGAATTTGCCTTCCCTTTGACAGAATGGTGCCGAATATTCGGCATCATTTCATCCGCTGGATGATATGGTGCCGAATATTTCACACCATTTAGTAGCTACATGGCCAGATGTCGAAAAATGTCAGACTGTGAGGGATAAAAGCAGTGAAACAATTAATGAGGGCTTAGCTGACTCCAATTAAATTAACTTTGGTAGTTGGCGCTACCACTTCTTGTGGATGAAATTCTTGGAAGAGAAGAAAGGCAGCCTCTACTTTAGCTACTGAATGTTATGACAAGGCCAACAGCAAGCTCAGCCCTGACAGCATTTGGGAGGTCTCCTTTCTTTTTATAGTTTTAAATTAAGAGGTCCATAACTGGACCATTGAAGTTCTAGATTAGAATTCTAGGGAGGTGAAACATCTTGAAATATTTTCACTAAATTTCCCTTGAGAGACAAGTGGAATTGGCATCTAACCCAAGTCGTTTCATATTTTTTGGAGCTTTGTGGAATTAGTTATGAAATTTTGAAGTTGAAACGGCACAGGGGTTCTAAATGGCTCACCCCCTTAAATGTACATTGTTTATCTCATTTTTTCCCTATGTTTTCAAATTGCAACCAATTTTTTCTCCAATTTCACTGGTTAATAATGAACTAAGTGGCAATTCTCTCCAAACATTGATGACAAACATTGTTGAAGGAGAGTAATGACTTATTCAGAAATTACCCATTTTGTATAATAAGTTCGTTCCAAGGGAGACAGTCAAGTAGGATTAAGAAGCTAATAGGTTTAAATGATTCCGAAACACCACTCTTGAATTAAGCACTGACACCCAAAAAAAATTTCTAAATAGAATTCACACACTATAATTTCTCAACTTCATGCACTCAATTTAACCTGCACATTCACCACATATGCACACATTGAAACCAATCATACTAATAAAATCATAACTCCCTTTGTAATATCACAAATGCTACCATTAATACTAGGAGCTCATGCTTGCTATGCTATGCATTTATTGTATCACATATTATTAAAATTTTGATATATTTGAATAGAATGCATGATAATGATTTCAATAAGTCTTTAAAATAATTATTTTAAATATTTTGTAAAAATATTTTCAATCATGCATATATAGAAATTGTATTTTCACACAATGTGATATTATAGAAATAGAGTAGCAGTGTGCAATCACTTTTGTAATATCACTTTTTACAAAGGGTGATATTATAGAAATAATATAGTTGTTGCAATTGAGGTGATATTAAAGAGGATCCATAGGATGATATTATAAAGGTAGCAAATCCATTGCTTCTCTTGGCTTTACACTTCTTTGCACTTCTATGATTTTGTGCTTTTGTGAGCTTTGAGCTTTCATGATTTCAATTTTCTATTATGACTACCAAATGATTTTGAGAAATTTATTCAATTGAAGCGATTTTGGATTCCACAACAATGAAATTGTTCACAAAGTTTTTGAGATTTATAAGTTTTTCTTTTCAATTCTTCAATTTGGGTTGCCATTTTTTGTAACAATGGAGTCAAATTTCTAATGCATTCTAATGTATGTGTATCTTTTATAGTATTTACCATTGCATATGTTTCATTCATCATTCAATAAATTTCTATTGTACATTTCAATATTTCAATATATGCTTACTTATAAAAAAAATTATACAAAGATTTTAGTCATTTTTATTTGAAGATTATTGAAATTTTTGTTCTGCATTCTATCTAATATATAAAAATTCTTATTAAATTCTAATGAACCCCAAAATTGATTGTTACCACTCAAACCAACTATGCACCTAACTACAAAGACTAACTACTGATTTGGAACCACATCCTCAACTACCATGTAATTTCCAACTTGGCTAAATAACAAGCTAAAATCCACTCTTTAATCCCCAAATTGGCAATTAGCCTACAAAATGGCATTCTTCAATTTGCAAAAACAAAACAAAAAGACAAAAAGTAGTTTTCCAAATTGGAATTTTACAAGCATTGATGATCAATTTTATTTGGCATAATAGCTAATCACCTAAATCTCTCTCAATTGTTGGAGATAAGTGAATAAAAGATTTAAAATATACTAATAATAAATTGAAGAAAATTATACTTCACATCTATTATATTAATTCCTACAATTTTAAAGAACCTACTTTGGGCTTTTTGAAAATTTAGGCAAGCCATAATGACTTCCAAATTGGGAAGTTCAATTTGCATGAAACTTTTAGGATGGATGCTACTTATCATGATCTATGTGTGAAGCTTTGTTTTATGTCATTCCAATCAATATTGCAAAATTTATAAGTTTATTTTTTTATTTCAATGTCAAATTGGGCAACAAAAAAAATACTCTAAAAAATACATATTACTTTTTGAAGATTTTAAAGATTGATACCTACTCAAAAAAATTGAACCATTCAATTCAAAATAATGAGGTAAAAGTTATGAGGAGTTTTATTTTGTGGGCAATGAAGGAAAACAAAACATATGAAGTCAACTTTAGCTATCTATTTTGAAAATTTTCTAATAAAAATTGAAACATAGGATGCTAATTGTTTACTAGAACAATCTCACCATTGTGATTAGTAATTCTTGATTTTTTGTAAAAGTTATTAGCATAATAGTTTTTTTTCTCTCCTTCCACTTTATAGTTTTTTAAAAAATGAATATGAAAGTTTGTTTGGTTAAAAAAAATTCATATATTTTCAACCCATTTTCCAACATATTGAAAAATGTACAAGTTATAGGATATATGAGTTTTTTTCTAAAATTTTGAAAGACAAAATTTCACCTTTTGGAAGGGCTAGAAAAGCCTACGTTTTGAAGTTTAAGTGGAGGGATATTTACTCTAAAGTTTAGGTGTAGGTATATTCACTTTAAAGTTTTAGGACAATGTACTTGAAGAAGTTAACTCAAAGATCCTATGATTGGATTTGTTAAAAAACAATTATTGATGAAAATTTTGACATTGCTTTGGGGATGAGTATTCTAAAGCAATTTTGGGCCTTTGAACATGATTGTTTTTTAGGGGTCAAGTACACAATGTCACAATCCGTGGTATGACTCATGTCATAAAATCCTTCATTTTTTCATCCCCCCAAATATCATCCAATTATGCCATCTAACATTCACAATGAAAACCTAGAGTGCAATAAACATTCTTGTGATTTGTTATGTACTTGTTTCTCCTATTTCTTGCAAACTTTTGCAACAATTGTACAACTAGTAAGGTAACCACACCTAAAATTGACTAAATAGACTTTAGCATGGTTCCCATTATTATATTGTAAATTTTTTTTTATGGAATCCTGTTGGTAGTCAAAAGGGGATTTTTATTCTCTTAGAATGTATTTTTTGGATACCGTATGAATAAACTGTAAATATTAAAAATATTAAAAATAGGTATTTCTAAAATGAATCCTAGACTCTGGCTCATGAATAGTGGGAATACATTTTAGGCAAGAATCTATAGGAGTCGAGTTTAGAAAGGGGTTGAAATTAGATGTAGTTACCTTATAAGTTAAGCATGTTTCTAAGTCCAACAATGTTTTATGGTTGCTTTTGTTCTAAAGATTTTGCAAATTGTTACTTGATGAAATTTCTAGTTTAATTTGGAGTCTCAAAAATAAAATTATAAAAAAAGGATAGAATATACTTGCCAATCACCACAAATATAAAATTCAAATCCTTCTCTACATAAATGTAGACACTCACCTATTTTGAAATTTGGTGTGATTATTAAATGTTATGTTAAGATTCACCTTCCAAAAATAAAATGCAAAAAGATTCCCTCCTACAAATTTTATTACAATATGAAGACGATGAAGCTAAAATCTAGTTAAAATTCCTTGCAACTCTTCATTAAACAATGTGCAGTCACTATGCATTGCTACAAAATTTTGTTCCCATTATAGTTGAATTGTATGGTTATTGTTTGGTAATTGGGATGGTTGTTGTCCAGATTTTGGATCTCTACAAGTGAATGGCAAGTTTACTCTAGTCCAAAGGTAAGGTAAATCTGCCTATGACAAGCAGATTGAATGATTTGTTTGTTGCCATTAGCAAAAAAAGTCCAGATTTTCCCCCATACACAGACAAATGTGAGAAATGAAGGGAGCAATTGAAATTTTATTTTTTGTTACGAAGTATGAATTTGTTATGAATTTCTGAAATGTGTTGCCTATTTGGTTCAAAAGAGTCTTTAGACTACCCCAAATCAGCAAAAAGTGTTTCTATGATGATCATCTTACCACCTGGCATAGGCAGGTTTACTTTACCTTAGTTGAAATGACTCATGGAAAGTTATTTCACATTGGAATGCAATAATGTTGTTTGGGGTATACAAACTTGGTTTTGGGGGGTTTTAAAATTGCCTCTGGTGATCAAAATTTGTGGGGAGGCAGACTGCTTGAGTGTTTGGAGGGGATAGTTCATATGAAACTTGGGCTCCTCACTTTTTTTTTTTCAGCAATCAATTCTAAAATCCCCATAAGGTGTAGATGTCTAGATCTATGTCTTCATCACTTCTATAGAAAAACAAGAGGGTTAACCCTTGAAGATGTTGTTGTTTTCTATACACTCTCCTCTGTTGTAAACAGGAGGGAAAATTGAGGGAAAATTGAGTAGCACATGAATCCCATTCAAATTGTAAATTTCAAACCAAGTCACAAACATGCTATTGGTCAACTAAGAATTTTTTGGGAATTTTTGAGTGCTTGGAGAAGATCAAATAAATCAATATATGAACAATATACACTAGCTTTTTGGAAGGGCAACATCTTTAAGGGGTTAACTAGTCTAGTTTGAAAGAGTGGCGTGATTATGGCATTTGTTGGGAATGGCTCAATTATTTAAAGGTATGTTTGCACTTGGTGTTAAAAGAGTGTTGCTACTGAAGGTCTCAAGAATGAATACAAACCTACATCTAGACTAGATTTGCATTACAAACCCCTAATACCAAGTGCAAATATACCTTCCATATTAGACGACATTCCTAAATAAAATTTTAAATACTTCTTACACTGAAATTTTAAAAATAAAAAAATGCAACAAGTATGTTAACTTGTTACTCTACAAAATCCTAGTTTACAAAATATTGAATTTTTTTTTATCCTACCAAGAATTTGCTATTGAAAATTTGAAGAGGACAGATTCTATCCTCTTGGTTCTTGTAGGGTTAATACAAAATTTGAAGACAATGTCTCCTGTTTCAAAATGAATGTATACATTCTATGATGAAAATTTTCATCTATGAAATTGTGTGAGATTGTGTGTTTTCATCCATATTGATAGATGTAATAGTTTCATTACTCTTATGAAGATTGCTTTCTAAAGTAAATTTGTTGTGACCTCAGTAATTCTTTATAGCTCTAAATAGCCTCTAGAGTCCCTTCTTAGCTTAATGGGCTTACCATATTTCACTTCCAATATCACTTGGATCACAACTAATTAACACTATACATGTGATGCATCCACAACATTAGTTCCCATTTTCAATTTATGTTGCTAAGTCCTAGTCCTTGGAATTGCTAACACACACTTCACATGTCACTTGGTGACAAAAGGCAGAACTTCCATTGATGTCCAAGCACTTAGTGGAGACATTATTTTCCACCAATGCTAACTGCCTTTGAATGTCACCTAATCATATACTAGGCCTATTGTATATTTGTTACTTGCACATCGTGACTAATCGGGAATCACAACTTGGGATACATTGAGAACGACTTAGCAAGAAATGGGGCTTCATTCAATTAATGTCATAGGACACACATACAAGTGTTCCATGGTACCTTGAAGCTGGTAGTGAGGTTGCTTCACCTACTACTAAAAAACCACGACCAAATCAATAGAAAATCAACTAATTTTTGTTGTTTGGAGCACTGCAATGACCAAATCAACAAATTTTTGTTGTTTTTGTAAATGCCAACAGAAAGCAAACAACTTTCTGTTGATTCAAAGAGTGCAATGACCAAATCAACAGATTTGTGTTGATTTCATAATCTTTTTGGAATCTTTTTGAATTTTTTTTAAATTTTTTTTGAATTTTAGAGAATCTTTTTTAGAATCTCAGGGAAACTTTTAGAATCTTAGGGAATATGGGTATCTTTGGGTATCTTTGGGTATCTCTAGAAATCTTTACATTCAATTTAATACATTTTATAATATTTTGGAAGATTTTAGAATGTTTTCATACCTTTAGCATTATCTAGGACAATTAAGGTTGGCCCATTGATATCAAATAATTAATTAACTCTTACGGCCTTGAGGCAAGTTTCAATCTATTTTCTACTTTGGGGTATGCCCTTTACAATGCAATATTTGTTGAATATGATTCATATAAAAATTTTGCCAAAAATGTGTTTTACTACTCATTCAATGCCTAGAAAATTCAAACTATTTAAAGTTGCAATTAAAAGTTATGTCTCCAAAGGGTTGTTTTTTAAATGGATAGTTTCATGTAGCTATGACAAATAGATTTAATTGCTTTGAAATTTTTTTCACATACTTTCAAAAGGACTGTTAACAAAGTCTCCAAAGTTAGAAGTCATAGAAACACACAATTTTTCTTCAAGTTTTAGTGTATTTGAGAATTTTTTTCAAGATTACTCAAAAATCATTAGAAAATTAAGATTAGAAATGGACACCCTTACACAAAATATTGAATAGAAAAATCAAAATTGTTAATTTTCAAAGTCAAATTTTTGATGCTCAAACTACACTTCTAAGAGAATATATTTTTCAAAAATATGAACTATCAAAAATAGTAACTTCAAAACTTTTAGTTTATCTTCAAAATATTATTGACACCAAAATTTGTTGCCTTGGTCATTTAGTAGTGGAAACACCATAATTGGAATTCTATGTACAATGAATTTTTTTTAGCTCAAACATTCAAAATTCAGTGTTTTTTCAATTCAGAAGACTTTGGAGGCCATTTTTGCATAGTATAGGAATTCTTTTCAAAACACTTCCAACTAAGAAAAGTTGTTAAATCTAGCTAAATTTCACCTCCAAAAATCCGTTTGTGATTTTGAGCCTCCAATCAAAAGTTATGAACAATATTCAGAGAGAGATATCAAGGAATATTTTGATATTTTCAAACAACCTCTTTGATTTTTGTTCATAACTTTTGATTGGAGGCTCAAAATCACAAACGGATTTTTGGAGGTGAAATTTAGCTTGATCTAACAACTTTTCTTAGTTGAAAGTTTTTCAAGAAAGTTGTTCTACTATGCCAAAATGGCCTCCAAAGTCTGATGAGTTTAAAAACATGAAGGAGTTAATGTATAAATAAAATAAAAATACCACTTGTCGACATCAAGTTTTAGTGGTGGTTTCTTGGTTAGGTCTCTCGGATGTTGGGCACGAGGTCGTGGGTTTGAACTTGGTTGGTGTGTATTGGCCGGCTCGGGTGGGGAAATGGGCTCTTTGGAGGTTTTGGGCAGTGAAAAATCAAATTTTTTTGTGCTGCCCGGAAATCTCGGGCAGTAGAAGAAAATTTGATTTTTTTTTTTCAATTTTTTTTTTGTTGATTTGGCCAAAACAATAAAAAAAAAACAGATTTCTGTTGATTATTGACCAAAACAACGCTCCCGAAACAACAAAAGGGATCAACAGATTTCAGTTGAAATTTTGTTGTTTTGGCCATAGATTTTGTAGGAGTGAAAGGCTTTGTTATAGTGTGAGAAGTTGTGTTCTTGATATGAATAGAAAGCTTTATGCACAAAAGAATACAAGGGCTTTGTTTTGTCATGTTTGGACATGCGATGTGAAAGTTATGGTTTTTCAAAAATAAAAAATATTTAAGAAGTGCACAACTTTCACATTGTAGGTCCCAACACCACCAAATAAATTCTGTGCACTCTTCCTTGTGGAGAGCTTTTCAATGAGACAAAGAATGCAACAGGGAGACTTATACTTTTTTAGATCTCAACATATCAAACAAACAAGCCAACAAATTTAAGGTATAGATGAGAAGCTTTGATTCATTCCATTTGGATTTGTTATGTGAAAACTATACACAATCTTATTTTTCGAGCAATTAGAGCTTTCTCTTGAAAGATAACTCATAGGATTTATTTTTGAACCAAATTTTCACAAGTTTTCAAGAAAAATAGTTTCACAAGGTCAAAATCTCTTGTTAGATCAATGTCACTATTGAAATTAGTATGTTCCAATTCCATCTTATAGCTATTAATGATTTAATTTTTCCTTCAATCTTGAACCTACTTCTACTTAATAAAAAAATTTATGAATGAAAATTAAGTGTGTGTGTGTTTTGAATTTTTTTCTTAGGCTCTCAACCTAGTTCTTCAAAATCAAAAAAATTAAAAATTCCTACTGCCAAAATTTTTAATTAAAATGATTCAAAGCCAAAAAATCTAGTCGAGCAAGGTACACAAAACTTATTCTTCACTTTAAATACAAATATCTTGCAATCTACATATACAAAGTCTCTAAAATATACTAGTCCAGTGAAAGCCCCTACAATTAGTTATGCAAAAAAACCCAAATTTTCAAGTTTTTTGCACTTTGCAATAGAAATGATAGTTTTGTGTCTTTTTTTTAATGAAAATAAGGCCTTCAGACTTTAGGGATTAATCCCTCAAGGTTTGAAAACTTCTTCACACAAAGATTTTCAATGAATTGTCCTAATGTGATTTCAAAATTGCCATTTCTATTGCAAAGTGCATGTGCTTGAAATTTTTAATTTTAATTGTACAAAAGTAAAAACTACTTTGTCTAGTATACATGGAATTAATTCATAATTAATTGCAACAACATTTATGCATCAATTTTTGAAATTTAATGATTAATATAATTATTATATTGTATAGGACATCTTCAAAAAAATTTAAATCATTCTAATTATTTTGTATTCTTGATCACACACAATTTAAACCTTGTATTTTTAGAATTGTTGAAAATGCAACTTTGAAAAAATTCCCTCTAGGCCTAGTTTGTTTGTATAGACCAAAGACTAAAAATATTCAAGAATTATTTTTTCAATCCCTACTATTCTTTTCATTGTAAGAAATTATATTTGCTTCTTTTTTATATTTTCTAAATAAATTTTAAAATACTTTTCACATTGAAATTTTGAAAAATGAAAAATGCATCAAGTATGTCAACTTATAACTCTACAAGACCCTACTTTACAAAATATTGAGATTTGTTTCACTCTACCTAAAATTTGCCATTGAAATTTGAAAAATCTACATTGTATCCTCTTAGTCCTAGGAGGGTAAGGGCACAATCCTTATAACTGAGGTAGTCATCAAAACTACCCTAATTATTGAACCAATAGGTGCATTCTTTGTTTCTACAATGAACAATGAAGTCATTCATCAACTACTTTTCAAGGGTTAAGGGGATGAACACCAACTAAACATTTTGTCACCTTTTTTGTGTTCTCTTATTAGCAAATGAGAGGATTTCAATGCACTACAAAATGCGTTATTTGGATTCCATATGCAAAGTTTTGAAGGGTTACAATTTTCTTATTAGATGTTCTAGAATAATTGCTACAAACTTTTTCTTTGATAATATGTGCATATTTATTAAAAAGATGTACCTCAATTGATCATTTGTGCTTGTTTTGGAGGAATTCTATCTAAATTTTGATTGCAATTGCTTGCAATGCAAATCTTGATTATGGTAGCCTATTTGTGTTGAAGTAAGAGTTGGAGTGCCATTTTATGTAGAAAAAGGTTTTAGAGTTTGGTTAGCAAAAGTAGGCAATGAATTAAGATGAAGGTTATATGGTATTGGCTAATTCTGAAGGCAGGAGTTAGAAGAGGAGAAAACTCAAGCACAAATTGATATATGAATTGCATAAAAGTATTGTGCGAGCCATCTAATGAGAGCCACAGATGGGTAGAGAAAGAAGAATCGATATTCTCATGGGAAGATATACCTACAAGAAGAAGTGGATTTGTGCAAGAGAACAATGTATCAATTCATGGAGATGTAATAGAGAAAAAAGTTGATATCCCAACACTAGTGAAACCTCATTTGGTGGAGTATATTGCCATGCAAGTAAAGGAGTTGGACAATGAACGATTGTAAAATGACATAGGTGCACACTGAAGTAAAATATTACGTTTATGAAGACTTAAAAGTGGTATATTTAGTATAAAATTATTGTAGTAGTAGACTTGAGCTTGGTCTAATAGAATTTATGAAACTATAAAGTAATTTGTACCTACAAAAAAGAATTGTAAAATTGGTTTACAATGTTAAGTTTTATATTGAAATGCAATAGCAAAGTTGTGAAGTTGTCATTTTAAAAGAAATATAATTTGTATTTTACACTATAAATGGAATTTTTGGGGCTCAAATGCAATCATTCTACAAAGAATAATTGATGTTTTGTTCTACAATTTTGTATTGTAAAAAAAAAATGTGGGCAATTGCCATCTATTGATGACGAAACAAATTTTGCTTGTATAGTGAATAAGTGCAATTTTATGTGGCTAAGTTCAAAAATAACAATTTAAATTTAGGGCAACCATTACACTAAGTAAATATCTATAATGGTAGGCAAATATCAACTTCCTATACCTAGTGAAGGGTGATCATCATCTTAGAACATCTACAATATCTACAATGGAATTCTTCTTCTCACATCCTTTACACAAATAACAACATAATTAAAATGATATATTATCAAAATTTATTATTATTGTAGATTTAGTATTTTTTAAAAATTATTTAAAACTTATAAATACACCAAAAATATTATATTTGTACACAAAAATTGATATTTGAAATTGAACAACCATAACAAAATCCATTAGTAGTAGTTTAAAAGATAACAACTATACAAGATATAAAAAATTATTCTTAGAAAAGAAAATGATAGAAATGGCATGACAAATGTTGCAAATATGCATTGGCATTTGCATGATTTTGCTTTCTAGAGCATTTTTTTTTATGTCAAACCCTCTATAATTGTTGCCTTAAATTTTTTTTTTATGGGATTTATTTAGGTCATCCATTATCTAATTCCAAATATTCTTAGATCTATTATACGATCCAAGCTTTGATTCCAATTCTTCAACATAAACAAATTGAAATTCACAATCTGTACTACAATAGTTTTAAATAAACCCTTAAAGCACTAAACTGCGTGTTTTTGTCAACATAGCAATTTTGGATAGCTCATTACAAATGTAATTTAGACTCATTTTTGCTAAAATTTTCACACAACATTTTCTTGAGGAGTAGCTTCAAGGCTTGACAATTTTCATAACTTTTGACTAAATGGTTAAAAAGTTATTGTGCAATATGTTATTTTCATTGTTGGGCGGGCAACTCGGGCAGCGAAAAAAACTTCTTTTGTAGTCACCTTTCAAAAAAATAAATTAAAATTGACTCTCTAAATTTATAAATAAGTAGGAAGCTTTGAATCATTCTATTTTGATTAATGAGATGAAGTTTATGAGGAGTTATAGTTTATGGGTAGGTATGAAAGTCTTTGAAAAAAATCATTTTCTTTGGTTTAAATGCTTATATCTTGTGATTGACATGGTCAAAGTTTCAATATATTCTTCCAAACATTCTCACGCTAATCTAGTCCAAGCCCCTATGGTTGGATATGCAAAAGCAACAAACATTTAAAATATTTGTTGTTTGCATTGAAAATGATGGTTTTCGAATGTTTTCTAACAGAAAAAAAATGGCCATGACACTCTTTGGGATGATGCAAGAACATCATTCCATTTTGGATGAATGTATGAACATTTGGATGAATAAATGAGTTATCATCTATGCTTAGCTCCATGGCTTCATTGATTCTGCTCTGTCCCAAAATATGATTATAATGAAATGCAAGAACCCTGACCAACTGAACTGCGAGGGCCATTAGCGTTTCAAATATTTTTGAAAATTTGAAATTGGGGAACACCCGAAACGCCCAATCAAATTTCAAATTAATTGGAACGTTGGAACGTTCGAACGGACCCGTCCTGGAGACGGCCGGCCATCTCGCCCACGGCAGTTTGAACGTCTCCCGGGCGGGAAACGAATGGAGTAGGAATTGTTAGGGACAGGGAGAGTGTATGCAATTGTCGAGCAGCATGTTGTGCAGCAGGACGTTTGAATTCGTGAGGTTGTGGTATGCTTTGAGTTGAATCTTCCCGTTGAACTTGAGTGGTGTTCTCATGCTGTGCAATTGGGTTGTTGTTTCTTCGTAATCCTTACTCTGTGCACTGCCATGGACGTTCTAGGGTTTCAAGCGTTTGGGTGGAGGGAATGGTGATATTAGATGTGAGAGGGATGAAGCTGTGAAGGAAGCGAGGAGCAGGGTATGCGAAAGCCGGGAAGATGGAGGCAATTCTGCGTTCTGTTCTGCTTCGGCAGGAGCAAATGGAGATGCAATGGGATGCCGAGTTTGAGCAGCAGAAGCAGCTGTTTCACATCAATACGTCAACTCTCATTGACATGTTACCTATCCAGCCAAGGAAGCGTCTCAAGTTAGAGGGTGGTCGTGTGCCAGTGCCCAGCCATGACAAGGAGAATTGGGTTGGGTTCCAGGGATTCGTTCCGAATGGGTCTTCTCTGAAGACCAAAGCCCCATACTCGAGGGGACTTGCCAAACGGGATCTGAACACGAGGTTTTGTGACAACGATGTCAAGGACGGGGGTCGTGCTGTGGCGACCAAACCAGCAGACTCTCAACCATCGCTGAGGAACTGTTTGGATGCGGAAAGGATGCAGCAGAATGCAAGCATCGTACACGCCGGTAAATCTACTATCCTGGGTTCCATCGGAGTGTCAGTCAAAGGCGATGTGCATGTTCCTCCTCCCACTGATGAATCCCTACCTGAAGAAAACAGGAAGAGGCTCCGTGGAGAACAAGAAGAGGATATAGTCTTACAGAATCGTAATGAACAGAATGGTGTACTGTCCAGTGATGGCGCGGAGTTTAGGGAGCAAACTAACCGGACGTCCTTGGTGGATCTTCCCGAGAAGAAAACGAAGCCTAAGATGGCCCGCAAGGTTGGGAAAGCCAAGGAGTGTGCCTTGGAAGTGGAAGCTCAGGAGCTATCTTGTAGGGAGACACATGTAGCGAGGGGTTATGAGTCTGAGATTGTATGCAAGGTGGAAGTGGAGACTGAGGTGGAAACTTGTAGGGATACACAGGTAATGAAAACTGAGATTGTAAGCAAGGTTGTTGAGCCTGAGAATGTTAGTAAAGGACCTAGTCGAAGAGGACGGCCCAAGCGTTCAATCAAAGTCTCTCAAGCAGCTGTTGTGCCTGAAATTGTGACCAAGGAGCCAATTCGGAGAGGGCGGACCAAGCAAGCATCCGTGCCTCAGGTTGCACAACGAGTTACAAGATCCAGAGCCCGCATGGTCGACACTGGGGTTGAGCCCAAATTAGAACGACCCAGGTTGGTCGAAACCGTTGGTGAATCCGCTCTGGACATTTGTGAGAAAATGCCCAGTGCACAGGTTGTTTGCCAGGAGTCAGCTGATCAGGACGTCGAACTAGAGCCTCTGTGTGAGGCTGAAGTTCAAGACAGATCACCAAACCAAATTGTAGAGGGGCAAGTGGAGGGTTACAGCAAGCCGGACTCATGTGTACCACCGAAAGAAATCATACTGGATGAACTGAGATCCACAATATCATCTCACTCCAAAGGTCAGAAATCCGTCACCCGTGTTTCAGGAAAGGATTCTGAGAATGTTTCTGTTGCAAATGTCCTGGTGAGACACGGGTCACCACATTTTGATTCACAAGAAGCTGCCTCTTCACGTTTGAAATCTGGAGAGCAGAGGATCGGCTCTGGAGAAGATCTGGAGAGCAGAAGATGTGGAGAGCAGAGGATCGACAGAGCAGATGTTGCAGAAACTTCAGCGAATTTAAAGAACACCAGTGTTGACCACTTGAAGGATGGCCAGCATGAAATACTGCCACACCCACAGTTACAGCTAGATACGATTGAGAAGGATTTACGTCACCGAGACGTTGCTTGTGCTCCTGCTGAGCATCCCGCAACCTTGTGTAAGGAAACTGGGCTACGTGATGGTAACGCTCCTTCGGTTGTGTTGGTTGCTGCTACTGCCGAAGAGGAGGCAGCAAAAGATGTCCGGTATTTAGTAGCTTCGGAAGGAGATGCATTGGTTCAGAAGAAATACTTGACCCCAAGAGGATCACCATTCCAACTAGAGGTGACATACATCAGTGAAGCCCCTCGTCCTCCAGTAGCCCGCCTTTCCGCAAGTGAAGAAGCTAGTCAACGTCTTGGAAAGTTTCCCACACTGATTCCTAATGTAACTAGCATCACCGAGTTCTCTAGAACGGTGCTTCCGAACATCAAAGAGACCTTCACTCCTGTGTTCTCTGAGGTAACTGAAGGGACAATTCTCCCTTCGAATAAATCGGGTGACCCGGAGAGCTTAATTGTGGCAAGATCGCAAAGGTCGTCCCTTCAGAGTGGAAGAACATCCTCCGTTGCTATTTCACTTGCGCTGTCTGAGGCCGGAAATGACGCATCAGCCTGTGAGGTTTATGTGTTGCGAACTGCCGGTGTGCCCAGAGAGTCCACTGTTGCAGAAATTTATG
Source organism: Climacium dendroides (assembly GCA_950106755.1). NCBI lineage: Eukaryota > Viridiplantae > Streptophyta > Bryopsida > Hypnales > Climaciaceae > Climacium > Climacium dendroides. Next base: position 29,776,978 of record OX467088.1, read on the forward strand.
TGGCTTGCAGAAATGGTCCAGGAGAACATCCGGTGTGTGGCAATGCAAATGGTGATGACACTATCGAGGCAGACGGGTCGGAGAGTGGCAATACACCCACCGGATATTCGAAACACCCACCGGATGTTCAAATGTTCAAATCACCCATGGCCTCCGAAAGACACAAGTTGGAGAGTGGCAATACAAACGGTGATGACAATATCGAGGCAGACGGGTCGGAGAGTGGCAATACACTCAACGAATGTCCAAAACACCCACCGGATGTTCAAATGTTCATTACACCAATGGCCTCCAAAAGACTCGGATCGGAGAGTGGCAATGCAAACGGCGATGACAGTATCGAGGCAGACGAAGAGAAGTCTGGGCAGATGACGAGAGAACTTATGCAGGATAGCGTCACGAACACAAAATCAGAAGTCCCTCATGTGAAGGAACCGAACAATTCGGGGAATTTCAAGGATGAAGCATTTAGAATGGATATGAAGCAAGTCAAGTCTGATGCGGTCTCTCCAGTGAGACATTCTGAAGCAAGAGCAATGGAAGAAGCAATACGATGTTCTCTGGAACAAGAGTTTCACCCCGATGTCACCCTGACATTAAATCGTTGGCAGTTTCGAAAGCGGCTATCTCCAAGGTCGAAAGCCAGAGCGCGGCGATGGAGATCTGATGTTACTACAAATGGGGTGGATTATGGACGGGGACAATCTTCAGACGCTCCTACTGCCTCTCCTAGCAGAATTGTTTTGTCTAGAGACCGCTCGCTGGAAGGTGTCGTGTGTGAGACCTTCGTGGAGACACAGTCGCCAGACGTTGGAAATCAACGTGAGAGAGTTAGTCATCAACGAGACGACACCTCAGAACCTGCTGAAGAGCCTGTGGAACTCTCCCAGTGCATAGCCAACGCTGGTCCTGACTCTATGCTGCGAGTAGAGCCACAGCGCTCCTCGGATCTGATTAGTGATGTCCCCAGTATACCGCCGAGTAATTCCAATCTGCCTCCCTCGAATTTGGTATCAAGTATGCGTTCTTTTATACCTCTTGTCCAACAACAACAACCCTCTGCTCCTTATCCGAATGGTGAGTTCCAGCTTCATTCCATGAATTTTTGCGTTGTGTATGTTTGTTGTGAGCTCTATACCCTCTATTCTCTGCTATCTGATCGTCAAATTCAGTGCCTCAATTTCTCATCAGAACGGGTTTCACTTTTCAGGGAAACGCGATGTAAAAGTAAAAGCCCTGGAAGCAGCTGAAGCAGCTAAAAGATTGGCAGAACAGAAGGAGATCGAGAGGCAAGAGCGTAAGAAGGCCACAGAAATAGCTAAACGCGAGAAGCAGGAAAGAGCTGCCCTAGAGAAATTGACTAAAAGGGAGAAAGTCGCGCAAGAGAAGCTGAGACAGCAAGAAGCTCGAGCGGAAAAGGAAAACGAGGAAGCGAGCAAGAGAAAGGCTGTTGCTACAGGCCCGACTAAGTCAGTGATGGCGGATTCTACTAATGGTCAAGGGGCGAATAACCAGAATGTGCTCTTGAAGGTTAGCCACAGTCATCCCTTGGAATTTGATTCATTATATCACTGGGTGTAAGCCCGTTCCATGACTTCCCCAGTAGTTTCCTGCGTTGAATGTATGAATCATTACCTCCATTCCGCACCCGTGCGATTTGGTGGTGCATCTGCTTTGGCATAGAGGAACAGGTGATATTGTTTCATCATTCTGGTCCATCATTCTTAAGGCTGTTATTCTGGATTTGAGAAATTGTTGATCAATTCGAGGGCATGTGATTACAGGTCAAGAAGACGCATGAGTTGAAATTAAAAATGGATCAAGATAAACAAGAGAGACTTCTGGAGGAGCAGCGTAGAAAAGAGGAAGAATGGAGGAAAAAAGAGGCGGAGAATGCAGCCCGGAAACGGAAACATGAAGCTGCAGAGAAAAAAGAAAGGGAGGACAAGCGGAGACGTCAGGAAGATGCTATGAAGGCTCATCGAGAGCTGGAGGAGCGACAGCGATTAGAATTGGAGAAGAAAACACAGAAGCAAAGAGCTATGGTACATCTCAATAGCCATTTTATATTCCACCGTAGTCGTTGTCGTTATCCCGATTAACTCTGCAATTTTGTGTTTTTTCTGGGATAAGCCTCTCACAAACAGTATCTTCTCACAATTCTTCTCAATACCCGTTCATCTTGGAGCATGACTGTGGTGGGTACTAGTACTGGTTATTTTAATGAAACGATATTTCAACCGTTTCATCCGAGTTTACATTATGGTTTAGCTTTAGGTTAATGGAGAGCGTAAATTGCCCTCCATCTAAAACGCCCCTCATCTATCTGTATTTTATCAACCAGGAGGAGTTGGAAAAAGAAAGGAAGGCTATTGAGGAGGAGCTAAAGCGGCAGAGACGCTTGGACAAAGAAAGAGAGGTAGAGCAACGTCGGAAAAAAGAGGAAGAGAGGGAGCTTGCATGGTTGGAGGAGAAAGAGGCCACTCGAAAACGCAAGGAAGAGGCTGCCAAGCAGATGAAACTCCTTGAAAATGAAGGGCGACATCAAGCTGTAAAGGTATTCATCGTTCAAATTCTGTTCAGATTTGAAAGTTTTTGTTTCTACAAGTTAGGACCAAGCTAGTTCAGAGCTCACCAAACCCTCAACTAGCGCTTGTTAATCTCAGGCACAACTAACTCAAACCTAACAGCTGAGTACAATTCTTTCTTTATGACCTTTACCGCATGACCTCTCTCTTGAAAGTGAAAAGTACTGCCATTGTCAGATTGCACTGCATAGCAGTCAGGTTCAATATATGTAACACTGCATATGCGTGCTGTGTAATGTAGATGCGTCGACCTTCGAACGATCCTGCCATGCCTTCCGCTGGTCCGTACCATTCTTTCATGGCCTCACTGCATATGGCTATGGGTATTGGGGAAGGAATTGGCGCCCATCTTTCTGGTGTCAACAGCGTCGTTGACCCTCAAAGAGTCAGTTCCCAGAGCTTATCCGGACATCCACTTCGAGTCCTTCAGCACAGTGCAGAAGGGGCAGGAGCCATTCGAAACTCTCAGGCTGCACTGCGAGTACCTCGCACAACACCTGAGCCCGCGTCTGGTGTTTCCAATGTAATTTTGGGGTCTGGGAAGCCTTTGTTTCGCACACCGCCTGAAGCTATGGGAAATGCTGCATCGGCTTCCATTGCGGTATCTAGCGGTGGTAGTTCAACAGCTAAAGTCTTAAAAGATCGGATCAACATCCTGCAAGTCCAATCTGGCTCAAAAACTGCAGCCTCGGCTGCAGGAGGCAGCAAACCATGCCAACCTGGGCAAGTTGGCTTCGCAGGTCTGTCTACTTGAGTTTTAGGAGCGAATAGTGTGCTACTCGGAACAGGAATATTATGACTGTTTTCCAAGATTGAATTATTTGTAGAACTGTTTTTAGCTGCTCAATACAGAACTGCTGAATTGCTCATCTAGTGTTTAATTGTGACATCAGCCTCACTTTGATGGTCGGTGTTTCAGGGCCTCCGGGAGGAGTGATTGGACAAGGGGAGCAGTCGTACGAGATATCACCTTTTCGAGACTCTGAAGATGACGATTCCGAGGAAGAGGAGAAGCGTTCCCAGAAACCGATTCCATCATGGGCAAGGTACGAACAGTGTGACTGCCTACCAAGCATTCAGTTATGTAATTACCCCTTTGTAAATTTTTTTTAAGGACATCAAGAATCGAGTAATCTGACCTGTTTCTGCATACAGGAAAGAAAACATGATGCCGCAACTCGTAAGACAGCTTGAGCAGGATCCGGATGACATTTTTGTCGGGGCAAGCTCATGCAGTCTTGATGAGGGTATATACTCTGGTTTCTCTCAGATTTGTATTTTTTTTGCTGTTTTTTCAATCATGGTCTCTTAACGCATCGAGCTTTTCCAATTGGCACATGTAGGATCGAATTGTTTGCCACCATCCTGACTTGAGGTCTGTTTTTTTCTCATGTACTTCCATTGCATGTGGC
>OX467088.1:31581177-31751177 GCA_950106755.1 Climacium dendroides
CTAGTTTCCCTGGGGTACCTGAGCCAAAAGGAAGTTCCGGAAAGGTGGAGAAATCCATCGCATGGTTTGGGTCGATAGCCGCCAGTAACTGTTGGATCTCCTTCAAAACTCGCTCTATCCTCGCGGTGAAGTCTACGAGGATGGTAACTACCTTGGTTCCGGTAATGTGGCCTTCCGATATCATCTTCGAGTCAAACAAGGCAGCTTTGGTGATGATGTCAGCCTTGATGTTGACTGCTCCGGTTAGATTCTTGACCAAAGAAAGAGCCTTTTTCTCTTTCTCTTTTGGAGCTGCCATTTCCCCTTCCGCCCAATTCACTCGAGCCTGGAGTTGGTTCCGTTCCGCCTCCAACTCCTGGATCCGCTCCTCCCTCTTCTTCAGATCTTCCGATTTGGGTAGTCGCTTGACAACTTCCAAGATCTGATCCGGATCCATCTTCAAAACTTCCGCGGTATCTATCACCAAATCCGACAGACCGTCGTGGAGTACCTTGGCTTCACGTATCCACTCGAGCCCCGCATTAAAAAATGCGGATTCCGTTTCCATTTCAGGTCCCTTGCTGGACTCCCCCCTCTCCAGCGTCTGTGGCTTGATTCGCGATCCCGGATCGATTGACTTCCTCTTCTTGGTCCTCGGATCGGTCAGACGTTCCTCGGGAAGTTCCTCCGAATCAGACTCGACCGGATCTTCCGCTTCCTCCCCGGAAAGTCCGTATGACAGGATCGCCTTTCCGGTGTCATACTGGATCACTTCAATTGCACTCAAAAGTTCCTGTTGATGGTACAGATGAAACAAGTAGGTGCTAACTGGACTCGCCTTTGCTCGGGTCACGTGATCCGCTAATTTAGCCACTATCCCGGCTATGACCCTACCCCAGTGCACTACCCGGTTCTCCATAGCCCCAAAGATAGTATTGGACACCGTAATAGTAATCCGCGTTGGCTTTTCTGGATACAAGATCGGAATCAGAAACTCTAGTATCCGCCTATGTCTCTCGTCCTTGCATTCGGTGATAGCGAATCCGTCCTTAGGGTTGGCAGACCCAGTGAACTTTCCAGCTACAAAACGGTCCGTCCTCGATGCTAACCCATTCTCGCTCTTCCGGAACTGATAGACGTCCGTCCAGATGTCCTCGGTCCACGCGACTGGCCGTCCTCCCAAAGTGAGCTCATATTGATTCGAAACACTGTGAAGTAGCTCTTGAATCATGTCTTCACTCTTGAGGTTCCATGGTCGGTGTAGTAGACCGACACATCCTAACTTAGTTAAGTCCTCCTCTAATTGCTTGTGTAGTTCCGAGTTATCCGGAATGGCCGGAGAGATAACCCGGGCAGATACTGCTACCTTCCATACTGGTCCGGATGCCATAAGATCTAAGTCAGAACGAGAGAAAAGTAGCTCTACTTCAGTCGCTAACTCACCACTCTTTCTCTCAACTACTCACACAAACAGTCTCAGGAACACAGAACAGGAAAGTGAAGAGGAAAACCCTAGGAAGACAGCTTAAATACTAAACCGTCTTTTTACGGGCTTAAGGACAACGGCTACAGGTCCGTTGTATTAACAGTATCCTACTTCCGTAGCTACGAGACCTATACGGTAGGTTCCTGTGTTCCGGATGAGTCCGGATTCCGGATCCGGATAAGTTCCAGTTACGGGTTGTGCCAAAACGCTTATTTCCTAATTCAAGCTATCTGGTCCAAAAATTAGACTCTAACTATAATTTTTTTGATTTTTTTCTATTTTTCGCACCTACTTCTTGTATTATTGATCCATTTCCGGATTTCGGATTCCCACAGAATGTTCCAAAGAAAATAGGACGACTACAATCAAATTGTACGCGCATACAACAAATAGAATGGCGGGGTCCATGAAGTACCAGCTTGTCCACAGTCGGATCCGCCGGTGGACTTGTAGGTACCTCAGGGACCCCCAGCCTTCTGGACCTTCTATCATGTTTACATTATTTTTGCGACATAAATACATGAAAGAAAACCGGAGAGATGGATAATTTCAGAATGATCACATTCTATGAGTAGCATTTTCATAAAGGCATTTTCCCATACCGGAAAAGCACCCTTTGCACTGCTTGCTTTCCACCCTCGTAAGTCATGAAGTTGTACTTTTTTTGAAGTACTTCGTTCCTTTGAGGTGGGCCATGAAGCCTTGATCCCAGATCTTCCTCCTCCACCCTTCCAAATAATCCACCAAGGTTTCAGGTTGTAGAGGAGTGTCCATATTAATGTTGATGTTGTCTTGGGTCACCACCTTCTCAAAATATTCAACAGCTGCGTCTTCAATCTATAAGACGTCCACATTTTTTAGTTCCAGTAAACATATATATTGTGCTGCAAGAATTTCTATGATAAATTATTTCAATTATTCTGAACCCACTAGTTCTAAAATTCAAAAGAATTTCTATTCAAACACTTACCCCAGCATACCAAACACATCTGTTTAGAAATGGGCCCAACAATGTTTCTGACACAGGCCTTGGTGGAAGCCGTCTAGCCTCGCGTGATGGTATGCAAGAGTTCCACCACTTGAGGAACTTGGTCTTGTAATAAGGAGTGGTGTTGCAAGTGGCCACCATTTGAAGTTTTTCAAGAGTCATCTCGGGAACCTCATTTGCACTCCAATGTTTCTCCACCTACTCCAAAATGTTCAAAATGCAAATCATTATGTGACCTCCAACCAAGATTATTGCCATTCAATGATTAAGTTTGGACTCATCATACCTCTGCTAGGAATTCTGGTTTGAGAGCGGGATTGGCCACCGTGACCAACTTCGTCATCTTTACATTCAGCTTCCCTGTTTTTTCTTTAGCGGCGGCTCTCATGGCATGCGAAAGTCCACCATGATTCCCCTCTTCTGTTGGTGTCATCTCATTGTATCTTCTGACTACAGCATCCATTGCTTAGGAAATCTCTTGCTGCAGCAATCCGATGAGAAGATAGATTTCAAATCATGTGCACTGAAGAAGATAAATTAAATAGTAAAAGCTTACTCCAGACATAGCCCAAATGGCATACACTAAGCCCATTAGAGTGGAAGCCAGAACAAATGACACTAATTGAATGCAAATGAAAAACTCACCCTGAAAAGAAAAGTTGTGAAAACCTCAACGGGCATAGAGTACCAAGTCCTCTTAGATTTATGGGCCCCGCATTGTTTGAGCTCTGACGGCCTTAGCATTTCATTGAATCGCTCAATGGGGAGAAGTCCATACTTTTGGACGCGGTATAATGTGTGGACCAGGTTTGTCTTCACGTGTAAATCCTCCGTGGACCTGGAATTCATGCCAAAATAATATTTGAATAATTAAATAGCAACAGGAAACTTATGAAAATCACATTAATTGCCTTGTCACGAAGCTGACAAGACATACTCACTTGTTTATGTCATGCATGACATGCATGACCAATTCAGTCTTGTCCTTGGTATCCAAAACTATTGAATCCACTACAGAGTGCCAGTCCCAATCGTTGGAGTGCTTCCTGGTGATATAACTCATCCAAGAAAGGAGTTTGTGATTTCCGTCACAGACAAAAAACTTCAAGTTCTTGAGAAATCTCAACTCCGACACGGCCTCCACCTCGGAGTTGAACATGTCATTCTTCTTTCTCCACAGCAGATCCCACCCCTCCATTTCCTCGTCTGTGAACATTGAAGCCTCTCCCGCTTCATTTGTTGTTGTTACATAAAATACTACGGCTCCATCTCGGTATCTTGTGTTGAACTCTTGCTCGAGCAACTTCAGGTCACAAGCAAGCGTTGGCCTCACCATAGGCATGGCCACCATTCGACAGAGAGGGATCCATAATCGGAAGAGGTGGTCGGGCTTCATCCTCATAGACGCTATGGTCTTTACCAAATCCACCTTGTAATATGACCGCAATTCATCTTCATCTAAGTCCTTATCTTCTTCCTCCATGACGTCCATGGCCACGTCTTCTTCCATGAACTCCTCTTCATCTTCCCTTCCAAAGTGCAGTTGAGATGTGTCACCGTTGACTTGGGTCTCTAAAATGGTCTCATCTTGAGACATTGATAAAAGAGATGTATCCATCTGCCAGTACAAGAATGTGTGAATAACAAATGATACTTCTGAAATATATTGATAATAAGACGCAGTCATTTAGATCTCCATGAAATAGTAGAGGACGTCTATTAGAATGACATGTTAGTATGAGTTTGGGGTTGACTTAAAAAATGCTTCAAAGAACTTTGCGTATTAGACATGTAAGGTTGTAGATTGCTAAGTACACAAAATGATTCTAAGTGACTGGAGTCAATCAATGTCAACATCACCCTCCAACTCGGAGCTGAGGTGAATGATGACCGCTTCTTGCCTATCCTGAATACTGTTACTATTCACTAGAAGAAACCCGCGTTTAACTTGACGGATTTTTTTTATGTCAAAAATTACGTCCAATGTAACATCTTCATGTTACATTGGACGTAATTTTTGACATAAAAACATGAAATTGTAACATGATGGGCAAAAATATCCGTCAAGTTAAACGCGGGTTTCTTCTAATGATTGTGTGCTAGAAAATCCTCCATTGGTGGACCATCTATGGAAATTGAAATTTGACTCTCTGAACTGTACTCAGTGTCTGAACTCTCTGGAGACATAAGTTTGAAAACCCCGTTTCTATCCCTAGCCACCTGCATGACTCTAGCCAGACGCTGACGACGTCTGCGTGCCTCGGTATCACTCACTCGACTCAGTACTGAGGTCTCAAAGGCATCTACTGCATGATCAGTAGCATCCATGATGTCATTGAAACTTACTACGTCCTCCTTGTGGACCTCCAAGTCCTCTGGATTCGGAGACACGTTCGTGGGTGTTTTTGTTGGTGTGAATGTTTGAGAAGGGACCTCTCTATGATCTGGTGGACAGTTCATAACCTACAGAGTGGATACTAAAGTGCTTCCCCCGCGTCCTCCCTGCTTTGCAACCATCCAATTCCAAATACTTAATTCCAACTGCATTATGCTAATTGAGGAAAAGGGAAGGAATAGAAGACTGCAAAGGATTACCTTTTCAGCCCCTCACAAGTCTATGACCATTATGAGAGAATATGAAACATATCTACTTAAGAGTCAAAAGCTGACTCATCACTGTGGGTTCTGCAAGTGATATAGGAAGAAGAGAAGTATGTATATTTGTAAGTGAATTCACTTAAGAGATTTATGTGAAATTCTGCAGAATGAGCATGAAAAATCAATGAACATAATTGAAAATGCGCCACCTTGTAACCAACTTCATTGCCTATTCCTTGAGGAAGTTGCAGAATACAAGGTGACACATGGCATTTTCAAATCATACAAATCTTGAACTCCCACCACCTCATAATGACTACTCTATGAATCATTAAACACGAGTTCTTGAGTTCTGCAAGTTCTAAGAACATGCAAAGAAGTTCAAACCGACTTAAACTTCACGTTCCCAATAAGAAAACCATTTTTAAGTGCAAATTTCAGTTACTAGACTAAATAATGAAGAATATACAAATACGGTCTTCAATTAGGAAGTCCACCTCATGACCGTGCACATTATCGGATCCAGTGGTCCACACTTTGGTTCATCCATAAACCACTCAGATGCCCACAAGAATGTCATCACATTGGATCACAAGAATTTGGAGGGTCCTGACAAAGCCACCAAAGCGAACGTCGGATCCGACGGTGGAAAACTAGCGCAAGGTAGGACCCCCCGAAAACTCAACAGTGAAATGTTGAATCCGAATTTTGGGCTACTTCAATCTTTGTAAATGACCTCCTTAACTGAATTGCGCAAGAGGAGGGGTGTCTTTTCCTAAAGAGGACCCTCAAATCCTACTGAAGGCAATGGATCTCGGAATCATTTTGGGCACCCAGAATCAAAGTGGGTCTGTCTCTCAAAATGGGTCTGTTTCTCTTTGCATTTCTTACCGAAAATCCTTAACGACATCTGGAATTTGGTACAACTTGGTAGCGATTATCACTTGGAATTCCAATTTACAAGCAAAATTAAGGGTTCCTGCTGGAGCCACCAAAGTGACCGTCGGATCCGACGGTGGAGCATCAGCGCCAAGCAGAAACTCAACGAAATTCATGTGCACATTAGAGAATTATGAAACTAAGCCTCCCTAAACAATGTTATGAACTAAATTGCGCTTGAGAAGGGACGTACTCAATCCGGAGAGAACATGACCTCCCGCTGAAAGTAATGTATTTCAGAGTCGTGGTGGGCACCGAGACGCCCTTCGGGTCTGTCTTTTATCTGGGTACCGAAAAGTGCAACCGATCGTCCCTTTCAAAGGCAACGCTGAAAGCACTGAATGCTGGATTCTACTTGCCTTCCTTTCCGAAAAGGAAGAATGAAATCTCACTTACAAACACTTGGGCAACGAATCTCGGGTGCAATTGAAGTAGTCACTCAAAATTTGGGGGGTCCTGCCGTATATGCCGAAGTAACCGTCGAATCCGACGGTGGAACCGCAGCGCTAGGCAGGACCCCAAAGAAATTCAAAAAAAAATTCAGTCACCCAGGAAATCCAAAAGAGGAACCTGAACTCTCGCTAAAGGCAGTGTATTTCAGATTCGTTTTGGGCACCGAGACGCCCAGTGGGTCTCTCTTTCATCTGGATAACGATAAGTGCAACCGATCGCCCCTTTCAAAGGCAGCATGGAAAGTAGTGAATGTTGGATTCTGCTTGCATTTCTAACCGAAAAGGAAGAACAAAATTGGTGTTACCAACACTTGGGTAGCGAATCTCGGGTGGAATTCAAATAGTCAATCAAAATTTGGGGGGTCCTGCCGTATATGCCAAAGTGACTCCTCATTCCCATCTTGTATCCGGAAAAACCAACACGGGTTACCATTATGGTGGCCAATACTATTTTCGGAGCTATGAAGAACTGAGTGGTGCACTAGGGTAGAGTCATAGCCGGGATAGTGGCTAAATTAGCGGATCATGTGACGCGAGTGAAGGCAAGCCCAATTAGCACCTACCTGTTCCATTTGTACCATCAGCAGGAACTTTTGAGTGTAGCGGAAGTAATCCAGTATGACACCGGAAAGGCGATCCTGTCATACGGACTTTCCGGGGAGGAGGTGGAAGATCCGATCGAGTCGGATCTGGAGGAACTTCCCGAGGAACGTTTGACTGATCCGAGGAACAAGAAGAGGAAGTCAACCGATCCGGGGTTGCGATCCAAGCCACAGGCGATGGAGAGGGGGGAGTCCAGCAAAGGACCTAAAGTAGAAACGGAATCAACATTTTTCAATGCTGGGCTCGAGTGGATATGTGAGGCCAAGGTACTCCACGACAGCTTGGCGTATTTGGTAATAGATACTGCGGAAGTTTTGAAGGTGGAGCCAGATCAGATTGTGGAAGCTGTCAAGTGACTGCCCAAACCGGAAGATCTAAAGAGAAGGGAGGAGCGGAACCAGGAGTTGGAGGCAAAACGGAACCAACTCCAAGCCCGAGTGAATTGGGCGGAAGGGGAAATGGCAGCTGCAAAAGAGAAAGAGAAAGAGGCTCTCGCTCTGGTCAAAAATCTATCCGAAGCAGTCAACATCAAAGCCGACATCATCACAAAAGCTGCCTTGTTTGACTCGAAGATGATATCGGAAGGCCACATTACCAGAACCAAGGTAGTTACCATCCTCGTAGACTTCACTGCGAGGATAGAGCGAGTTTTGAAGGAGATCCAGCAGCTATTGGCGACTATCGATCCAAACCAGATGATGGATTTCTCCACCTTTCCGGAACTTCTTTTTGTTTCGGGTACTCCAAGGAGACCGGTGGCGGATTGTGCAACTCAGATGGAGGGATTGAGGGGGATACTCACACCAGCCGAGCCTTCCGCCAACAAGATGCGGATGACGGAGCTGAATTGAGGCCAGCTTCGGAATCGGAACTTGAGTCCAGCGTGAAATCGATTCCGGTACCACCCAAATTCTCAACTCCAGAAGTTCCCAAGTTACAAACAATGCTGAATTTGATGATCGGATCATTCAAGGTTCCGGGACAACAAGTCAGAGGAGACCTCATCAACTGGATTAATGGAATGACCAATCCGGCTCGGACTAATCCGAAAGGATTTGTGCACATGCAAGAGACCACGCCGGAAAAGAGAAGCGAACCCGCAACATTGGAGGATATACCACCAGAGAAAGAGATGGAAGTTCAAGTCATCGAAGACTCCGAGGAGGAGATTGCCCACTCCACTTCCGGAACTGAGGACGACAGTGATCCATCTCCCGCAACGTGCCATATCCAGACTCGAGCTACAGCGAAGACTACGCCAGCTAAAAGTACGAAAGGGACACCTACCAGTCAAGCAAGGAGCCGCTCAAAGAAAGGGCGGAAGCCAAAGCATTAGAATCCATAGGAAAAGAAGTATAGGATCTGGATCGAGTTTCCGAGCATGGGCCTAGTTTCTGGAATCTTAGGCGGATAGTAAGGAAATCCGGCAATTTCAGACGGTAGTTAGTAATCTTGCCGGATATCCCGGGAGGTTCAATGATTGGTTGCCTGGATTTCCGGGTTTCCTTTTTAGGCTTTTAGGAATTGACTTTGGATTTTTGTGTTAGTATTTTAAGGGCAAGCAAGTTAGTTGTCTGCCATTCCATTCTACTCCATTCCATCTTAGTGCTTTCACGTATGTATTACAATTTTCTTTTCTTAATTTAAGTCAGTCAGGGTGCTTCTGGCTGCACTTTGCTTAGACGGAATCTTTGGCTCAGTGTATGCATATATGTTTGTATCCTTGTACTAGAGAAAGAGAAGGGAGGGAGAAGAAGAGTCCAGATCTTGAGCTACGGATCTCTTGGGGGTGGAGCTAGTCAGAAGGGATGCAAGCTGAGTAAGGAAGTTTGAGCGTCTGTGAGCACTTTTTTATCCACCCATGGTAAACTAGCGTTGCACAACCAGGTTCTTTGTATTGTTTTGTAAGTTTTGTCCTAAGGGTGCCTAGCGTCAATCCATTGTGCCTTCCAAGCAATGGATCTTTTCTAACTCTTACATGTGAAAAATAAACAAAACAACAAGAAATTCTAAATAACTATAAGTTTTACCCTTTTATCTCAACTAACTAAGCCAATGTGGTTTTTATTCAAAATTGAATTCAGTCTAGATTTATCATTTCTAAGTGATAGAACATGTTATGCCATTTCTAAAAATATAAAACTCGTCCTCATCCGAGCTTTCTAACAATAGTTATGGAAGGATGAAGTTTGACCGCTAATTGGTTCATCAAACTTCATCCATTGATTTCTACTAATCTACCTTATAATTTTACTTGAGATTTGACTTTTGGTCTCTGAACTCTATTTACTATTTGACTTTCTAATATGGTTGACTTTGGATGATTTATGTAACTTTCATTCATTTTGACCCCTAAACTTTATCCGTCTCTATCTTTCTCATTTTTCGTTGGATTTCTAAGTGTGAGACATTTTTGGAAACCTCTAAACTAAAGGTATCACAATCTGAATCTAAAATTTGGAGAAAATCTAGTTTTAATATTCTGACTTGAAAGGTTAGTTCGGCTAAGGTATTTAAAACCATCTACTTTGCAATTTGATAGTAATTTGGGTATTTAGAATCTTCCCTCACTTTGTGAATCGTCTTGGACGTTGTAGATGAGTCTTCCAGGGTCTCTATTTTCCTCCATGGTTCCGTCGCTCAGTAATTTATGCTCACCGCTTGAAAGTAGACTTTTAATACAAATTTGCAACTATTCTAGCTACTATTCCTCCTTTCTTCTATTTGGGATTTTATACTATATTTTCTAATGGTTGGCTTAGAAAACTCTTGACCTCCTAACCACTACTTTTCCATTTTTCGCTTGCCTAATGACACCTTGCGATATTTCACATGGTCCACCCTTCGTGTCTCAATCCTATTGGTTGTTCTAGATACTTGAGATTTCTCCTTCTTCTTCAACTTCAACTATAACAATCTAACAATTTGGTTTTCAATTCACAACTATCATTCCTATTGAGTTTTTGAACTTAAACTTAGTCTAAGCTAGAAGAGTTGAAAGAGTGGTGAGATAGAACTTTGTTTTGCATTCTTCCTTGCTAATCACACCTCCCTAATCTATCCTTCTTCCCTTCTAATCTATTTTCTAATTTCCTTATCAAATGCCTTAACTCTTGGTTTGACTTTTGACAAATTACTATTTTTAGACTTCTAATATGTTTTCCTTGTAGAGGCTAAAACTAGCTTTTTAAGTTGATGTGGAACTTGCAAATCGGACTTTTCTAGTAGAAGTTATGCATGGATGAAGTTTTGAGTCTTAATTAGTGTCTGAAACTTCATCCGCTTGTATCTTACTCATTTTAGCTCGAATTTCTTTGTATTTTATGTTTCTGGAAAGCTCTTGACCTCTACTATGAGATTTTGAACTTCAATTTGTACTGACCCTTCTTCTTAGCAGCCTGACTACACCCTTGGTCTCGACCCTAAAGAAAGACTAATATTAAAAATGACAACTTGACCAAACTAAGGCCAAAGGCCTAACTACATAGAAATGATCAAAAGAAAGGAGAGGTTCAAAGTTTTGCCGTCAAAATGAAAATAACTAAGAATTCAAATCCCACGAAGTCAAAGCTTTGCCGTGATTTTGAAATACACCTAAATTCTAAGACTAAGAGTTATAGCTTTGCCGTATTATCTCTAACACCCAAAACTAATAGGTTTCTAAAGACATATGCTAGGGGCGATAGCTTCGCCGTATTAGAGGGATTAACCTCAAATTCTTTTAAAAGAACACGATATAACAAGCACACGCGGACATGGAGAACTTTGAATCCCACTGAAAGCTTCTCGGAAAGACTTGACATACTCACGCGGATCACATATTCCGATTATCAAGGCTCTAGGGGGATTTTCAACAAAGAATTGTGAAATCCCACACAATAAGCTCAAATTGGAATGGTTAGTAGATTCATACACACATCCAATCCACAACAACAAGCGACTTGTCACCAACAAAGCTTGTAGGGGATTTACTCCAAAAAAATGGGAAATCCCACACAATGAGCTTGTATTGTGATGGTTAGTACAAGTGTTAATTCACAAAATACTTCAAATCAAACACTAGAAGTCCCCCTAAGCGGCATCGCCAAGGTACGAAGGGGGATTTTCTCTAGGATTAGTACAAATGTTAGTAATTCAACAAAACGCCCCAAAAAACCAAAATAATACTTCAAAAACTTAACAAAAACACGCAAACAAGTTAGCAAAGCTTGAAGGGACCCCAAGTCCTTCAAGAGAGCTCCAAAAACAACAACAAAAGAGCTTGAAATGCTCCAAAAGCAAGGAAATTTGGCAACATAGCCTAAACGGCCAAAAATCCAACTAAATGGACCCAAATGAAAACAAGGCGGTTCAAAATGAACCTAAGGGGTGTTTTGAGAGGAGAATGGGTGCCCTTATATACTCTCCCAAGGGCAACCCCCTCCTCTCTTTTCCTACAAGGTAATCTTATCAATTAAGATTTTCATCTAATTTGCCCAATTTTCACTTCTAAGTTGGTCCAAATTCCTAACTTTTGGAGAAATGCTCCAAATCACAAACGGATTGCGCCATTGGCTTCAGAAGGCCATTTTTAGTTTGAAAAAACCTCCTCCCCTTTTTCCTACATCAAAATCACAAAGATTTCTAGCGTTAACTAGAAGACCAAAATTGGATAAAAACCCAACTTTTGGAGATCAACTTTTCTAAAAAAAGTAACTAGCCTAGGCTCTTTAGTAGGTGTAAGGGAGTAAGAAAATACCCCTCTTTGACCTTAATCCAATTCCGTATGCTCCCCATACGCCGGTCAACTCCACGATTAATCTTTAAATTTGCCAATTTTGGAGGATCTTGATGGTTTTGCATCTTCTGACTATCGGAATACCATGAAACTTATTGGAGCTTGTTATTAACATAAAAGAAGCTAACCTAATTTTTAGTGAGATTTTACCGCTGCCTAGGTAATTTCTAGGAATTTCCCATCATTACTTTCAACGGTTGACTACCCGGAAAAAGATCTTTTGAAGATCAGAAAAAACTGAGAATTTTCATGGAACCTCTCATGGAGTTCCACAAGGGATGTGCAAACTCATATTCCCGTTTTGCACATCTAAGGAGGGAGAATCAAATCCTGCTATCTCCTTTAACTTTCGATTAAAAAAGAATCTTCTAAATAAAAGGGAATCTTGGTGAGCCAATTGCTCCGTTGGACTCTTGGCATGATTTCCACTTCGAACTACCGTACTTAAGTTGTAGATGCCCTCCTATGATTCGTCTTGAGTTTTCTTCACCTGAAGGCTAATAATTGGAGTTTCTACTATTTTGCCAATGGAATGGGAAAACTGAAACCTCTCTTTGGGAATCTATACTAAGGTTTTTACATAGTTCCCTTGGACCAATTTGGTTAGGATCTATCACTGAAAGGCAGATTTTAGACAAGTTGGGCAATTTTTATTAAACATGGTTATTTTGTACAATTTCTGGGTTTCTACCCTATCTACATGCAAGATTTGGTTACAAATAACAAGAAATGCCTCAATTAGGACCAATGGTCATATTGGTATGTGACATCTCCGTTTTGGTTATTCACTCTTTTGGGGGCTTTTTGTATATAAAACTATACTCAAAACTTTATAAAATCCCAAAAAAACAATTCCGAAACATGAGTGACCAAATGGGCACTCACATATAGCGGCCTTCTGGGAATGATTCCTAATCATAGGACCTAGAACTCTCTTACCATCCATGGGCACACGGTCAATTTCTTTCTATTTATAAAGGCGATCATACTAGGGAACCAGACTAATATCTTGGATGGACTGATCTTTTATTGTGGATTGTCTTGTATGTCCCATTGACCCGGATATCTCTCGAGAGGGTCTACTTTATACAAGTATATAAAACAAGAACTTAATTGGAACCAACCCTTGGACTGAAAGATTTTGAGAAATTTTTACCGCACAATTTTTTGTTCATTTTCTATTTATCTAGTTTTTAATTTTCTTGTTTTATCCCATCCGCCTCAATCAGAGTTGACTTGGATCTATAGAGAAAAAATCATAAAACCCATCCTTCCGCCTTCATCGGAGTGAGTTTGGAAAAGGAAAGATAGAATATAAGAGAGAGAAACCCTATCCGCCTTTGATGGAACAAATTTGGACCTATAGCCAAAAAATATTTCAAACCCACCTTCCTCCCTCAACGGAGTGAGTTTGGACTAAAGATAGAAAAAGAAAAGCAATATAAAGAAAAAAGAGGGAAGTGGTTCAAGACCTCAAATGCTCTGAGCTTCAAAAGGGGGTGTCTCCAACCGCGGTTGTTGGTAACATTTCTTGCCTTTTCACTAGCTCAGGGGTAGCGCCAACCGGCCTCGAAATCGAACCGTCGTCGCCGGGGAAATAAATCGGTAACTTGTAACCACCATCACCACGTCCCGACGGTTGGAGACGTTTGATGTGCCGGTTGGAAAGTATAAATACCCTTGCTATCCCCCTGCATAGTTGTTTTTGTTTTTGTTTTTTGTTTTTGTTTTTTTTTACACATAACCTTGACCTTTACAACATTCCAAAGAATGTTAGTAAGTGAACAAGGGTTTCCAGGACGTATATTGCGCGGAGGTGGGTGGGTAAAACCCTGAGAGGGCCAAAAGCCATGATCTCATGCTAGTTGCCAAAGGACCTTCTTCTGATGCTCTCGACATCGTCCAAATTATAAAAGGAACCTGTGAGCATGGTTGGTTCATTGGCGACCTCACCTGGCCGATTTTGTAAGTAGATCATAATAGATTTTGTGCCAGACAGCCAAGGATCTTCTTGAGTTCGATAAGTAGGGCTTCGTGGAAGAGGATGTTCCCTACCAGCCTGATCTTCTTCTTCTCGTCGTCGCCGTCGTGAGGCAATGAACTGCTCCAAGCTTACTAATTCGGAAGGCATTTCCACCAACCCCTCAAAGTTTAAGTCCGCACGTTCTCTTCCAATGATAGGTGGAGGAGCTAACTCGGTGTCAAATTGTACCATTGGTTCATCAGTCACTGGTTCAGATTCTTACTCCTTTGAAGTCTGAGAAATGGTACCGGTGTTGGGTTATATAAGCAGGTCTTCTAAGACCGGCTCCTCCTCCAGTTGTAACTCTGATTCTAGTGGAACTAATGGAGAAGGTGATGTTGATGACCCTTCAGCCAAATTGTTATCTGTGCGACTTGGCATCTTGCCTATGCTATACTAAACTCCGACTATCCGCCCCAAATGGAGTTGGCTTGGATTAAAAGAGAGATGGAAGGATGGCAAGAAAAACCTCAGGCTCAAGCCTTCGCAGATCGTTTTTAATATAAAAGATAGACTACGCAATCCCACGTCTCTCCGTAAGTAACTACTAGAATTGGCACAGGCAAAGGCCAACGTAGGACTTGGATGAAGAAATCTACCCCAAAGTTTGTGATAAGGAATTGAGCAAAACTACGCTTCTCCACAAGGTGTATGCGGACGGCAAGAGTTCTAGGTAAACCCAACGGGGGTTGATGCCAACCACGATCCATGCGCTATTCTACTATGCCTATAACGACACATCCACCAGTATAAGAACCAAGGGTCCTCCCCTTCGCTCTTATACCCAAGGTATGTGTTTTAATTGACTAGATATAGAGGCCTGGTCCTTTCCTATGTTTGTGAAAGCGCCAAGCTCTAAAATTCCGGTGAGTATAATCGATAACTTGAGAAGGAAGATTTAAACTTTGTTATTTTTAGAATCTTGATAGGAAGCTTAGGCCGCTTTCTGTATATACCATCCTTTAACAATAAGATCTTTTTATTATTATTATTATTATTATTATTTCATTTCATTTTTTTTTTTTTATCTTTTTATTTTAGGTTTCTAGTTTTTATTTTATTTTTGTTTGGAGGCATATATAGCTTTTACGACTTCTTTTAACAACAAAATAATTTGTGGAAAAAGAATCCAACCAATTAGTACATTATTTATACCCTATATTCTTTACAATGGCCTCCATTAGTTCGGGTTGGAAACTCCAAACCATCCAAATTTTTCAACTAAAGTGAGTTATTTGGGAAAGTTTCTTTGATGATATAGGGACTTGTCCATAAAGCATCAAATTTCCCCGGAAACTCCATTTTTCTTGCATTTTGAATCAAAACCCAGGTTCCTGGCTCAAGAGTACGTACTTTGTTTTTCTTGTCAAAGGCCATTTTCCTACGCCTTTGGATGACTTCAATATGTTGAGATGCCAACCTCCGAGATTCACTTAGAGCCTCTAATTGCTCTAGTTAATCTTGTAAGGACCCCGTGTTGTCCAGTCTTTCATTGACTGGTTCTTGAAGAGATTCTTTAACTGACACGTGCAGGTCTCGAATGTTTGGCAAAAGATCCTCCATCACCAAAAGAAGTGGTGTTGTTTCTTCCCTTGACATTCCCAGATTCTCCGAATTCATGATTACTTGCAAGCTCTTTGGTACATTGTATATTCCGTAAGGAAGTACCTTGAATGGAGTAACAGGTTCCGTCCTTGTGGTTGACAGTAATAAGACGGTTTCCTGTTCTCTGGTGGTGTCAACATCCTTTTCCTCTCCTTCATGCTCTTTAGAGGTTTGTCTTATAAAAGGTGTACAGCCAATAGGAAAATCTCTGATAGCAATAGGACTATCTTTGTCAGGGTTAGTAGCTACAATTGGATAGGGTTGGAAGTGTTGTCGAACCTTAGGTGTACGAAAAACCCGATTACCTGTCCGAACTCCTAATGAAGTCGATGGTTGTCCTATACTCAATGTAAGAGAAAGATCCCATTCCTTAGATTGATCACAACTAGTAGGAAGAGACCGAGTTTGACTAGAGATGCATTGTTCAATCTCTCATGGCGACACACACATTGGGCATTCCGTTCTCCTTCGAGGTCCTCCTGGTCGGAATGGCACGGGACTGATTATTTTGGAACTACCAATTTCTTTGATTGCAACTGTCGAATTTTCTGAGAGGTGAACATAAGGACTTACTATTTCACGTATAGGTGGTTGTTGCCCGATGATTAGATCGTCAGAAAGTTCGATTGGTGCTTCCTTGGTACCTTCTGTTGGTACTAGCTTAGTACTCTCTTCTATAATGACATACGCATCATCACTAGAACAAGGGTGTTCTTGAAGCCACTGTTGGTAAGTTCCATCATCAACATAATCATACAAACTTGGACCAATACATTTTATGGGTCCTAAATCCACGGAGGGTTTAGCCCTAATAGCTTGGAAAGAGGGCAATCCCAACTCTAATTCTCCTTCTATCAAGGGTGTCTTTGATGCGATTGCCACCATGGTTCTGGAATGTTGTGGTCCATAGGTAAAAGTCGGACGTTTGTCTGCCCAATTAACTATTCCACCACATTGGCGGAGAAATCCACGGCCTAGCAAAAGAGGATACGATCCACTGTTTTCTTCTTCAAATTGTAACACTTCAAAGGTAACCATGTAATCTATTCCTCCTGTTTGAATACTAAGATTCTTAATCTGACCTAAAGTTTTGACAGACCTTTGATCAGCACATTTTAAAGTCAAAAAAGATGGATGAGTGATCTCAAGACAACACTATATTCAATATTTTGAGAGGTTTGGAGTCTCTCAAAATAATATAGTCCATTTAGACCCTAAATAATGAATTATAATGTTCCACAGTTTAGGCTACATTTTCTAGTTGTAATTTGCAATTTCCATTAAAATGAGAGTCTTTTGAGTGATTGTCTGTTCAAACACATGTAATTTGGTTTAGAGTAAATGTTCTGATTAATATAAATAAAGATTGTGTTATTTTCTGAACACCAAGTCATGAGCTCTGCAGTCTGTTGTAAGGGGTTGTTCATCTCATTGAAGCGATCCAAGTTCGATTCCCGTCAAGGATATATAAGCGCATGAGAGAAAAAACATGACTTGGTGCTGCTAAGTGAGCTTTGCAGGCAGGAAAATTGTAACAACCAACCGGCCCCCTATCCAAAATGTGACAAGTGCTTTACATGTTGACCAAATAAATAGTGGATATTTCCACTACATTTTGCTCCCCAATAGCAATGTAATTTCAAATAAAATGTACTCAATGATAAACACAAAATAAAATGAAGTAAAAAATAGATAAAACAAAGTTGAAGAATACAAAATAAAGAATATTGAACAGAACAATCAAATCAAACCTACACCATCTACTCTAATATATGAATTCCATTCGTTTTATAAAACATGACGATGGAAACAACATATTTATAAAACTTGCAATATACATCAATACATAGTTACAAATATCAAGTATATGATGCAAAGCTTCGGTCGATGATGTCAATTTGAACAACTGGAATCTTGATCATGCATTGGCGAGTATCCTTCCGAATGTTAGGCTTCCACGCTGTCATAAGAGCATTTGTATGCTCCCAAAGTGGCGGTTCGGTTTCATCCACTTTCCAACATAGACCTCTTTCACTGTCCCATCCAGTGTAGAAGTCTTGAACATCTTCATCTCTCGATGTTGGACAAAAGTACTGAATGCGTATACAATTAGGTTTCTCCAGATTACAATTTGGATCAGACAATGCCCTTGCAATCCAAACATGATGACTGTCACCTTCTACGGGTCAAACTGCAACAAAATATCCTTCAAAGAGATCTCGACCCACCCTAAAAGATGGTTGTGGACGACCTCTCAAAGGGCCTACGTATGCATCATCTTCTCCGAACTCTTCACGGTCCTCGCCGTCTTCATCTAATTCATCCACCCGAGTAGCTTGAACACGGCTAGTTGGCCAGAAACCATCCTTTAAAACAGAAGTTGAAGGTAGTGGTTCTAGCAATGCTATCTTGACGCCACGCCAGTAGTGCACTACGTGCTCATAACGTCTTCGGTACTCCCCAGTGCGATCTTGATTGCACAAATGCTCCTAGTACTTTACAAATCCGGATATGCCCTTCAAGATGTCCTCCGCGCCTTTCATTGGACTTGGCAAAACTGCTTTTGGCACTCCACGTGGCCACAAACTTTGCCCTTCCGAGTCCTCCTTCCACAATTTCATTCCATTACTAGCCCCCTTTGGTAACCAATCAACATCAGTGCACAACATCTTGTACTTCATAACTAGACATCCAGTAGAGTCCAAGTAAAACTTGACTTGTTGTGGCTTTGTATGACCAACCATGATGTCATTGCCGTCTAAAACACTACCTGCTATGAAACCTTTGAAATCTGGCACCTCCTCTATGAGGTGAGGGATTGTTGGAATGGATTCCACATCCATAAATGACTTCATAAGTGCAGGAATTGTAAGGAAGTTTTCCTTCTTCAAAAGCATACTCCATCTTCCAAAGAGCACATCAATATCATCATGAGTATGACCCACGATCATGAAGTTCACGTACACTTCACGGAAGATCTTGTTTGCAACAAGTAGAGACCAATAACAAAAAACAAATCTGTTTTTGTTGTCTCCGGTGGCATTATCCATTTGCACATTCAGAATTGGAGGCAGTGGCATCCCTGGACATAAGGTTTCCGGTGGTGGAGGTAGCGACGCTTCACACACTTCGGCACCCTTGAGAATTGCCTTGGACAAATTTGTGGATCCCGACCCCGTAAACAATTGCCGAGAAGATGATTTTGGTAGTAATTCCAAATCTCGCAACAACTTCGCCATGGAGCCAATAGTGTAGTTGGAGTCGTGGGGAAACATATCCAAGCCATAATGTGCGTATCGAACATCACCATGACCGTGGGCAATCATGCCAGTCACTAAAACAGGCGACTTCGTGAGTCCATCAAGTTCTTTAGTCTTATGGGAAAAGACCGGAGAAGTAGTCTTGGCATGGTCCATCTTGTCATGCATGATTGTCAAACATTCGTGTGGAAACTCGTGCGAGCGGTAACGATTGACGTAATACATCTCCCTATGCGCCCGAGCAATAGCCAAATGCTTGTCAAGCCTCCTTGACCATATCAAAGCACTTTGAGATCCAGCAATACAACTTCTTCGTAGCTCTTGTAATTTGTCACACACTGAACACCGAGCGAAATTATCACCAGGTTTCTTCACCTCAAACTCCGAGAACTTGGAAGACCTGATCTTGCTTAAGTTCGAAGTTGAAACCTCGAGTAATCCGAACGTTGCATTGACATCGTTGATTTCCTTCATCTTACCCTTCCACTGAAAAGTAGAGGGAAGATACATGGAAACAACCTTGTCCCCTGACTTCAAAGTTCGAGTATGATGTGGCATGTGGTCCGCCTCCTTCTCGAGGATGCACTTCAGCGTTGCAGTTGCTTGTTGGGTGTGCTTTCTCGGCTTCTCCAATCCTATATTCCCATGGTCTCTTACCTCTCATTCGTCCTTCCAATATTTGAGGTATCGATAGAATGTGGCCTCCGGGACTCCAGAAATATGCATCCATGCTCGCATGCACACATTAATACCTTTAACTGTCACTGTCTTCCTTCCTCGCGCATCCAGATGAACAGACCTATGTACTTCAGTTTTCATGTGCGACCTGAACTTGAATGATGTAGAGGAGTACATTCGCTCGCGGAAGGCTCGAATCTTCTCCCTTGGAAACGGTTGAACGCAATTTTGAGAGCAACAGACTCTACTAGACACCAAGTTAATGGACTCTGGGGTGAGGAATTCTTTAGATTTGCGAAATGTCACGCGAGGTGGATTTCTGAGAATACTTGAATATGGCTTAGCAGATGTTGGAGGTTGTGGATTTTGGAGGCGATCTTGCAGTTGATTAAATCTATCCCAAGCCTCATGGTCGTGAAGGCTTGCTCCCGCGCAGTAGACTTGCTTAATCGGCCAAGCTACCAAATAGTAAATCTGCTCCTGAGGGATATCCACTTGAGAGAATGTCTTGGTGATGTGGACTGCTACATGGGTATCTCCAAGGGGACCACTAGCTCCAAGCACAAGGTCTGAGTTGACACTATGGCAAGTCCCTTTGCCAACAAGTAAACCCGCCTCATTGTAGAGAGTAACACATCTTGTATTCCATAGACGACGCGGGATGCCCTCGCATTCAAGAATGCCGACATTCATCCCTTCCAGAATAAGAAATTCTTCATCCAAGAACTCCATGTCGTTGATGGGGTCCCCGTCAATATTCATCTCCGTATCCTTTAGACAAAATGGTAGTCACTCTGTTCAAAAGAACAACACGTCTTTCAGTATCCGAATGAAACCATAACAATCAGTTCGAATCGAGCTTAACAGAGTGGATCTCGAGATCCAGTACACTCACTAAGATGATAGTACGTTCTACGTATACAAGCATCTAGAAAGGTTGAAAGTTCTATGTATTTGGAAAAGGGTGCGCAGGTAGTTAAGGCATTAGAAATCCTCCTCGACAAATAAATGGGAAATTAACCACGTCAATGTCAGCTCGATTCGAGCTGACCACTGGATCTATCGATTCGCACCTATTCAATCTAATCTATAATATTTCTATATCAGAATCCTTATTCACGGAGACTCGAGATGACCAACCACATTATGATCATAAATCCTCATTCAGCTCGAATCGAGCTGATCAACCACATTGCATGACTATTTCCTCGTTCAGCTCTTTCCAGAGCAAATATGTGAAATTGATAATTATATCTCAATTGGCAAAATAAGATCTTCAAGAATCATAGTTTAGTTCGGATCGAACTGATCATGCAGTAGGTGCACTCGTTGATATATATTCTTTGTCAACTCAGTCAGCTCGAATCGAGCTGACTGTGCAGTTTCTGCACCTAGTCAATATGTTTCTTGTGTGTTAATGATAAGCTCGATTCGAACTAAATCTCCCCGGATTTTCCGGAATAACTGATTCAGTAATATTGAATATAGTATTCCGTATTTTTCGGCATACATTTCGGAGTTCCCTCAGCACTGCGACAACTCTAATTCATCATCGACGAGGTTTTCCAAATGGTAGAATTAAATTAGTAATGAAGGGCAAATTGCTTCATACAATCATAGTTACAAAACTATAGAAACGGCTAACGCGTTCATCAGTACACCAGAGTTGCGAAGTCCTGAACTCTATTTCGATCAAACCACGATATGGAAACAGCAAAGCATCAAACGGAAGTCGCATACCACCACATCATGTACGTCTCATTCAAAAGAAATATGAAAGCATCCCCAAATCTGCAAGAAACAAGTGTAGCACTTACAAGTCCTTCATAAATGCAGAGGGGAAAGTACACGCAAGTCGACAGTCACGGACGACGATAAAGAGAGAGCAACAGAGAGTAAGAAAGAAAGAAGATGACTAAATTCCATGCGAAGGCGTCTTCCCCAATCAATGGTGGGAACTTCTGGGCGGCAAAAGAACGGCGAAACTGAAATTTGAAATGCGTCACTATAGGGCTTCCTAGAATCAGGGAGTACTTTGAAAAAGCACAGCCAAAAAAGAGCATCCGAAGCGAACTTCCGGGGTACTATTAGCTGTACATTCCAATCATACATTCCCGAGAATATGGAACGCATACTTTCTAGGGAAATACTCTAAAGTTTAACTAGCGGTTGGTACTTCTGAATTCATAATTAGTATTTTGTTAGAATTTAAGTGCATTATATCATATAGAATGCAGAAACAAAAATTTAATAAATCTTCAAATTGAAATTAATTTTTAAAAAAAATATGAAGAATCGGTTCGTCCTTGCTATGCTATGCATTCATCATTTGAATTTCAGTATAATTTTTATATATTAGATAGAATAAGAAATAGTTTTCAAAATAAATATTCAACTAAAAACTATTAAATTTTTCGTAAATTTTTTTTCAAATGAGTAAACTTTGATATATACAACAGAAATTCATTAAACGATTTATGTTAAATAATATACATTAATGATACATTAAAATGCATTAGAAATTTGAATCAATTATTACAAACAATGGCAATCCAAATTCTAGAATGAAAAAAAAGCACTTCTGAAATGTAAATTTCAAGATTTCCATAAACAACTTAATTGTTGTGAAATCAAAAATAGGCATGAATGTGTTTTAAACAAAATGAATGCACTATTAATTCAATATATTCTATATTAATATGAATATTAAATCTACTAATAACAGGTTCAAAAAACATAACAACTCCAGAGTCCAGATTGAATAATTCAGTATTCTATATAAATAAATGCATCTATTTAATAGTAAATCCCACAAATGTAAAATACATTCTCCACAATAATTTTAAGTTTACTTAATTACAACAAATCCAGGTCACTCTACACTTCGGAGATGGAACACATATTGACTGTAGAAACATCTACAATTTAAAACTTTTTGGTTCATTTGGCTAATGAAATAGACATATAAATGAGAGAAAAAATTGTAATAGAAATTAAAAACGCCCTATTCAATGATAATGCATGGGCACCTCATTAAAAAAATAATGTAATTCAATTTTTCAACGTGGCTCAAGGTTCATGCTAAACTGACTGAGCCTGCACTTTGTCTTACAAAGTCCAAAAAAATATGCAATAAAAGTGCAAATGAGAAAGGAAAAATTCATAGAAGTTGCAATCACGCTCTTCTTTAACAATCCATGGACATCTAATCAAAAAAATAATGTAAATGAATATTTCCACGTGCCTCAAAGTTCATACAAAAAAGGCTAAGCCTGTACGAACGTCATTAATGTTATAGTACCTTGTGGTACAAACGTCATTAATGTTATATTACCTTGTGGTACGAACGTCATAATACTTTGACATACCAACGTCATGAAATTCAATCAAGGCCAATCTAGATGGGCCAAAAACCTGTGTACACAAGTTCTAAATTCTTTTCAGATGTGGTTTTGGTCAATGCATGTGTCGAAAAAAATACATTCATTTGGTGATCCACATGTATTTATAAACCTACACTATTAAAATTGACTATAGTTTGCAGTCCCAATGTCATGAAAATCCATCAAGGCCAATTTAGATGGGCCCAAAGTATTTTCCCACAAGTTTTAAATTTTTTTTGGTTGTGGATTTGGTCAATGCATGTGTGAAAAAAAGAAATGGGTGTCCCACATGTATTTTCAAATGTAAAGTCTTCAAATTGACTGTATTTTTGGATCCCAATGTCATGAAAATCAATCAAGGCCAATTTAGATGGGCCCAAAGTATTTCCCACAAGTTTTAAATTTTATTTGGTTGTGGATTTGGTCAATGCATGTGTGAAAAAAAGAAATGGGTGTCCCACATGTTTTTTGAAACGTAAAGTCTTCAAATTGACTGTATTTTTGAGTCTCAATGTCATGAAAATCAATCAAGGCCAATTTAGATGGGCCCAAAGTATTTTCCCACAAGTTTTAAATTTTTTTTGGTTGTGGATTTGGTCAATGCATGTGTGAAAAAAAGAAATGGGTGTCCCACATGTTTTTTGAAACGTAAAGTCTTCAAATTGACTGTATTTTTGAGTCTCAATGTCATGAAAATCAATCAAGGCCAATTTAGATGGGCCCAAAGTATTTTCCCACAAGTTTTAAATTTTTTTTGGTTGTGGATTTGGTCAATGCATGTGTGAAAAAAAGAAATGGGTGTCCCACATGTTTTTTGAAACGTAAAGTCTTCAAATTGACTGTATTTTTGAGTCTCAATGTCATGAAAATCAATCAAGGCCAATTTAGATGGGCCCAAAGTATTTTCCCACAAGTTTTAAATTTTTTTTGGTTGTGGATTTGGTCAATGCATGTGTGAAAAAAAGAAATGGGTGTCCCACATGTTTTTTGAAACGTAAAGTCTTCAAATTGACTGTATTTTTGAGTCCCAATGTCATGAAAATCAATCAAGGCCAATTTAGATGGGCCCAAAGTATTTTCCCACAAGTTTTAAATTTTTTTTGGTTGTGGATTTGGTCAATGCATGTGTGAAAAAAAGAAATGGGTGTCCCACAAGGGTGGGTATCAACAGAGGTGGGTATCCACATAGGCGGGTATCAATAGGGTGGATTTCAGTAGAGGCGGGTCACAACACAAACGGGTATCAATAGGGTGAATTTCAGCAGAGGCGGGTCCCAGCAGAGACGGGTCCCAGCAGAGACGGGTATGAACACGATTTTGCGTTGTCGGGATCGGGTTAGGGTTTGGTGCCCACCTTTCGCGCTGCGTCTATGCGTGCTAGAGGAAGTGCAACTGAATTTCTCTGTACATTTTATTATGTTCTTCTTTCCTGTAGTTGTTCTCTATCATCTGCGAGTGTGGGAGCGAGGCATGTGAGTTTCTTCTATACTGTGCGTGTTGGAGGAAGTGCGTCTGCGTTTCTCTGTACATTTTGTTGCGTTCTCCTTTCCTGTAGTTGTTCTTCGTCATCTGCGAGTGTAGGAGCGAGGCATGTGAGTTTCTAGTGCGCACTGTGAGGGATAAGTGTGGGAGCGACGCGCTAGGGTTTGTGGTGCGCACTGTGAAGGACGAGTGTGGGAGCGAGGCACTAGGGTTTGTGGTGCGCACTGTGAGGACCGAGGGATGTTGACGTTAGGATTAAGGGTTTAGGCATCTGCACAATCAATACTACTCAAACCCATTTGAGTACAATTCAGGCAGAGGGTAATTCAGACAGAAGGCATTGTGCACAATTCAAGTAGAGGGTAATTCAGACAGAAGGCATTGTGCACAATTCAAGCAGAGGGTAATTCAGATGGAGGGTGATGCATCTGCAGAATCAGTGAATTCCTAATTATTCCAACGTTCGCAAACCCTTTATTTGAGCAACGAGTGTGGAAGTGAGGGATGTGAGTTTGTGAGTTTCTGGTGCGCACTGTGAACAAAGCACGTGATGTCAAGTGCGCAGTGTCAAGGACGGACACATTTTCATGCTAGGGTTTAGGAGCCATTGGAAGTGGAGGTGTTTTTGTTGTAGTCTGCGCTTGGAGACTTCGTGGGTGCGCATTGACACTACGTGGGTTTGTGTGGAGATTGCTTGGCTGCACAAGGAGGAGTGTTCATCAAGCGCAAGGTAAGAATTTTTGGTTGCTTCATTTGCTTGTTTGTTTCTGGCTATTGTTCCGTTTTGCTTAGTTTGCGAGGTCAGGGTAGGTGCAATTCCAAGGTCATTGCGAGGTCATTGTAACCTAGTCTTCCATTCTTCTTTTGATCTGGTTTGTTTTGGATGTGTAAGCGTGCAACTTGTTTGGGTGCAATTTTCTGGTCTGCGTTTATTTGGATGTAGACTCTGTAAGCGGTGAATTTGTTTTTATTGTGTAATCAACGACTTCAGTAGCGCGTCGCTCCCACACTACAACAAAAACACCTCCACTGAAGTCGCAGGTATGGGAGTGACGCTGTAATCAGCGACTTCAGTAGCGCGTCGCTCCCACTCTGAATTTATTTATGTTGTGTAGTCAGTAGTGTCGGGATGTACAGTTTGTAAACTCAACGCACTATGACAAGGATTTCATTTGCGGCAACAGAATGGGGTTGAACAATTCTAAAGATTGGTTTCAATTGCTTCTTGATGTTGCGCAGTGGGACGAAGGTTTCATTTTCGTTTACAAAATGGGGGAAAACAGTTGGGAGCATTGGTTTTAATTGCATCTTGATGATCCAATTCTGTTGAACTTGGGGACGAATGAATTGCCTGTCTCCCAAAATAATTGCATGTAACTGAGTAGTTGCAATTGCACTTTTCTTGTTTTCTCACTACCTATTTTGCACTCTTGGATTTGCAGCAGTGCGATTTGGATACGTTTGTTGTCGTACACATAGTTAGCCGTAAGTATCCTTACAACGACAAATTGTTACAAGATGACACGAATTATCGTTCCAGGGAACTTCTAGTATGATATCGATTGACTTAGAAGCATCCGGATTGTGACTACTCACTTAA
This sequence comes from Climacium dendroides, assembly GCA_950106755.1. Taxonomy (NCBI): domain Eukaryota; kingdom Viridiplantae; phylum Streptophyta; class Bryopsida; order Hypnales; family Climaciaceae; genus Climacium; species Climacium dendroides. Next base: position 31,607,031 of record OX467088.1, read on the forward strand.
TCCCCCTTCTTTCACTTCCCTACCTCATTCTAGAAATTTAGTACATTCCGGATTCCGTTCCGGATCCGGATACACCCGGAACTGAGTTCCGTCTCTCTTCCGTTACTGGTTTTTGTTGCCTCTATTTTACCCTCAGAGGGTCCGCCCTTGATCTAGAAAGGGGTGGGGACTCACCACTTATACAATTATCCTCTCTGTACTCTAAATCTACTAAACAACACACCCAAGACAACACAGCTGTAGGAGGAGGGAGGAGTATTCTTTCACAGTTTCTGGATTAGCTGATCCGGAATCAGGTTACACAAAGAAATTCTCACACCTCTCTTTACTACAACGACGGATCCGAACTCATAGACCCAAAGGAATAGAGTCTCAAGGGAAAGACAATGTACCAAGGGGGAGGTGGGTAGACCTTCCGGAGTAGTGGGAGTTCCTTTCCTTTGGCAGTTGCTTATCTCCGCACAGAACCCTCCTGGTTCTGGACTCGCAGGGCCCTCTACCTTCTTACCTAGATTGCCGTTCCGTCAATTTAAAAGCACATCACACTTACACTCCCTTACTCAGCCCGCATCCCTCCCACTCAGCTCAACACCAAGAGATCCGTAGCCCAAGATCCGGATTCCTCCTCTCCCTCCCTTCTCTTTCTCCAGTACAAGGTTACATACACATGCATACACTTAGCCAAAAGACCCTGTCTAAGCAAAAAAGCAGCTAGAGGTATTTTGGTTGACTTAGATTAAGAAAAGAAAATTGTAATACATACGTGAAAGCACTAAAACGGAATGGAGTAGGATGGAATGGCAGACAACTAACTTGCCTGCCCTTAAAATACTAACACAAAAACCCAAAGTCAACTCCAAAAAGCCTGAAAAGGAAACCCGGAAATCCAGGCAACCAATCATTGAAAACCCCGAGATATCCGGAAAGATTACTAACTACCGTTCGAGATTGCCGGATTTCCTGACTATCCGCCTAAGATTCTGGAAACCGGGTCCATACTCGGAAACCAGATCCGGATTCTATACTTCTTCTCCTACGAATTCTAATGTTTTGGCTTCCGTCCTTTCCTTGAGCGGCTCCCCGCTTGGCTGGTAGGCGTCCCCTTTGTATTCTTTGCTGGCGTGGTTTTCGCTGTGGCCCGAGTTTGGATATGGCACGTTGCGGAAGACGGATCGTTGTCATCTCCGGTTCTGGAAGTGCAGTGGGCACTTTCCTCTTCAGAATCTTCGATGACTTGAACTTCCTTCTCCTTCTCTGGCGATGTATCCTCCAATGTTGTGGGTTTGCTTCTTTTCTCCGGCGTGGTCTCTTGCATGTGCACAAATCCTTTCGGATTAGTCCGAGCCGGATTGGTCATTCCACCGATCCGGTTGATGAGGTCTCCCCTGACTTGCTGTCTTGGAACCTTGAATGATCCGGTCATCAAGTTCGGCATTGTTTGTGACTTGGGGACTTCTGGGGTTGAGAATTTGGGTGGTACCGGAACCGATTTCACGCTGGACTCAAGTTTCGGTTCCGAAGCTGGCCTCAAATTCAACTCCGTCATCCGCATTTTGTTGGCGGAAGGCTTGGCTGGTGTGAGTATCCCCCTCAATCCCTCCATCCGGGTTGCACGATCCGCCATTGGTCTCCCTAGGGTACCTGAGACAAAAGGAAGTTCCGGAAAGGTGGAGAAATCCATCACATAGTTTGGGTTGATAGCCGCCAATAGCTGCTGGATCTCCTTCAAAACTCGCTCTATCCTCGCAGTGAAGTCTACGAGGATGGTAACTACCTTGGTTCTGGTAATGTGGCCTTCCGATATCATCTTCGAGTCAAACAAAGCAGCTTTTGTGATGATGTCGGCTTTGATGTTGATTGCTTCGGATAGATTTTTGACCAGAGCGAGAACCTCTTTCTCTTTCTCTTTTGCAGCTGCCATTTCCCCTTCCGCCCAATTCACTCGGGCTTGGAGTTGGTTCCGTTCCGCCTCCAACTCCTGGATCCGCTCCTCCCTTTTCTTTAGATCTTCCGGTTTGAGCAGTCGCTTAACAGCTTCCACAATCTGATCCGGTTCCACCTTCAACACCTCCGCGGTATCTATCACCAAATCCGCTAAGCTGTCGTGGAGTACCTTGGCCTCGCGTATCTACTCGAGCCCCGCATTGGAAAATGCTGATTCTGTTTCCACTTCAGGTCCCTTGCTGGACTCCCCTCTCTCCATTGCCTGTGGCTTGGATCGCGACCCCGGATCGGTTGACTTCCTGTAAATAACCTATTCGGATTTTTAGTGTCATTTCTTTTGTGTGTTTTTATATGGTTTTAGTTATGCTCTGTTTGATTGGTGTTCCAAATGGGAGATTTTTGAATGTTATTAACCAATTTGGAAGTTATTTCTTTGTGTTTATCCGGATGCAGTCAAGCATGAGCCACGGTGATGGGATTGGAGGGGAAGCCAATTCGGAGAGTGAAGGCAGTTTTGAGTTGTCTGAGGGTAATTCCTACTTGTAATGCAGGATGACAATTCCGAGTTGGAATTTTCTATGTTTTTGTCCAAGTAGGAACTGTTTGTAGCCAACTAGGTCGGAGTTGTCGTAGTTTCCAAGTTGGTTTGCCTGTGGTCGGCAGTTAGGGTTGCGCGGGGTGTTGCAGGTGCCAATTTGGGAATTTGTGTGTGTAGTTGAGGGATGGTTATTTTTGAGGTTCCTAATGGGCAGTTTGCGAGTTTTGAGGTGATGCCAAGTTGGTTAAGGAACTACCTGGCTTGGGATTTTAAAGTCGAGTTTTCCGATTTGGAAGGCACCCACTATTTGAGAGAGTCTAGTGCGAGTCCCAATCTGAGTGGCTGCGTATTTGATGTTTTTGTGTTTGTTTGTGTGTATGTGTGTTTTTCCAAGTCAGATGCTTGATGAGTGTGTGTTCTAATTGGTGTGCTGTGAGTGTGAGTATATGTCTCTGGAGTGGTTGGATACAATTTGGAGAAGTATGCAGATGACGAAGTTTGAAGCGGAAACAATTTGGTGATGTGGAGTTAAGCGGTGAAGTGAATGACTAAGGATGAAATGAGGAGCAGATTAGGAAGTGTGTCCTAGTCGGAAATGTTATGCAGAGTGGTGAGAGTCACTGTAAGGAGCGGATTTCCAATTTGGAGAAGTACAGTGATAGTTTATAAGCATTAAGTGATGGAAATAGGACCCAATTCGGAGCTGTAAAGTATATGGGTGATGTGAGCCCGAATAGATCATAGTTGTGAGATCAATTTGGATAATGGAATGAAGTCTGATTTGGATGGATCAGTCAGAGAGTTAAAATTGCTGGGATAGCAAATAGGAGATCCAAATCGGGAAGTTGCAGTGGAGAGAAGCAAAAGCAGTAAGATTAACTGCTAAAGAAAACATTATTTTAACGGTGATATGCTCACCAATTTGGCTTAATGAAAAGTGTAATTCAAGCAAATCGGTGTTGGTTGTGTCTGATGGAGATGTATGTTTAATTTGAAATCATTGAGTGGTTGTATGTGTGGTTCCAATTTGGAAATGAATTGGTCAAGTGAAGAATTGGCACTTGTTGTTAAAATTCAATTTGGACTGAGAGTTGATTGAAGTTATGGATATGAGCAATTGAGAAGGCTCTGCATGGTGTCATGAGTGCTTATCCAAATTGGTTTTATAAAGTTTAAATGTTGTCTAAGTTAGGATCCCGAGTTGGTTTGTTAAGCCGAAGCAACAGGTCTCAACTTTGAGAGTTTCCGAATGGGTGTGAGAAATTAATTTGTCCAATTAGGAAATCAACATAGTATGATAGAGAGAAGACTATGATAAAAAAAAATATATAAAAATAAAATAAAATTCCAAGTTAGTAAAAGGAGAGGATAAATTCTGCAAGTACAAGAGTCATATCAAAGTATAAGAAGGAAATAAAAGAATCCAAATCGGAAATCATGGTTGTAGCCAAAGCCGGAGACAAGGACCAACTGAAGTGTGACATATCCGATTTGGAGAAAGACAGGAAGCTGAGCCTAGCCAAGTTGGAAGATCGTTGCTGAGCCTGTACCAGTAGCAGCACCAATTCCGATTTGGTGGAAAGACGAAAGAATCCAACTTGAAGATTAAAGATCAATTCCAATTGGGTGATACTTAACCTTGGTGGTTTTAAGAGTGGAGTGAATAATTAAAATATTAATTATTACAGAAATTGTGAGGAATTAAATTAATACTAGTTGGAAGTATGCATTCCTTGTGTGTTTTAGCCCTTTATTAGTACGTTCTAATGTCGTTGTAGAAGTAGTCCTATTAGAATTGCCTCCCTAGGAACGAATTAAACTATTAGTTTAGATATTTCGATTAGGATCTAAACTTAACTACACTTCCTCTTCTTGGTCCTCGGATCGATCAAACGTTCCTCGGGAAGTTCCTCCGGATTAGACTCGACCGGATCTTCCGCCTCCTCCCCGGAAAGTCCGTATGACAGGATCGCCTTTCCGGTGTCATACTGGATTACTTCCGCTGCACTCAAAAGTTCCTGTTGATGGTACAGATGGAACAGGTAGGTGCTAACTGGGCTTGCCTTCACTCGCGTCACATGATCCGCTAATTTAGCCACTATCCCGGCTATGACCCTATCCCAGTGCACTACCCGGTTCTCCATAGCCCCAAAAATAGTATTGGCCATCGTAATGGTAACCCGTGTTGGCTTTTTCGGATACAAGATAGGAATCAGAAACTCTAGTATCCGCCTATGTCTCTCGTCCTTGCATTCGCTAATAGCGAATCCGTCCTTAGGGTTTGTAGACCCAGTGAACTTCCTAGCTACAAAACGGTCCGTCCTCGATGCTAACCCGTTCTCGCTCTTCCGGAACTGATAGACGTCCGCCCAGATGTCCTCGGTCCACGTGACTGGCCGCCCTCTCAAAGTGAGCTCATACTGATTCGGAACACCGTGAAGTAGCTCTTGAATCATGTCTTCACTCTTGAGGTTCCATGGTCGGTGTAGTAGACCGACACATCCTAATTTAATTAAGTCTTCCTCTAACTGCTTGTGTAGTTCCGGGCTATCCGGAATGGCCGGAGAGATAACCCGGGCAGATACCGCTACCTTCCATACTGGTCCGGATGCCATAAGATCTAAGTCAGAACGAGAGAAAAGTAGCTCTACTTCAGTCGCTAACTCACCACACTTTCTCTCAACTACTCACACAGATAGTCTCAGAAGAACAAAACAGGAAAGTGAAGAGGAAAACCCTAGGAAGACAGCTTAAATACTAAACCGTCTTTTTACGAGTTTAAGGACAACGGCTACAGGTCCGTTGTACTAACAGTATCCTATTCCCGTAGCTACGAGGTCTATACGGTAGGTTTCTGTGTTCCGGGTGAGTCCGGATTAGTTCGGATTCTGGATAAGTTCCGGTTCCGGGTTGTGCCGGAACGCTTATTTCCTAATCCAAGCTATCTGGTCCAAAAATCATGTTCTAACCATAATTTTTTTGATTTTTTTCTATTTTTCACACCTACTTCTTGTTTTATTGACCCGTTTCCGGATTCCGGATTCCAGAATCCTACATTTGTGGTAGCAGCTTCAAGGATTTTCTCATTTGTGGAAGGAGACAAGTATCAGAAGGTTGTCATTGTGTTATTTGATAGGTTAGGACTCTTTCGTAGGAAATTTGAAACAAAAGAGTGGTCGCACTGGAATGAGGGTTTGCATAGGGTTTAATAGCATTGTAATGAGGGTTTGCTATAGGGTTAGTTTGAGGGTCACTTTTGTCACACTACAATGCAAATTCAGCTCGAACACCATTGAATATCAAAAGTCCAATGTACATAATCAGATGGATTCGAGTTGAATATGCAGGAATTAGAACCACATAATCAATTCAACTTGAGCTAATTACTAGTCGTAGGACCGTTGCGAGAACATGCTGAACGTTGTAGCAACCCGTAGAATCAGCTCAAATCGAGCTCATTAGAAAATGATGAACGTCTAAAAAACCTAAAAATCAGAGTCGACTTCATGTAGAATATAAACAGTCGTTCAATATAAATAAATAATAATACTACTCGAATCGAACTAAAACAACCAAAGGAAATCAAATAGAGAATAAACAATAACAAAATGAAACAATGAACCAAACAACGAGGAGATTTAATCAGGTAGAGAGAACATGGGGGTCGCTCTACGACGCAAGAAGCTCATTGACGATCAACTCGAATCGAGCTAATCATAAACCAAACACACCATAGTCACCTAAAAAAGATGATCCGTATAAAAGACTGTATTATGAGATAGCTCGAATCGAACTAAAGCAGACAGGGGACATCACGTAAAATCACTAGTCGGAAGAAACACTAGAAAAAAAGACAGAATGAAAAAATCACTGATATCGTAAGGAAAACCTAAATGATAAGCCCACTCATAAGAGAAACAAAAAACACTGCATTGAGTTATAGATAAAAACCCATTAAAACACCACTGAGCCTCCGCTAAATATAAAAAGGTGCACCTCCAAGAGTAATGTCCATGTAAACTGACGGGCACAATTAAGAAGTGAGAACCAAAGAGATGACCAGAGTAGAGGTACTGATGAAAGGCGATCAGCTCGAATTGAGCTAAATGAATAAGCTAACACGTTGACCACACTACAACGTGCAGATGGATAGCCAAGTTGAGAAGCTGCAACAATACTTCACAAGGACAGAAGTCCTGAAGGTCAGTGAAGATGACGGGGACGACTTTCTAGACGACGGGGAGTAATGGGAATTCACTTACCCCGAGAGGGTCGAGTGTTGGAGCCTTTCCATGATCCCCTATACAGAGCTCATTGCCTTCTGCGTGAAATACAGGGGGATGAGCTACTTCCTCCCCATGTCCTACGAAGAGCAAGTAAAGGACGTGGTGGAAGACATTCCGCCAACAATTAAAATTCACTGTCAAACGGCTATCTTGGGTGTCCCTGCCAAAGATCAATACAACTTCACCATCCACTTCAACTCCGAGAAAATACCATTCCGCGTGACAAATCTCATCCAGAGTCTTGAAACTACGTCATTTTAGGACCACATGAGGGAGCTTCAGGAGAAGGTGAACGAGAGGGTCTTCTTGAAAGAAATAGGAGATCCAATATCAGGCCACAAACTATGTAGGAAGGTCAGGCAAATGTTCCAAGACTTTGCTTGTCTAAAAACGAAAATAACCATAGAGTGGGAAAGCAAAACTGCCCGCACCGTGTCCTTGAATGTGGAGAGCCAAGGAGGAAGTTAGATCTCCACTGACAAGCAACCTCCTGCGGATATACAGAAGAAGGGGCAACGAAACAGAAAGCCTGTTGATCCCGGGAGACAACAAATGCAAACCAGTAACCTTGCCTCTTCCTCCCAGCAGAAGTCTATGGAGAAATCTGGAGATCAGTCCAGCGTTCACGACATCGCTTGCGACTTCAGTGACATTCCCGAGTCCTTGCGGGTGAACAGGAAGCCGGACTATGAAGAGTCCAATAAGGCCTATAAGAGGTTCTGGACTGCTTGCACGGACGTGTTCTTGTACAAGATGGAGAAGAAGACCCTTCCCATCGACAAACTTATTCAGGCACCGGCCACACTAAACATCCGAAGCAAAGAGGATCGCATCGTCGAAGATATGATGCACTGGCTCGTAAATATGCCAGACCACAGCAATCGCCAGACCCTTTGCGTGATGCCCGTCAACAAGCCCATAAGAGACGGTGATGATTCGTAGGAAGAAATCAAGGACGGTGATTTCTACATAATAAACGGGCAGCACAGTGTGTGGGCAAGCAAACTAATGCAGGATCCCAAGTACAATGTCGCGCCCGAGATTGTCAACGACTACCGAGCATGGAGTTGCTACATTGTGTGGACCGAGGATGCTGAAATTCTGTGATCCATTTCAGCGTATTACAACCGCGTGAACCACTTTCAAGCAATCTAGCCATCGTGGGCCACGAACATTCTGGGGGCACGGAAGGTCTGGGAGGAGATGGGGAAACTGCGGAACCCCAAGGATGACACCTCCTCTGGATCTGTTACAAGCTCCCGGCGGTCCAAGGAGGCGCACATCAATAAGATGAAATACGTAGTAAGCATTCACCTCAACTCGAGCTGAATTTGCATTGTGATATGTCCCTCCTACCAAACCCCGTAGTAGTTCAGCTCCAGTAGAGATCATTTTTTAACTGTCAGACAATGTGACAATTTATTGCAGGAATTCCTGAAGGCCATGCAGATGTGGTTCTCCATGATTGACGTCGCAAAGGGTCAGACCAAGGCTAAAGGAAAAGACGCAAAAAATAGTCTGGTGATAACCAACGAGGTAAAAATTATCACAGCACCTGACGAAGTCTTCAACCTCTGGAGTGAGGTTATCTCCAGTGCGGCACATGGCGAGCTCGTTGACCCAGACACGCTCAAGAAGTTCAACGCCAAGCCTTCATGGAAAACGAAGAACGGAATGCTCAATAAGGAGTATTTCAAATTCTTCAGGAATCTCACGTACGAGGACCTAAAGAAGCTCGCCAACCATATTTTGAATAAGTCTGGCGACAAAAGAAAGCAGCCTCATCCGAAAGTGACGATCAAGCAGTCATCGTTAGTTTTGGAAAGTTGCTACTGATCGAGTGCCTGGATTGAGAGGCGCAAACGAAAACAGTTCGTGAAGGAGTTGAACAAAATTGACCTGTCACTCGGACTCCTGAATGCGGACAATGAGGTCGTGCCGGAGAAATGGAAGGAGTTTAAGTCCAAACATTTCGTCACCTCGGCCACAATGAATGTTCTCCTCGAAAGGCCTGGGAAGGAGTTCTTTTCGGAGATTAAGTAGTTGAAGTCCAAGAATAAGTCCACAGAAGAAATTTCTAAGCACGCTGCTGAGTTCTTCAAGGTCTTTCTGAGAGAGAGAAAGAATTTCGTCCCGCCGTTAGCAGTGGCGTACTATGCGCCATACAACATCAAGGACGACAGACACATGGCATGGCCAACCGGTGTGTGGACTGTGGACACCCCGGATGATCTGAAAGTGGGGGCCATTGACTTCCGTTTGATTCCGGGAGTGTTGTCCAAGCAGAAGGGCACAATCGCGATTCCCTACTTCAACACCGTCATGCTGTCGTTGATGGGGAAGCGCAAGCCCCTGCTGGAGGAGGTTCCAGTTTGGCTTTTTATCTGTGCGGATGTAGTGGAACAGACGCAAGTAACAGCGTTTGTGCAGAACCACGAGGAGTTGCACAAGTTCAGGTGCGAGTATGTGGACTACATGCCCGGGGACTACAAGCGTCTAGGTGACATGTCGGCAAAGGCAAAGTCCCATGCCAAGGTCCTGCTCATGTTCTTATTCAAACCTGAGTACTGCACGGACGTCAAAATCCCGAATGCATTTTGGGCTCCGGACACACCAGTTTTCAACACGCCGCGCGGGTACAATGAATAGGAATTCCGCATATACAACGTAGAGCTTCGCATGGAATTCTACTTGTGGGTGGTGAAGTCCTTCTGCAAGGCTGGTGACAATGTATTCTCGGTCTTCGCCGGAGGGAAGTTCACATGCACTGCAGTGGTACGCTTTCTTCCTCCACATTCCTTCAAACTCACTATGAGTGTCGCTTCAGTTCAAATCGAGCTTAATTGTCCGCTGATTCAGCTCTATTCGAGCTGATATGATAGTTTACTGATGATAGACGCTCGTTTCTGTCACCGCAGATGAGTTCCATGAATGTATTCGCAGTTGGAGTTAAAGAGGACTCCCTCTTCTAGAATGACATCGTCACCACAGCCATGTTGCTTGACAGGGCCGACTTTCTGGAGTTGGACTACAGAGTGGAGGAGCCTAAGTCAAGTAGGCAGCGGGAGTCTCATTCGACACCTTCGCCCGCGAAGACAATGAGGAGGGCCCCGTGGGATTCTCCATCCACTAGTCGTCGGAGCAAGAGACCTATCGAGGAGCCTGAAGTGATCTCAAGCTCCGATGACGACGCAAAGGATTGCCAGCAAGATGAAATGCCCGATCCTCCTTCATCGCATATTCGTGCAACACCAACAAAGCATCGTGGCTCCTCTACGTCAACTGGAGACGCGATTGAGACGCAACCGTCGTCAACTCTGTCGTCCACCCATCCGCGGAAGAGAAGGAAGACTTCACTCGTGAATGACATCCTCAAGAGGAGGTTTGCTGAGATCGAGGAGAAGCGGCTCCAAGATCGGGCGGAGAACATCCTGCAGCAGCAGCAGATGAACAAGAGGCTGGATAGCATGCAAACGTTTATGCTGCAAGATTCCAAGGAAGCTAACGACAAGTTAGACGCCTTGATTTTGTGGATGAAGGGTGGGAGGCCCATGGCCGAGGTCCAGCCTGCGGCACCTCAACTAAGGCTTGAAAACCAGCCATCAACATCGTCTTCGGCCCCACCTTCAGGTCAGGTAGGCCCGTCAGAGTTTGCGGTCCCTGCACCACCCTCGCATCCACCGCCTAGGACACCACCTCCTCCACCATCATCCGCGGTTGCGCCACCGGTACTTGTGGAAGTGCAGTGTGCACTTGCTCTTCTAGAGGCAGGCAGTGGTGATGTGGTGGAGACCCCCGACCAACTAACCGCGTCTCCTAGCCAAGAGTCCGGCTCAGGTGCACCTTAATGATCACTCGGTGTTCTTGTACAGTTTTAGCTCAATTCGATCTGGTTTTTGACGTGGGCTGTATGTAGTTTTAGAGTTATCTCATAGACAACTCAACAATTTTGACATAGCTGAACTTCTAATGGACCAAACCATGGAGTTCAAAATTTTCAGACATTGTGTATATACATCAAAACATTTTTATGTAAAGCGGTAATACCCGGATTCCTTACAACACTTCCTTTGTACACTCCTCACTTGCAGGCGTTGTCAATGTTGTAGATTTGTTGCCACCTACTGTTGCATCAGGTGTACTCACTTCCAAACCGACCTCATTGAAGCATGTCCCTAATGTTGTCTTCGAGCCGACGGATCAGAATGTCACCTTCAAAGAGGACAAGCCTGAATCCTTGAATACTGCCGCTCTTGTACTTGAAGACAGTGTCATACTTGATGCCGATCTTCTCGAGGTCATGATACCCGAGCCGACCGCTACGACAAGGGATGTTACTACAGAGACAGCCGAGACCTCGCATCAAAAGGTATGTCTTGAATTTTACATTCCGAATTCTGTGTTTGTTTAGTGACGTCTACAAATTTAAATGACCGTTTCAATTAGCGCGATGTCCAAAGGCTATGAATGCAGGATAATAACTAGCTCCACATTCATCCATTGTTTATCAGGAATCTGATCCTCCATGTGATCTTCCAAGACTTATGGAGGTGGTCAATCTTCCATTGGAGTCTAGGGTTGTGGACAAGTGGATCAACGTCGTCCTGGACCTCAATGGGGTATTGTGCGCCTGTGAAGATCACATGTCCGTCCCAGGTGTTTAGATTTCTTACGTGTGTTAGGAAAGATAGCTACAATTTCAGTGTGGAGCAGTATAAAGACTTCCACCACTGATGAAGTGGCCGCCTATCTCTTTAAGGGGCTCGACTTGCCGGTAGTCAAACTAAGACAGACCTCTTGTATGACTCTGAAATGTAGGGAAAAAAAATCGAGAATTACAACATTCAGGGAGCCAGGCACAAATAAGGAACTCTTCCTTTAGTTAAAAACTTGGACACCTTGTTCACTGGCTATCGGGGGAGGTTCTCGTCCCAAAATACCGTGATAGTAGATGACAGTCCCATGAAGCACATTCTTAACAATGTTGAGAACGTCATTTTACCGGAGTCATGGTCATACAGAGGTAACGGTGTGAAGGACACTTTCCTCCTGGATGTCCTGCTCCTTTGGTTCCAGAATCTTCACGTGGCTCGTGAAGAGGGACTTAAGTCCTTCCGAGAGAATGCGGCCAATCGAATTGGACGCCGCATGCTCTGTGACGATAGAAAACAGAAGAGGGAGTACGATAAGTTGATGGAGGTCGTGCAGGCATCTTCTTGCATTCGTTAGGACTACGCTAAGGGAGGCATAGGTTCTCGATTTCCATACTCTGGTCTAATTTAGCTCGAGTCGAACTGACTTAAGCTTGCTTTCTGGAGATTTGTAATTTCAGTCCTTATGCCTCTAATAAAATAGTCATGGTTTAGTGCTCGTGTCTCAAATCAGCTCAATTGGAGCTTCCTAGTTGCTTGGATGGTGTGATTGATTCACGTTCTAGGTTTGTTTGTGGATGGTGTTTCATGTTCTTAATGCTATGCAATTCTATTTTGTGGTCATGATATAAATATGGTTTGCTTCTAGAGTCTGGACGTATGGAATTCAACTGATGGAGATGATCACCTTCCGTGCGTTGCGTCGGCGGATTCTATATTGGACTATGGACAATATGCAATCCTGAGCAGGGGGAACTTTCTGTGCTCGGCGGCAACAACAAACTCCACAATGGACTATTCTACTAAGCCCGTGGATGACGGTGTGGTGGATAGTCCGCCTAATAACGGCCCACGTCTGCCAAAGTCCTACTCACCTTCTCCTTTGCGCTACGGGGGGCCACTTGCTTCTCAGTTATCGCCGGTGGCATCAGACATGGCACCAAAAAAGAAGCTTTATGACGAGGCCACAACACAAATTCCTGCACAAGGGAACAAGTCAAGGATCTCTTGTGGATCTCATGATACTGGTGGATCTCGTGATACTCATATCGGAGCTGCTTGTGATAGTGCAAGGCACCGTCCCATGTATGTCTTGTCAGGGAGCGTCCGGATGTCTAAGACACATGATGGGGTGCAGAGAATTCGAAGCGATGCTCGTCATCTCGACGCATTAGACCGCATGTTCTTACAACGACAGAGGCATTAAAGGTGGAATGAATACAAGAAGCCAAATACAGGATACAGTCGGGGGCCTGAGATTCTCAAGGCAAGGGAGTTACAGCGATGTAAATCACACATATAATACTTGTTCATATTATGTGTTCATATTATGTGTTCATATTGTAGAGTGACAGTCTACAAAGAAGTACATGTTGGGAATTTATAAGGGATAGTCCTTCGTCAATACTAGGGGTTCATACACTATACATTTAGGACTGCTCGGTAATGATGTTCTATAACAATACGTGGGTGATGGTCCGAGATGACCCTAAACTATTGGGTGATGGGTGTGAGCTTTATGGAGACGTGAATTATCCAACGTCCATAGTGGAAGAGAAATTCAAGTTTCCAAATAGTCCGCTTCGAGAATTGGTTTCAGTTATTACTCCTGGGCAGTCCATTCCACGTCCACAGGTTCCGTTGGAACAAGGGAGGTTGAAGAAACAGAAACACAGTGGATCGTTTTGTACTGTTGTTTCAACTCCCAGTTGGGGCATCTAGAAGAGAAGGTCGTTGTAAGCGCAATGGAGGCAACATATTCGCGACCTCGAACAGATTAACAAGGGGGGATATAGTCGGAGAAAAGAAATTCTAAAGGCTCGGGAGAACTTGAGGACTGCATCTTGTAGCTCATGTACAATTGTATGTAGAAGAGGTCCTAATTATGTACATGTAGACTCGACAATCCCTAAGTTTGTGTAGAGAGTAGAAAAACAATAAACCCTAGACCTTAGTAAGGCCTTGAGCCCGATTTTATCAATAGCAAAGAATAATGTAGGGGTTGTCGTAACTTGGAAGTTGTAGAGTTGAATATCAATTGTTCCCTCAGCAAATAATCATTTGCATTGCACATGGAACCGACTGAGTGCACAACTGAGCTTGAAAGTGGAAGTGGACATAGCAAAAATTATATAGCTCAACTCATGCCATGCTCGTCAAGTACACTCATACACTATTCTTTAGACATTGTGGTGTGTGAGAGTACTTGATGAGTAGGGGTGTGAATCGGGTTATATGATGTTTGCTTTCTCCCTTTCCACTTTTAAGCTCAGCTGTGTACTTAGTTGGTTCAAAGACCATGGTGTCTTGAAGCCTTTGTTCTGTGGATGTTGTGGACACAGTGTCCACAGACTATAGGTGACAACGATGTCTTAGACCCGACTATGTGCATAGTTGAGCCAATTTGTCGTAGAAGAGAAAGGAAACATTATATAACCTTTACTCTCAGCTATTCTTTGAACGTACACTCATACATTGCTTTTGGGACATTGTGGTGTGTGAGAGTACATTCGAAGAGTAGCTGAGAGTTAAGGTTATATAATGTTTGCTTTCTCTTCTACCACGAATTGGCTCAACTAGGGGAACAGTTGGTATTCGATTCTACAATTTCCGGGGCTTTGACAATCGTGGACCTCATAGTCATTATGGACAGTACGTTGTCGTAGCTCGGAAGTTGTAGAGTTGAATAACAATTGTTCCCTCACCAAATAATCTTTTGCATTGCATTTTCTCCGATGCAAATGTCTGAGAATATTTGGTGGGGGAACAGGTGCTATTCGATTCTCCAATATCCGGGCTTTGACAATCCCTACGTTTGTCTCTACTATTGATAAAGGCAGGCTTATAACCTTTTGGTCACGAAGCCTTCATCTTGTGGACGCAATTGCCAATTTCACAAAAGTCCTAGTACTCAATCGTAGTGCTTCTTGAACCCTACATTTTACATCATATGTATCTTATACAAGTGTAGTCCACGATGGAAGTAGTAGTTTAGTACATGGGTTACTCTATGTTTATAGTGCATACATCCAATACATGTATATTTGATGACTTCCTATAAATTATGAAGAAGACACAATTTTGACCTTCGATTTTGGAATTTGTACCTTCCGTATGCGCTTTCTGTGTCATTGCAATGCTTTCCTGGTAGTCATTGATCTACAAGTATATTAAATTCATGGTTGAAAGTCTCTTCCTCAACTCCCATTTCACTAGAAAACTCTCATTTTAATGAATATTATGTTAGACCTAGTTTTCGCATGGTGAATGCAGGCATGATGTTAACCCCACTGCCATCATCTACTAGGGTTTTTGTAATAATTTTGTCCAAGATTTCAACCTCGATTTCAATTGGTTCAAAGGTTTCCTTAGATTTTCGTAAGTCTGGGTCAGATTTCTTAACTGTTGACTTGGATTCCTCTAAGTCAGAATCAACTTGGTTAAGGATTGGCGAGGGTTCTATTTTGTTGACCTATCCTACTATTTTGGGAGTTCTAAGGACTGTTGCCCCTTCTTTTAGTTGCTTCCGTAGCGTTGGTGCTACTTTAATAAGCTGTCCAAAAGAAATATTAGCCTTGACCTTGGATAAGTCATCCCATTGATCGTAGGGAGAAGACGGATTACTACTCTTTCTCGCCCTAGCCCTAGATTTAGGATTTAGTAGATGGAAAGGAGTTCCAGCTTGAATGAACTCGAACTCATTCTCATCCAATTCGGTCTGGATAGGAAGATTCTCATTGAATCTCACTTCCTTGGTAGTTTCCTTCAATGCACTCTGCAGGTCAGAGAATTGTAGGGAATCTAGGGAGGAATGAAGGTGCAAGCTACTATGGGAGCTAGAACTTGGGGATTCAAGTTCCTCAGGGTCAACTAAGGGGGCAGGATGAGTCCTTGCACCTCCTCTAATAACTACTAATGCTGGTAGGGTTTTTTGGATGTCCATAGTATCGGAACCATCAATTCCAACGAATAAAGAAGTTTCAAAGTCTTTGACTCTAGCATCCTCGGTCGCCTCACTTACTATAAACTTAGCATCTTGAGTACCATGAGTGGGAGGTATTGGGATCACCCCCTGATTTGTTTGCACACACTATAAGAAAACGGTTTCCGCTTGGACATCCAGCCAAAAACGACGTATATCCGCGTAGACACGATACGTTGCAGAAGACGTCAGGGTGTTAGGTCGAGAAAGTAGAGATTTTGTGATGATGTCTGTGTTAGCATTGCTAGATTGCAGTCACAGCATACTGATGCTACAAAAAACGTGCATGCAATGTAAGGCATCCAGGTGGACATCAGATGTTTTCCAAGATGTCCACAATAACATGTTTAGCCACGTCATCATCTTTGGTCAAACATACCTCACAAGTTTAGATAGAATTTTGGTGCGGTCAGAGGTGAAGTGACTGCCCAAGGCTAAAAAGAGGAGAACGGGCAGGTGGTGACTCTTAAAAGCTTACGTGGCATTTGATGTAGCGAGATGAAGTGGTTATTGTGTGACGTGGACTGACGAGGTGGCAAGATGACGTGGCTACTGTGTGACGTGGCATGATGACGTGGATATTGTATGACGTGGACAGGGATGATGACGTGGCATGCCACGTCAGCATCCACGACCAGTCCATATTCCGACCTCGGATGTCTCTGTGGACATCACACCTGACGTTCTGACGTCCACATTGACATCACTTCTAGCGTTAACATTTTGTATTTCCTACGATTGTAACTTCAAAGCACATGCTATCCACGGTGCATTTCATTACGTCTGACTGGACGTGTGGGCGTTGTAGAAGCAACTGTAGGTGTCCAATTTGATGTCAAAAATGACTCCAGATGCATGACATTGTTTTATGAAAAAGGGTGAATTTGTACATGATGCACTTCCTTCCTATGTGTTTACTTAGGTCAAGGGCATTTCTGGGCTCTTCAAGTCATACAACTTGTGCACGTTCTTCAAACTTCATTAGGATAAGATTGCAACCTACTCTTATAATGTCACGGGCAGCACCGAAGTAGACACATTCTGTCAGAAAATGCATGTTCAAGATGCATCAGGAATACTTGGAAGACATGAACATGTTGATGTCCACGTATTTCGCAGACGTCCTATGTGACGTCTAAATGCTATCACAGCATACACATGTCAATGATGTGAACACCTTATGCTTCTTCCTCAAATGCAATGTCATCGCTAACTATGGCAATATACTCGCCACCATGGTCTATGGGTTGGCACACCGGGTCCAAGACTTGTTGCACTAGTTGTAGTCCATCGAAGTCCCTATCATTGACCAACTGCACCATGTTCGGGGTTGTCGTTAGAGGGTGCAATGAGCCACATCTATCCCTCACCTCAGTTCGGCAAACTACTTTTCAACCAGGCCGATGTGGATCGTCGAAGAAGAATACCTGTTGGCAATGCAAAGGAAAGGCAAATGAATCTGCATGGACCGTTCCATCCAAATGGTTGAAGTTTGCCAACGTGAAGCCATACTTATCCTGTTGCACGCTAGGAGATCGACTACCTTGTGTGCCCCTCACCCAATCATACAACAACATTGTGACGTAGTGATTTCGATAATCCAATACCAAAATCTCTTCAATGTACCCCACATACTCCTGCGTGGATTCCAGTGACCGGCCATTTTGCAAACCCCAACGAAGCTGGCGTGTGAAACTCGCTACCACTCCAGAGTCACGGGTACCAAGCCCACGTTCAGTGCTTTGGGCACGGAGGTGCATGCCATGATAGTACATTTGACGGTGGGATGTTGCCTTCCACTCAGGAAGCTGCGCATAATGTCTGATGTCTTCATCCACTGGACGTCTAGAATGATCAGCCTCCGTCACCGTTGACGTCAGCCACTGCGCGAAGGATGGAAACTCACTTAGTTCAACTGGATAACGGACAGCTCTTCCTAGATTTGAGCGTGGCCATGCAACACGAAAAGCTTCCCGCTCCTCCCATCTTTGGGACTTTGCTGCAGTGTAGTCCCTGCATCACACTCAGCAATAATGAAATTAGGCCAACGGATTGAAGATTTCACATCATGTATGCCGGGGCCAAGTACAGTGTGCATGGCACATCTGCAAAGGTGTGCAAGAATTCAAGTAGTCCTTAACAACAATCATGTGTTGAAAGTTTCCTCTTCTATTGAGATGTCCACACTAGAGCCAAAACAAACATCAAAGCGTCTTCCTACATGACATCATTGAACGTGCCAGCGTCGAATATGACGTCTGCTAGGAGTGTATATAAGGCAACGTGATGTCCAAAGTGGCATTGGAAAGCAGTGCTAGTTACTTACTCTCGCCAAGTTTCCAAGCATGGCGCATTGTCAATTACGAACGCATGTGCATACACTCACAAAGCGTCGGATAATGCCCTCTCTTTTGATTTTCTGCTACGTATCACCTCGTCATTCATGATGGGATCTTCGTCTACATCCCAAACGCGCTCACCAGTCCCTTGAAACTGTCTCATGTATTCCGTGCAGAAGCCAAGCGTGTCTTCAATGCGATATCCCTCTACTATGCTACCTTCTGGATGCACCAAAGTCCGCACATAATCCTTCAAAGTCTTCAT
Source organism: Climacium dendroides (assembly GCA_950106755.1). Taxonomy (NCBI): domain Eukaryota; kingdom Viridiplantae; phylum Streptophyta; class Bryopsida; order Hypnales; family Climaciaceae; genus Climacium; species Climacium dendroides. The sequence continues at coordinate 31,625,256 of OX467088.1, forward strand.
GTATCGCTCAATGGGGTACATCCACCTACAATGCACTGGGCCACATACAAATAACTGTTCAACAAGGTGCACTGGCAAATGGGTCATTATATTCAAGAATGTCGTGGGGAACTCCTTCTCTATAAGGCAGGTTGCTATAATAACATCCTGCATGAGGACATCTTTGTCAGCTTCCTTGATCTCCTTCTCACAAAGTCTTTGGAAAACCCTGCTCATTTTTATAATAGCCAAGCGCACATTCTCATCCAAGATGTTCCGGACAGCCACCGGTAGAATCTACACATGAACAACATCTCTGTAAGTCACTCTCCCACTACTACATTTTTAACACATTTCCCTGTAACTTGCATGAGGATCACCCGGACATTAATTTTGGACATCCACTACAACCTCTTTGTGCTGACTATGACATACTACTAGAAAACGCATCACAGCCAAATGAAACACTATCATGTTCATGAAGACGTCTTCCCATGCACTGTCATTAACATACTACTGCCTCCAACAACGTTACTAAAGACATATGATGTCCACAACGGTTCTGGAGCAGTGACAATCTCTAAACTCCCTCCCTTCTTCAGATAAGTTCAACGAACCCCTGTGTCACGTCCCATCGCAACCTCACCTGCTGCATGAGAATGTGATAATCATGTGTCTTCATATACTGTAACGTTCCATTCTGTAGACGTTTATGAATTGCACCAACATAGTTTGTTGGGGTACTATATCCACGAACTCCCTGCGCTCATCTACTGTCATTGCATACGACGCATTTGGCATGTAGAAATCGTCTTGGCGTCTTTGTGGGCCTTGAAGCCAAATTTCTCTACGTATTCCAAGCTGTTTTGCATCAATGTGGTTGCCAGGGCTATCGTTCATAGCAAGAAGGGTCTTCACCATGTTCTTGCATAAGTTTTTCTCGCAATGCATCACATCCAAAATGTGTCGGATCAAAAGATACTGCAGAAGGGAACACACGTAAATCTTAATTACGCTTTGCCCTCCGAAAAAATGTGTATCGTCACTTCCCGTGTTGTTTGCTAAGAAAACGTACAACAACATTCAGCCTGCACTTTGTATTCACGACTACGTCTGAAGGGACATGTAACACAACATGAAATGTTCACATTGCACGGCTGAATAGGCGGCCACTGTCTACAGCTATTGCAATTTGTGCAGCGGGATATCTTCTATGACATCTACTTGGACATCAACACGCCAATACTATGACACAAAACGTCAGAGAGGACGTACCACTCAGACATTGGACACTACCTACATGTCAAAGTCAGGTTAGACCACTTTGTACCTTCCAGTAGGGCAGCTCAAACAATGCACTCAAGCGTTTCACCCCTGTGAAATGCACTGGGTCATCCTTTCCATCTTCTCTTCCACCCAGATCTAGAAACGCTTGCCGCCATGCAGCATATCGGATAACATCTTCGGCGGTCATGCCCTTTGGCCTGAAGCGATGCTCTACTTTTCCATTGAAGCGACGATTTCGACGATAAGGATGGTGTCGACTTAAGTACCTTCGTATGCCCCCATACACAATCTTGGACCCTCTTGTACTTCGATCCGCCCTCACATCGCCGATTCTTGCAAGTCGAGAATCTGTCTCAAGACCACAATCCTGGCATCCTTTATATCCCTTGCAAGACAAGTCAGAGATCAAAGCATACGCAGGAAAATCGGATATGGTCCACATTAGTAAGCCACGCATGATAAAGCGACGAGCACCTTCGGGTTGTAAGAAATCTTGAGCCACCACACCTTCCCACAATGCATGTAGCTCCTTCAACAATGGTCGCAAGAACACATCCATGTTCTTAGAAGTTGGGGACTGCTTCCCAGAAATGAGAAGGCTAAGGGAGATGAAGAATTTCTTTGTCACAAACCATGGCTCAAAATTGTAAATCAAAATGAGCACCGGCCATGTCGACCAATTCGTGTTGCTCAGCTTGAAGGGATTGACACCATCCAATGCTAGTGCCAGACGTAGGTTCCTGTCGTCAACACTGAAGTTGTCAAAGTGGACGTCCACGCTGACATGCTTCCAAGCAGGGCTGTCCACTACTGACCGCATGATGCCGTCATCGCTGACATGTCGCGTCCAACCCGTCAGCATCTGAGCGATTTCCGAAGATCGAAACATGCGTTTAAGTCTTGAGATCAAGGGAAAGTGTCGAACGACCCTTGTTGGTATCGAGTTCGTTCCCTCCACCCACCTTGGTTTAAAGCACTTCGGGCACGTACTTAGATTTGCATGCTCGTCTTCGAATAGCATACAACCACCTGGGCACACATGGATGTTGTTGTATTCTAAGCCCAACTTCCTAATCATTTTCCTTGCCTCATAATGACTAGTAGGGAGCTTATTGTTCTTCGGGAGCAAGTCTAATGACAAATACCGTAGGAGCTCACTAGTGAAATGGTTACTCACGCGGAAGACCACGCACATATTTATGATGATGATTGTTGCTGACAGAATACTCGATGATGCCCCCTCGTACAGTGTTGTTGTTGCGTGCTCATATAAACGTTGCATGTCTTCAACAGTGTCAACGTCAACGTCTGCTTCAGCACCTGACGCTCCGTCAGACGTCAAGGTGTCCGAATGCAATGCATCGCCACGATCAAAGGCCTCCATGACTTGCCTTTGGACGTCGTATTGTACATCCAGAGGAACGTCGTCATCATTAGCAGCGTCACCGACATCAGTGTCCACTACTTCTGGTCGTCCGTTCACATCCTGCATCTGAATGTCTTCCTCTACTATGTCTGCGTCATTCTCAACGATGTCATCGTCGTCATACACAAGATCTTCCACCCATATGCCATTAGGAGGGTATCCATTGGGTGGGTCCCCTCCAATCATTGACTTCGTCAAAAAAACATCCCGTCCCACCTCTCCATGATGCTTCCAAATCACATGGATAGTCCGGCGTCTTCCTCCATGACAATATTTGCATGGACATGGAAACCTCGTCAAATTCAGCTGCGTTGCCACCCTCAACTCGGTTTGTAGAATGAGGTCACCTATAGGAATGTGGCGAAGGACACGGCCGTCTGCATTGATGCGCACTCTTACAGCACGACGTCCACGCCTACCCTCCATGTCCGTCACAGGCATCAACACGTACGTGCACTTGCTGATATTATGGAATTTGAAATGTCCACTCTTGAAGTAATTAAACTTGTTTCCTACAACATGCAATGGGAAAGACGAAGAGAAAGATATAGTAGACAATCATAAGGAAGTCAAGGGTGGTTGAAAAGGAACACTTCTGATCACCCAATGACAATTTTAAACGTCTAGATGTTCTTGTGAACATATGTTTGTCACTGTAGACATCTACTTTGACACCGTCATGTCTACTTCACCTATCTATTCATCACTATCTCTTAGATCGTGGATAGTAGTTCGTGCAGTACTATAGACTTGTGAACCTATAACATCCAACATCACAATCTATGAATTATTTGTTTTGGTGGCAACCAAATGTATACGTCCCGAGGAAGAAAGAAAATTTTCCACAAATATTAGGTCCTGTTTCCGAAGAACATGAGCGTAAACTGCAAATGAGGTTCATTTCCTTAGTACTTCAGAATGGGATAAAAAAGCAATGCCAAGCAATGAAACCCGACGCCCAAACGCCTACTTCTTGCAATTTGTAATTGATAAGTGGCTTTTATGACTTGAAATCTCTTTATAACTCTCTTCTTTTAACTACAGGGCATCAACTCAAACAGAGGTAGGACACGTGAATGTGCTGGAGTTGACTTCCCAAGGCCCTAGGTGCGTCTAGCATCATGTCCGGTAAGACACATTTATGTCTACAGGAATACCACAATGTCACCCACAGGCTTGTACGTGACATCAACACGTCTGAATAGAAGATAAAAAGGTATTTGCTACACGTGCTACGTTTGACATGGGGTGCTACGCCTAACATCCTGGAAGGCACCGGAAAGTTCTATAAGTTTATTCATAAGGACATTGACATGTTCTGCTTGACGTTAAGTCCTGCACAGGCAGGTCAGAAAAAGCATTGGGTGAAGCTACGCAACACTACATCCCATGCACTTTAAGGACTGCAGCTCTAAGCAGTCAGTGGTTTCTATGGCTAAGGAGGGCAGTAAGGTTTGCGCTTTGAAATTATAGTATAGTATAGGCACTACTTTCTTAGAAGAAGCTAATTTAGCATCATTTAGAAGCTACCTAGGTAGAGTATAGCCATACAATACAGCAGAAGAAGAATGAATTGTATTGCTGGGACTTCGTTACTTCCAAGAAGAAAAAGTGGTTACAAGTTTCATTTCAATAAGTCCCCCATAAATGTGTAGAAAAGATAAAGACAAGAAGAATTTCAAGTTCTACTTTAAAGCTTCTAATTTTCAAGCTCTAATTTGGTAGAGCCTCAAAGAAATGACTTAGAGCCAAAAAAAAAATTAAAAGGTGAAAGGCAAGTTCTAATTTAGAAATTGTATTTTGAAGAAGCTTCAAAGAAATGACTTAGGGAATAGAAATAGAAGATCAAAGCCAAGTTCCATTTCACAAATTTTATTTTCACGAAGCCTAATTCAAACTCTAGGATATTCTTTTACTTTAGACCCCACTTACAGAATAAAAATAGAAGGTCGAAGCCAAGTTCCATTTCACAACTTCGAATTATTCACTTGAAGAATAAAAATGGAAGGTCAAAGCCAAATTCGAATTTCTTGAGAACATGTGCAATGAGACGCAGTCATGCCTACTAGGACATGACAGTGTCATTTGTGATGTCATACAAAACATCATCGCAACATATCCCCTTGTCCATTTCAAATTGGCAAAAAACGCATCGTTACTAACACCAAGTCAGACATCATGATGTCCGAGTTGATGTCTACATGTCAATTGTGATGTCTGATTAAGCACACGAATGTCAACTTCCGACCTAAGGGCCCTCCTGAAAAGTACACCACCCGACGTCACACATGGGGCTGTCGCTCCGTCATGGGACTTAGACAAACCCTAGGCCCACGTTCGGCCTTCCTCTTTCTGCAGCCGCTCTTCTTCCTTCACCTACACTCGAATTTGCAAACTTCTAAGGAGTTGAGTATGTTTCACCAGTTTGTGGACAGCATTGTTGCTGCTGCACTCACCGCAGGGATGGAAAAATCAGTAGCTGTAGTAGATGGAAGCCCCCGTCGCAGCAGGCGCCTAAACAAGAGCAAGCACCGTGTAGATAACTTCCTCCCTTCTTCGCTTCCTCCTCTCCCTCCTCTCCTCTCCTCTCCTCCCTTCCCCTCCCCTCCCCTCCTCGCCCCGCCCCGCAAGCCTCCGTCATGGCCTCCAACAGCTCCCGTCAATTCTAGGAATTAAAATTGGCGTCATTGAATTGTGTAGGCAGATTAGGGTTTCATCCATTTTTTCCATCCGTGACACACTGAGGCTTCAACTGATGTCTAACTGAACATCACTAGGAGCGTTGGGGAGTTTAAGCTTGACATTGGGATTATCTTTGTTCTCTTGTTGATGCATCTCTTGTTTGAAGGTGGAGGAGCAACGTGCGGAGGTGGAGCGTGGGAGCGTGGAGGTGAAGTGTGGGAGCGTGGGAGCGTCGAGGCGGAGTGTGGAGGCAGGAAGGACTCCCACGCCCAAGCGGGGAACCCCGACACCCTTGCACGGAGCCCCCACGCAAAGGCGGGGAGCCCCACACGGAGCCCTCCCGGCGCCGCCCTTGCGGAGAGCCGCGCTGCCCCGGCGGGGAGCCCCCTGCAGGAAGCCCCCTAGGCGAGGAGCCCCCTGCCGCGGGGATCGCCCCTGCCGTGAGGAGTCCCTACCGCGGGGAGTCCTTGCGCCGGAGGAGGGAGCCCCTCCCGCGCCGCAGCTCCTTCAGCAGCAAGAGCCTTACAGGTTTTTGAATTTTTTTTTTTTTTGGTTTTGCTTTGTTGTAGTCTTATATTGTAGTGAATTTTCAATCTCTCTCCTTACACTCCAGTACTTTGGTTTCCATTTGCAGGAGTGATCCTAGTGTTGGCCTTTGAGAGTAGCATGAGAAAATCCTTGTGTTGGCTTTTAGTAGTAATGTTTTTATAAACATGCAGATGTCCAATGTGATGTCCGTCAGTGCATCACATGTCACGTTCTTGGTTCTTATGCATCTTGTATACAGAGGAGTCAAACGGTGGACATCCATTAAAACGTCCTAATGTTAAATTGGACGTCCAGGTGCTGGAATTGATGTCCACGAAAGCACACCATTATAGCATGTTAGTTGGCCGTTTTGTTCTTTTAGTTTTGAGCTTTGATTGACTTGCGCAGGTTTTGGGTGAGGTTTTTCATTGTTGGCCGCTAGCTGAGATGGCCCCCGATTCTCGGAGAAAGCTGCCCGTGAAACGGGCAGCACCGTCTCGGCATCATGCTGACAACGACAATGACGACTCTACCGCTGAGGAGGTACACGGTAGAGGTCGGCCACTCACAGAGCAACGGTCGAAGCAAAGGAACAATCCTTGGCATGTGAGTAGTCGTGTGAAGGACAAGGACAAAGCTGTAGCAAGTACTCCAGCACCCAAGAGGCGTCGCACGGGAGTGTCACGCACGAGAAGGAATGAAGCACAGTTGTCTATGAGCAAGGACGACTCCGTTGAATCTGAGCCCAGGTGACTAGTGCCACCTAAACCTCTTATGTGGTATGTTATTGAAAGGAGGTTGGATGTGTATATTCGTTTATGTGGACATTGTGTCAGACACAGCACGCTGCCTTCTGCATTTCAACGTCTTAGTCTTCTGTCTAAGTAGATGTCCAAGTCGATGTCTGAGTTGATGTTCTAACAAAGATCGAGTGGCCGTTGACTTGCAAGTGCTGTTTGTATTTGAGGTTTCATAGGACCACATCTCGATCTCCTGACACGGACGAGGAAGAAGAATCAGATGATGTAATGGTCATGGAGAAGGAGCCTATTAAACCTCTACTTCGCAAGATCAATGTGAAGAAGGAGCGCAACAACAAGCGCAAGCAATATGTGGAGGTGAACGAACGCGGTTCTCCCCGTGGGAAGGCAAAAAGCTATTTGATAGCAGATGTGAAGGCTTTTGCCAAGGGACTGAATCCTTTGTTTGGGTGGGCTGACCAGCCTTTGGATGAGAGACAACGATTCTTTGATAGAATCTATGCAGGTAATGTGACGTGACCGAAATTGCTTGAGTAGGTTGTTAGTTCTTTTTTTGAATTTCATGTCCTCTTGGACGTCATGATGCTGAATATGAAATTTGGATGAGCATCACCATGCCTTCTATATTGACGTCTGCAGTGGTGTCCAGATGTCTACAATGATGTCTGTGCAGACATCATTGTGTCTGCGAAATTAAATTATCTCGAAAGTCTTATCGTTTGCAAGTGTTTTGTATTGTGACCGTCTTATTTCAGACTGGGAAGTTGGAGGCGACCAAGTGGAGATAAATCCTTCGTGGTTTCCGAAGCATGTGACAAAGACTCTGATCAATGTTCGCCATCATTTGATGAAGTTGATCGATGGGGACTGCCCTAAACCACCAGAAGTTGATCCCTCCGTGTGGAGGAGGTTGCAAGAGAGGCGCAGCTCGTCAGACGCCAAGGAAAAGTCCGCGCAAATGCATGCAGTTTCTAAGGCAAAGGGGTTCAAGGAGGCTCAATTGAGGCTCATTGAGAAGAATGTCATAGGTGAATTGGTGAGAGTCCTCCTTTTCCATTTGTTTCGGATGTCCATTCAGACATCATCTTCCTTTGTAAGATGTCTGCATTTATGAACCTCATGTTTGAAATGATATTTGCGTGGACATCAATGTCGAGTCCTTTAATTGTTTTCGTGTGCTAGACCCTACAACTTGGACGCATACCTTATGAGTCGGAGGTGAAGGAGGCAACGGACAAGGAGTATGCTCGACGCCAAGCGGAGACCCGCAACTCACCTCATGACTACAGTCCAGCTATACAAGAACTGCGGACGTCGAACGCAGAGTTGGGAGGGCGCCTTGGTCAAGTAGAAGAGCTTCTCCAACAACTCCTTCATTCCCTTGGAGGCAACAATCTTCAAAGTCATGTTGTCTCAAATGCAGGAGGTGGTGGTCAGAATGTTGGATGCGATGTCACTCCTGTGAAGAAGGTAGCTGTTGAGGACGTCCCCACAGACATCGAGGGGGATCTTCACGTCAATGCTGACGTCGGTGGTGACGTTGCTGAAGACATCGCAGATGGCGTTGAAGAAGAAGTGGACTACCTGAAAGACACCGTTTCGGACGTCCAGACTAACAACAACGTTGATGTAGACATCCAATTGTGCGTTGTGCAGACCATTTCCAAGCACAGCGATGCTTCAGCAGACGTCGGAAAGGACGCGGAGAAGTCCTCCACAGACCCGTATGCCATTTCCGTGGATGAAGTTCCCCCCGCCGAAGTGCAGACGTTTGCTCTTGCAGCACAAACCGGTAGAGTTCAAGAGGTATTTTACACACCCTAAACCGTATGACAAGAGGTCATTGGATGTCATTCATGTTTTTTTCCTCATAAAAATTAGGCTTTGTGTCCTTGCATCCACATGTAGCCCCAAATGCGACGAGTCCACATTCTCTAAAGTATTTTATGTTATCGCTTTGTTCTAGGTGGCAAATATGCAATCCTCCGGGTCGTCTACCCGTTCCAATCGGGTCACAAGGACTGTACCAAGTGCAAAGCCGTCCAAGTTTGTGGCCCCAACAAAGCCCTTGAAGACAACTGCACCGAAGTCTTTGAAGGCAAGCCCTTCTACGGTGGCAGATCCCCCTAAGAAGGGAGAGGCACCACGCAAGAAATGAACACACGGTGAGATTCTTACCAATCTTGAAGTTTGTATTGAAATTATGCCGTTCTTAGACGTGGACAGTGGTTCCAAGAACATGGAGTCGTTGATACCTGTGTCAAATGGAATGCAGACCGTGTTGCAGTGGACGTCCCGAGAGACAGGAGGACGTTAGCCCCAGCAATGGGACGTCACTGCAGACATTCGCATGTCTGGAAAGTAGCGGACGAGAAAAGAAACTGAAGAGGTTGCTTTCATATGAAATTATCTTATATGTGTTTTGCTTTGTGTTGATTTTTTTATTCGGCTTAGTCTTCATTTTCAGCTTTGGCTTTGTGTTCTACCGTGATCCTCCTTTGTGAGACATGGTTGTTCATTGTATTGGATTTTCTATTCTATGAATATGGACATACTCCTATTTGAAGTCATTGTCAATTTGTGGTTGTTGTTGATGTCTGAAGCAGCATCCTGTGTCCCGCCAACCAATGAATTGTGACGTCAAAATGTCCAATACAAGGCATTCATTAAGCATGACGTGTCTCGTAACACACATCCGCTCAGACATCTTCATGTCCAATTCAATGCAAATACAAAGCATCGGAGTGTCCCAGACAACAAATCCATCGGACATCATAATATCTAATGAAATGCACACAAAAAACATCAAAATGCCCAACACAATGCACACACCAAACATCGGAATGTCCAATAAAATGCATCCACGAAAACAGTGGAATGTCCAACAAAATGCATACATGCGTTGCAGAAGACTTAGATCTTCTAACGGGACGTTACCGCTGACATCCTACAATGCATCCATACATCTGCTACCCTACCATGTAGGTGCGCTGCCTCGTGCAAGTAGACATCTCCTATAACAGTGACTACTTTGAGAAGCACGCATGTGCAAATTCCACACATCAGGATGGACATCTCATTCAACATACAAATGTTTCATTTGACATCATAAAAGCCATGCGGATGTCCACAGCGATGTCTCAGGAGACATCCGAAATTGCTAGGGAGACCAGACAAGTGGTCCCAAAAATGCCACGTCAGCATCTGCGGATGCCACGTCAACCGATCCCGTCAGCTCTGACGTGGCATGCCACGTCAGATACACGTCAGACGCCACATCATAGACGGACAATGGATGAAAAAAAAGCCACTCTGGCTTTCCCGCGCCTATGTGGCAGCCACATGTCAACTTCCTAAGCCCCCCGTTGACCGAAGTTTTTTTGGACATCACGATGTCCAGCTTGAAAATCTGCGTGGACGTAGCATGCAAAATGCATGTCCACGGCAGCATGGTCTAATTGGACGTCCACCCTGACGTAGACATGTCAAGCGCGATGTCCGGATGTCAAAATTGCGATGTCTCGGCGGACACAGTTTTCTTATAGTGACAGCTGTAGGTGGATTGTGAGTTTGACGATTGTTAACCTGGTCATAATAGGGGAGAAAAGTCTCTGGCTGGACATCTACCCTCAAGTGTAAAACTATACCTAAACCCTAAACCCTTGATGCTTTTGCACCAATTTCCTACCTACGTTCATTCTAATTGTGGATATACTATACCAGTATGCTCATGTTAGAATACTTCAGATGTCCAATTTGAGATATGACTTGCTACACCTTTTGAAGTTACAGATTTTCATGGAATAGCTGCCGAATTCTCACCTGGAGTGATGGATGTGCTTCTTATACTGGACTCCAGTATTTTGACAGATTGTGGAAATTGTTTTTATTATATTCATCGCCAATCACCAACAACAGATGACTCGACAACATAACAACTGACTAGCACAAGCACTTCCCCGAATCAAACTACCGAATTAAGAGGTTGGTCATTCTCTACTCTCATATCTTTTTGGAGGACTAACTTACAATCTACTACAACCAGCATACAATTGAATTATCAATAAAAATGGACCTTTATTAAATGCTTAAGGTTCATGCATTGTAGCAGTTTGCACTACTTTTTGGTGATGGTTCCAATTTACCGCACACATTGACTCTGTGAGAGAGAGAACCCTAGGTTTACCATAAATAATGACCTATCTTGAGTGTGACTAGTTATGTTATCAACATGTACAGTATACTTGTGGCATCCATTCAGTATGTATTGTATTGTACAGTACCCATCAGGTCTGAACCGTGCAGTCCTTGTTTGTGCTGAAAATCATAGTTTGGCATGTTGCACTATTGTTGTACTTTTTTACTTTTTCAGCGCAATAAATCAATGTATTACACAACTAGGCTTCTTCATCTTCCAAACACAATTTACAGTTTGCAATTTCATTAATTTTTTAGCCTCTGGTGTGATTTTGAAGTTCTGAATTCACTACTGATTTTCAGCACAAAGAAAGACTGCACGATTCAGACCTAGTGGGTATTGTACATGCCATTGAAGGGAAGTAGACATAACAGGACTCCTTGCTACAAATTGGCTCCTCTCTGTGATCAAAAAGTGTGATTTCTTGTGACATTTAGGTATTGTCCTCAGAGATAAATAATGCTTGGATAGTTCCATCTAATTGACCCATATTCCAAGTGTCTAGGTAAGCTTAAATGTCAATGAAACTAGTGTGCCCTGTGTTGTTGCCACTGTATAATGTATAATAAAATAAAAGTAAAAGTAATTTTCTAATTCATACAAAATTTGAAATTCAATAACTCTAAACAAAATAAACAATCTAACTTAAGGTATGGATATCCATCCAAATTACGCACCTAAGTTGTGAAGGTTGTAATTTGAATGGCTTGGGATGCATGGAAATATAGGACCTTGCTATGAAGATCATCAATAGTGGGTTTCACACAATCTTGGATTATCTTCTATTGGTTTATTTGTTGTCTACTCACATGGCAAAGCTAGTGAATTGTTTTCCTCTTCATTTATCGATAAGAAAACTTGGTCTATGGATACAAGGACCAAAAAGATCCATTCATTACATGGATCTTTCCTACAGAGTTGACTCTTCATTAAATTTATAACTAACTACATATTCTAAAAATTTAGAAAGGGGGACAAAATGTATTAAAATTTGAGGTGTAGGCTATTGTTCTACCATCCTTTTTTTATAGCAATTTGAAGTTGATTGGGTCAAAGATTGAAAGACATAGAACTTTTCATTGAATATATTGAACTCCAAGCCATTCTTGTGGAGATCTAAACACCAACAAAGAAGCACATGAAGTCCATTGTCATTTACGTGTCAATGGCACTATGCACCTATTGCAACCTCCAACTTTCTAATCTTATCTTGAGTGCAATAAATAGCCACTATCAAATGTTTTACACTTTCGAGGACACATTGCACATTATGTTTTATAGAACTGTGTGATTGTAACATGCATTAAAGAATTGTTGCCAAGTCCTTAATACTTTCATCACTACAAAAAGAGACTAGTATTATGGAACAATGGGAATAGATCATTAAGTCGATTCTAAGATGTTTGCATCATGTTTGGCAAACATGTTAAAAAAAACAAGCAATTGTAGTTACTCAACTACATCTACTATTAGATTGCCATGGCAACATCAATTTTCTTTAATAAAAGAGTATGTGCGAAATCAAATTACAACCACTAAAACTTGCAAAGTTGTTGGCTACCACCCAAAACTCAAGTACAGACTTTGAAGCCTACAAAGGTGTTGGTGACTACCAACTTGTCTCTGCAAGGCTTCAAAAACCTACAAAGGCAATGAATTGGCAAACTTTATACAATTGAACTTTTGCTGCATTGATGTCAACAAAAAAATTCTCGGAAAATCTTCAAGAGTATTGGCAATTGTCAACTCTCTTATGGAAAGGAAGGTTGCACATTTATGTAGGAGGATTGGCCATCACCAATCTTGTAGGCAAGATTTTTGCACCTCTAGCATTCCATACTCATCAAAAATAGGCTCTTTGCTTTTAACATAAGTAGTACTCCTCCGTTCCAAAATGATCTTCTAATTGGACAAAATGTTGAGGATTAACTATGGCTAAAAATAATGTTATTTCAGCCTATTTCCTAAGTATTTCGAGGAAGTTGTTATCCATTCATTGAATCTTCAAAAGGCAAGGCCCTCAATTGTTGAGCTCTTGTTTTCTCCGAAGGGCTTTGACCTTGACTTTCTGCTATTTGTTCTTGGTCTTTTTGGAATGAACTCCAGATTTCAAAAATAAATATATAAAATCTTCAAAAGCAAAAAAAAATAATGATCATTTTTGAGCAACCCAAAGATCATTTTTGGACAATAACATTAACGCAAACCGGAAGATCATTTGGAACAGGGAGTACTATACTTGTTTTTTGTTGCTATCGCATCATAGAAATGGGTACGCAAACTTCTGCCAAAATCAATGGAGTGAAAATTGGTTTCAAAACAATTTTTTTTTTCTTAAACTTTTCAAATACGGGTCATGGAATCGACACTGCGCAACCTTGCTACAGGAAGCTCTGTACTACTCGCTCTGTGTTCTGTGGGGAACGGGGAACAGGGAACTGGGAGCAGAGAACGGGGAACGGAGAACGGTACATACGTAGTGTTCCATAGTTGGTGTTCCTTTCCGTAGTATGTACCTGGTAAGAACATGTGACTGAGGGGGGTTGGTCGGTGGAGTTGCATCTTAGTTATGAGCTCGCTGATGATCAAATTATGACAGGCAGATTCACTAAGGGTTTTTGCCCTGCTGGCATTGTTGAATATTTTTCAATTTTTTTTTTTGGTATAAAGATAGGGAGAGAAATTGATATCTTTTTATTTTTTTGACAAAGAATTAATTTGCTATGAATTTCTTTTAACCCTTAAACGACGAGCCAATGACCGTGGAAATCATGAATTTTGCAACCTTACGAATCATTGGTTTAAAATAAGCCAAAAGTATGCATTGGTTTTGCAACCGTACGAATCATTGATTTAAAATAAGCCAAAAGTATGCATTGGAAGTCAAAGTATTGTAGAAGATCTTCCCTTTCCACACCTAATGCCACGGATGAATAGTTTTAATTCTGTCCTATACGACAAGATGCTCTCATATTCATCGACTAGTTTTCGGCTTCGGCATCATTCAAGGATTAAAGTGTACTACCCAATTGGCCTAAAAGAGTCTCTAGGCTACCCTGAAACCAACTAAATATCCATGGCAGTCGTGCTTATTCCAAATGGTGCTTGCTCACAAGAAGCCATCATAATATTTCCTAACATAGCCACAACATAAAAGGCCTGAAAAAGTCACTTCTTGGAATGAATTTACATTAAAAGGGATTGATGCAATATTGTAATGAGTCATGTCCTTGGTGACTGGCATGGATGGTTTGCCTTTTATAAATGGTTTGCCTTGCAAGTTACAATGGATTTCACCATCTTTGTTCCACTCACCTCCCACTTTTGTGCTTTCCATTTCACAAGGTGTGAGCCTCACACAAATGCTACACCTACAATCATGTAAATAGGCATGTGGATCTAATTCTTATGACTCTAAAATCTTGCAAATGAGTGTAAAATTTGAATACAATATGTATTAAAAATCATGTTATTAGATTGTTGTTCAATTGTGTTGGGATTATAAAAAAATCCAAATTTTGTGAGAATGTTTTTCTAGGATTGTTGCAATAAATCTTCTCCAACATACTATCCAAGAGCAAAGTCATTGTCTATGTGTCTCCTTTGCTTTGCAAGAGGACTTGTCTTTGCAAAAAATCATATTGATCCTATATGGTCTTCTATTACATTATAAGCACATTGTCTAGCAATAGAAGCTCATTCTTAGTTTTTCATCTAAGAAGATTGTGTATCCAAACATCATCCATTGTCTTTGATCCACCAATGAAAATTCTATCATGTTGAGGTTTCACGGTTGCTGGCATGTGAGCCTAGGATCTTGAGCCAATGAGCATAGGAGCTTAGGCTCCTATGTTATTGGTACCAATATTATAGGTACCTTCCATAGTTATAGGATATTTATATTATAGGTGTCTAAAAAAACATTGTAAGTACCTATGTTATAAGCACTTTCTATGGTTATAGAATATTTATCTTATAGGTGTCTATGTTGTAGGTACTTATGTTATAAACACCTTCCATGGTTATAGGAAGTTTATATTATAGGTACCTATGTTACAAGCACCTTTCATGATTATAGGGTACTAATTTTATAAGTATGTATGTTATAAACACCTTCAATAGTTGTATAATATCAACTTACACCTAGGCTCAAGCTCATAGGCTCGCATTTTTAGGCTCACATGCTAGCATTGTTGGTTGAGGTTCCAACCAACTTTAGATTTGGATCTATTAAACCAAGGTTTGGTTGTATAGCATAAAATTGTAAAATACAACATACTTTCACACTTGCATGTTTTTTTTTAAATACTCAATCCTCCAAATAATTCAAGGATTATATTGAGATACATTATATGAATAAATACAAGATATAACAATATATTTTTAGGCAATATATTAGTGGATAGATTGGTCTTAGAAAGAACATATAATTAGGTGCAACTAACCCATTCATCACTTGTCTACATATAATTCAACTTAGTCTATGTTTGAGTATTCTTTTTTTGAAGATATTTTGTAATTGTTTTAACAATTTTTAGTTTTTGACGGTAGATAGTATGGTTGTAGGTCATTGACAATCCATTCAATAGCTATTTGGATTTGTATATTTTTATTACCTCTAAATAGCATCCCTTGTCTTCAAAGGTATTTTTCATCTAGTAAGAAACTTCTCCAAGCTACACTAAAAAGGGTATTTAGTGTTGGTAACACTATTTGTGAACCATGACACTAAATATCATTTATCCTACTAAAGTAAGTAACACTAAATGTAATTTCTAACACTAAAAGTACTCTATGGTAAATCTGAAATATGAAGAGGTTTACATTTAGTGTTAGAAGGTAAAACAAGAATTTGGAAAGAAAAAACACCGACAGGTCGCTGGGAAGATGAGTAAAAATAAATAAATAATAATAAATAAATAAATAAATAATAGATTGCAAAGGAAGTTCAGGGAGGAGATGACAAAAGTGAAGACAGCACAAAAGCGGCGCATTGAAGTTTAGCACTACACTAATCGTCCTAAAATTGACATTTAGCATAGGATCAAGTAGGGTGGTAATTACACTAAATGTAATCCAACACTAAATACCCTTTTTAGTGCAGTGAATGCACCAAAAAGTTATTAAGTACAAATCTAGCATAAAATGCTCAAGTTTGATTCTTACATATAAATACTATATCTAATGAAAACAATTCCCTCACACCTCAAGATCTACATTTTCTTTTAAAGAAATTTAATATTTGTTTTAAATTCTCAATTTAGTACTTTGAACACATATCACAAGGAATTTTTGATGCTTTTGTATCTCATTGATTACTTCATACTTTTAACCAATCAAATCAAAATTTAATTACTAAACAAAAAGATTATATTTTTGGAAAATTCTCAAAATTTATATACTCCCAAATTGATTGTTGGATGAATTTTGTTCACAAATTAAATTCAATGGATAATTTCTAAAATGGATGTCTAAAATCTTTTATTTATTGCAATTTTTCTTGAGAAAATCATATATTATATGAAAACCTTACATATCGATTGCTAAGTGCTTTAGAGTTTGTACTTTAGATGATAAACAAATGAATGTGCTTTGGAACAATGCCTTGTACAAATAACTTCTCATTCATCTAAATTAATGCTTAAATATTTTCTCAAAAATATTTATTTATGACCAAATGGACAATTTTTAAGTAAATTATAATTTTGAATGTTTAAAGTGAGATATTAGCAAAAATGTATCAAAACTATTAAAAAAAATTGTCTTTAGTAAGATTACTTTGAACACTTTGATTTTGGAATTGGAATCTTTTTGTATGAGTTCTTTTTTGTAAAGCCTAAGAATTACCCTCAAAAGGATTGCGAGATTTAGAGGCCCAAAACTTACTACTTCAAAATACTTGTATCCAAAGCAAGACTAAAAGCTTAATCTATATTTATTCTTTAACAAACCCAACTATAGGATCCTTTGATAACCAGTCCAAAAAAATCCCTCATGGCCTTGAGAGTGAGCATTATAGGGCTAAGAAGATCATAAACATTCACCAAGAATGAAATCTAGCGAGATGGTATTTTTTCCCTAGCAGTGTTAAAAAAAAATATACTAGTTTTAGTCCTTTTTTGCATGTTGCTCAATAAAATTTTAAGTATTTATGAAATATGCGTTAGGTGACATCAACTGAAGTGTAGCTTATTCATTTCATGAAACTCTAAGATTTATCCACAATAGATGTGCAAAATTAAATGGTTCAAAATGCTTCTATATTGGTAGCACTGCAAAAAATAAAATAAAATAAAATAGTTTTAAAATGTATTTTTATAGCTTCCTACTTTGACATTGAAATTTTTCTTAACCTTATCATTTTCACAATAAATTTTAAAATGACTCAAAAAAAAAGCTTCACATATAGATTAGAGTGGTTACCATCCCATCCTAATAAATTATGATGCAAATGTTCCACATCATGAAGTCAATAGAACCTACCCAAGTTGTCATAAATCCCAAAGTGGTTCCCTTGTGGGCTTATCCTTGATATGTATGACACTTGTCTTTGATCATTTGATTAAAATCTAACCAATCAAGAAATTGAATGTGTCCTATATTTTCAAATGAAAGTAATAAGATTAGGTAGAGTTGCTAAATGAATACAATAGTCATGGGGGGAAAGTTAGTTGCTAAAATTTATTTGGATTTTATAGTGATTGGGTACCTAATTGACATACAAAAACTTATATATCAATATTGGGAATATTTTTTGAGTTTTACCAACTACTTTTCTTTAATTTCCATATTGAACCTGGGATTTTCAAATATTGAGTTTGTTTCTTTCTCTATTTTTTTTACTCCAAATATAATGTTTTATAGATTTTTTCATTGGATTTTTTTCCAAGGCTTTCAAATTGCAAGTGATTTTTTCCCCAATCCCACCACTGGCTAACAATGAGCTAATCAATGAATCTCTCCCCAAACATTGTTATGTACTCCATAATATTTTCTGATTGTGTGAAAAGGAGTCATTACTATTTAAATCAGTCTTAGTTTCTTAAACTTTTTCTAGTCTGACTTGAGTACCATGATGAGCTTTTTGCTTGCAACTTCAGTTTCACCCGATGGAAGTTGGTGTCACAGACTAAAAGTAGGAACCCCGTTGGTCTACTCATATTAAACTGGTCAAATTTTCATATTTTTTCTTATTGGCAAGTGAAAGGAGTTTTTTTGAAACACATGAACAATTTCCATTGATAAAGGAATCAATATAGCAAAACAGAAGCAGAAGCCTCAACAAAAAATTTTACCTTTTTAGACAATGACAAAAAAGAACACAATACAATAGCCACAACCACAAACCAGCCAGGCCATGAAAACATCATCACTTGAACTGCCCCATTTGGACTAGAAAGAGCGAAGTGCCATTGAATCTTCCTATGAGCACTACAAGAGAAAGGGGTGTTTTAAGTACAGTCCTAGACATAAGATTTTAAATAATGACCTTTCTAGGAGATTTTTAGTAAAAAATGACTAGAAGCACATGTCTTTTTAATAAAATTTTACTTAAAAGACACGTGTTTCTAGTAAATTCTTACTAAAAATCTCCTAAAAAGGTCATTACCTTAAAATTTTATGTCTAGGACTATACTTAAAACACCCCTTTCTTTTATAGTGGAGAATGGATACCCAAGAATTTCAGACGGAAGCCGAGTATTGTTGAATCTTTTGAGAAACATGTCCACCTTATTTGGATCTTGATCACATAGCTTGCTAGTTTTGAGCCATGCAACCCGGGCATAATCAAACATCACTTCCCGAAGCACATTCTTAAGCTTGATGTTGGGCCAAGGCTTGTTGCTAAAACGAGTAGAATTGCAATCCAACCAAGTAATCTAGATGACCATCCCTCTAAAGAGCACCCACATGGAAGCTCCTTTCCTCAATCTCCTTAGCAATTTGGCCCCAAGGGTGCACTGCTTCCAATTCAACACCGGCCAATAGTTTGCCACCTAGAACATGACATTTGGATACCTTATGCAACAGTCTTTTTGGTACATGTTCTAAAATCGTTTCTTCAATATAAGCTAGAAACACACATGTTCCCATTCTTGTACCCTAGACACACCTAATTGTGTTCATAGACTTTTGTTAATGTGTCCGCCAAATGTTTAACTTCAATTTGCTAACACATTTAAAAGACACGTACTTAAACTTTTATCGGCTTACTACTGATTTTTGCAGAGTTTACATTTGGGTGCACCTATGAAATAGTTTGAGTAGAAGTCAGCACTTTGAAAAATCATAGAAATTACATACAACATCCAGAAAATCTATTGTTATTTTTTAATGTTCATGATTTTCACTTGCTAGTACTACAAAAATATTATTTTTAGATAAAGGTGCCTCCAACTATACTAAATAAATACATGAGACGTTTTTGGGTGCTTTCACCTTACGTGAAAGTTTCCATGGTCTAGGAAGCCAACACTTTGAAAAATCATAGAAATTACATACAATGTCCAAAAAACCTTTTTTCTTTTTTTGATTATTCACGATTTTTACACACTAATACTACAAAAATATTATTTTTAGGAAAAGATGCCTCCAACTATACGGAATTGCTTAAATGGACGGTTTTGGGTGCTTCCACCTGGCTTAGGTGATTTTGGGTGTTTCCACCTTCAGTTAGAAAAAAGGATAATTTACTTCACCGAGTGTGTGCATCTTTATTAGTTCAGCAATATAATAATGTCAGACTTCATAATTGAATTACTTGAAATGTAGGTTGCTAGTAAATGGAATCCACATGGCAGTCAGTGAGTGAGGAGACCTTCACCTTGCGTTGAATTTTAATTACTGAAACTAAGTTATTACTTACAGCTTCACATAAACTTTGATGAACTAAATGAAAGGTTTTTTTTCATTGCATATTATAATAAGAGCATCTTCGAATGTGCTAATTTGGAAATTCCTGTTACGATGTAAATTTCTAAACTAAAATTTATCCACATCCCTAACTACCTTAACCCCTAAATGCCCGAGACCTGAGGCCCCAAAATGTGGTGTTGGAGAATCTTTGAAGTTAAATAAAACTTTACCAAATTTCTATTTTTAGAAGTTTTGTTTTTGAAAGAGTTATTTTGAAGTCTAGTTTTAGCATAAAAAATCTGATTTTGAAAAATCTGATTATGATTTTTCTATCCAAGATTTTGTGTGAGGGTATCATTGCAATCTTGACATTCCATAGTGTTGAGGGCTCTTGGAAATGAGCCTCTGAAAGTACATTAGGTCTTGGATAAAAAATCACACTGGAAATTCATTTAGAAAAATTATAGAGTAGATTTTGAGAAGCTATAAATTGATTTGGGTTATGCTTGTTAGGCCCTTCAACGTCATATTTTTTTGTTAACCAATTTTTTAGGTTTGACAAGCAAAAAGAGAGCTCAAAGATTTTCATACTTTTAACACACTCATGATCAAGCATTATAATCTTTCAATCCTTAATTGACATCATTAGGAGAAATTTGAGGCCTTTAAGAGACTGCAAGTTCCCAGCAGTTTGGGAACATAGGAACAATTGCCACTTTGCAATTCAACGTGGTCGAGACCATGCCACGTCCAAAAAAAAATCAACTTTTTTTTTACATTTAAAAAAAATTGATTTATTTCCTAACAGCCGGTCGGCTGTTCTATTATTGTATCGAGGACAACCAAGGGAACAACCCTAAAACGGCCCTTTCAAGGCCTCAAATTTCTTCTAATGGTTGTGTTTTATTTTCCTATATGATCATTGACATGTCTAGTATAAATTTGTATGGTTACAATTCAAAAGAAAAATTGATTCAACTTATCAAAATGTTGTGTTTTGTTGAATTTAGAGAAAATTTCAAGAGGCTCAAAACAAGCCTTGGACATTTAGGGGTTAATTCATTAATTAACGTAGGTAGGAGATCTGTCGTGACTCAAGTGACACCTAACAACTTCCAGCAGCTCCCTAGGTTCACTCCAACCTACTTACAGCGTCACTTGGTCACCAACTGCCTAACACTGCACATGCCAAGTACCCACAATGTGAGTCCCCATTTCCAACTCAGTTTGCCAAGTCCCAGTCACCGGGATTACTAGTACACACTCCCATTGTGACACCGAGCATGTCACTTAGTAACATGGGGCGGAACTTCCACCTTAATGTGCAAGGACCCATGGTGGCACTACTGACCATGGTCCTAATCGCCCTTGAGTGTCACCCCACTCCATGCTAGCTCTTTTTGCATTTGCTACTCATCCACTAGAGATAACCGACGCTCACAACTCGGGACACATCCAAGGAGGCCTAGCAAGGAGCGGGACTCCACCCAATCGATGCCACGGGACACACACAAGTGTCCCATGGTGCTTTGAAGTGGTAGTGAAGTCACCACCAACAACCATGAGTTACCGGGACTCACCAAGGCTTCAAGAGGGAGTGAGGAGGGAGACCAACCCCTCCTATAGTACTCTCTGTGGTATTTGGCAGACCCCCCTGTCCTAGATCGAAGGAAGTCCTTGGCTAACCTTGGGTTGTGGAAGACCACCCACTTCCAACCCAAATCGCCAAGTTACGTCACCGTTTGGACTCCCGAACTTCCAACCGGCGTAACTTTGCGCTCAGAGCTCCAAATCCCACATGCAAGCCTATTTTAGATATCTACGCAACGAGTAGATTCCTATGGACTACTCACTCGTCCTATTTGGACAAGTTCTCGCAAAGTTATGGCCTTCTAAAGATTCGGATGCACCGGGGGAGGCGTCACGTCTTCACCACCGCTCTTCTTTTGGCCATAACTTTTGACTCATGTCTTAGAACCTCGTAATACTTGTCATTCTAGGTTCCTTGTGTTCATAGCTTTCCAATGATATGCCACATGCCATAATTTTTTGTGGGATTCATTGGGAACCCCTTACACCTAGCCCTCAAGTGTCCCGGCGCCACCGGGACCCAGTCAACTTTGAGCGGCCATAACTTTTTGCTCACAACTCCAAATTGCGCGTTCTTTGCGCCATTAGAAGCGTATTGTCAAGAGCTTTCCAAGCATGTGTGACACTCTCATGTCCACTTCAAAACCAAGGCGCTATTGCGCCCTGTTTGATCGGGAGTCTCTTCATTCTCCCTACCTAGTCTATTGCAAGGCTTGGGAAGTCACCCCCAAGGTCCCCCCTTGCACACTAAGGTTCATTTGGGCACCCCAAGTAGATAGGGGCGTGACAAGATCCCTATTTGCATCCATCTATTAAACCATTCATGTACTATAAGAGAAATGGGTGTTTTTAGTAAGATTTTACTAACAAGCTAGGACTATACTTGTAGTGCTCGTTAATTTTGAGTGTTATTTCATATACTTTTACTGCCTTTCAAGTGTAATGATGTATTTTGGAGGTGATATTACATTGTGGTCTTGTAGACAAAAGGTGATGAAGTGGATGAAATAACACTCAAAATAAATGAGAAATGGTTAAATGGATGAAAATTTTGGAGATATGAAGATGAGATAGCATTGGGAGAATAGATTTTTCCCATGAAGATTTTTGCCCTCTTCAAAAAATAATGCGCTCAACTTTGTAACATTAGTAATGTCCTATGACTTCCGCTAGCTACACAAAATAGTGAAATTAGGTTGTCGCACACTAATTTTTCAATGTTTGGTACCATATAAATAATTACTATCACTGTACAAGAATGAACTACTTTTGGATTAGATAATGTTGTAATTGTTACTAACAAAACTCCATGTGTACAAATGGAAATATTTGTAAAAACATCTATTGTCTTTGATGGCATGTCACACAAGAGAATGGGGTGTTTTAAGT
This sequence comes from Climacium dendroides, assembly GCA_950106755.1. Classification (NCBI taxonomy): domain Eukaryota; kingdom Viridiplantae; phylum Streptophyta; class Bryopsida; order Hypnales; family Climaciaceae; genus Climacium; species Climacium dendroides. Next base: position 31,647,952 of record OX467088.1, read on the forward strand.
ATAGTCCTAGAAAGAAGATTTTAAGTAATGACCTTTTTAGGAGATTTTTAGGAAGAATTTACCACCAACTTGTGTCTTTCTAGTAAAATTTTAAGAAGCTAAATCCAAGCTTCATGAAGAAATGGGAGGGCCCATCAAGATGGAGTTTTAAGGGCTCATTTTCTATAGGAGTAGCAAAGCTCTTTTTATTTCTCTCTCCTTGAGAAGTGTCGACGGTGGGGCAATCTAGGAGGCAGGGCTTGTCGTAAGGTAGTCAACTCTTGCTCTAATGACCTTTTAAGAGTTGATTGCCTTTGGGGGGAAGCTAAATTCCTTGAAACAAATTGTAGTGAATTTTCATATGAAGAAAAATGAAATTGAAATCTAATTGAATGTGGTTTTATTTTTACTTTTTTAAAGCTTTGTGAAATTCATTACAAATAACTGAAGATGAAATGTGGTGATCACTCCCTAAAATGTACATAATTGGTACACTGAAGAAAGCAAAATGTACCTATGTAGTAGAGGTTGCTTTTCAAAGCAAACTACCTTAGTAGCTGCAGTTGTCCTGGACATGGTCTTGGATATGGAATCCTGCCATGGCTGCAATTGCCATTGACGCAGCTTCAACTTGTCGCAAGAAGCGCAGCGCAGGTCGCGTAGCGACAAAGTTAACGTAAGTTTGCCAATCTGACAACACTAAGGTCTATAATGCATCAAAAATATGGGTTCTCCTTTTCATTGGATATCATAAGGTGGGTACACCCCAAAAAGCCACAAATTGGTACTGTGTGTAGTTACTATTATTAGGCTACTCAAATTTTCATTATGTCTTGTTGACAAGTGAAAGGAGGTTCCAATGCACCAAAGAATGTGCCATTTGGATACAGTATGCAAAAGTTATTGAAGATCAAAGTTTGTTTCTCAAAGCGTTTCTTCCACATAGGTACATAATTGGTTTTGGAGATGTACACAATGTAAAGATGGCGGTTTAGGGTCAGGTGCCATTTTTGGGCACCTGCCTTCCTTATATAACATAAGGTGGATACACCACAAAGTGCTACAAATTGGTAATGTGTCTAGTTACTATTTTTAGTAGTTTATTTAGATTTTCATATTGTTTTGTTGGCAAGTGAAAGGAGATTCCAATGCACCAAAAAACGAGCCATTTGGATGCAGTATGCAAAAGTTATGGAGGGTCAAAGTTTGTTCTGAAAGTGTTTCTTCCACATAGGTACATAATTGGTTTTGGAGATGTGCACAATTCGAAAATGGTGGTTTAAGGTCAAAGTGCCATTGGGAAGGGCTACCTTAAGTATAGTAAGATACTAAGGTAGAAGGCTCAAAAACCGTTCATTTAACTCCTGAGCGCCCAACCCATGTTCACAAAAATCCAAACCCTTCTATACTCATTCCAATTAAATTATCACTTAAGAAAAGATCCACTCTTATGGACTGCACCAATTGGTAGTAGAGATATGTCCAGAGATGTAGGGAAAAGGACATGTCTTTTGACCATATTATTGAAAAGATTATAAGAATAAAACAAGGACATCTTACAAAAATGGAGAGGCTATATTTTGGCCTATGAGGTGCTCAGAGAGTCAGAGGTTAAGGACCAGTTCACCTTTTCGTTTTTTGAAATTAATTTTTGCTATGGATACCCTACCAAATGAAGTATTCCTTGCATTCCTTAATATTTGTTGCTTTTAGTTTTTTTACATTCATCCCAAATTACATGCTCCCTTTGCTTCAAACTTAATTTTAGGATTGAAGATGATTTTTTTTTTACATTAGCAAATGCAATGAAGCATAATAAGTCTTGTTTGTAATCCAATGTATAGATAAAAATAATTCTACTAATCGAATTTAAGCCCGTGTCAAGCACAACTTTGCACCTACATTTCCAAAGGAATGTGCCATGCTCATCAACATCTACCAACATTGTTTTAACTTTTGATTGCTCTTCAAAACCTAAAAGTGCCTCAGACTGAGTAAATGTCTTGTAAATTGAGATTAGATTAGTGATTAATTGTTGGTGGATCTAAAGCAACTCTTGGAGCTTTCTAACCACGATTGTAAATTTTTTTACTAATAATTTTCTTTGTTGAATTTGCTTCAAAATTTAACAACTATTGTCTTTCTTCCGTAGCTTTTAAAATATGTACACTAAATAGTGAAATTAGGTTATCCCACACTAATTTCTCAACATTCTACACGATACCAATATATTTAGTTATTTTAGAAGGACGTAATAAAGTCAAAATTATGTATATGACATGGATTGGTGTAGTGGTTCATGGCTCAGGATTAGAGATTGGCATGTGCCTCCATCCGGATAGGCATTAGTCATGAGGTGATTTCTTTGGGATAAGGCAACCTAATTGTAAAAGCAACCCAATTTCACTATTTTGTATAGTTAGTTTTAACTTTGGTCATGAATTAACTATGTGGTGAAGAGTTTCATTGAAGAATGGATCCTTTTGTCCCCAACTATATATAAAAAGATACCTATTTAGTTTATTAATGAATGATCCTAAATAATTCTAAATACTACCTTATTAGTGCAAAGTCACTTACACTAATTTGCAAGGCTTTAACAAAGAACCTTAAATATGACATACTCTTCTTGTACAATATTATACATTGGCTCCAAGAAAAACTAGAGTCTACCCCTTTACTACTCTAATGTCTAAATTGTAAATGATGAACAGGGATGTTACAAGGTTTTTTTTGACAATAGAACCTCTCATTCATCCAAACCAAATCTTGGCTTCTTGAAAACCACATTATTTACCAATAAATAATTAATTATTTATAAATATGTAAGTATAAAGATGAAAAAAATTCAAGAAAGAGTTTAGGCATTAAAGGGTTAATTTTTTTCTTTTGAAAATTTGCTTGGCAAGGTGAATCTATTCAAATATTCTTGATCTTTCCAAAATTCATGCCACTCCCAGGTATTCTAAGCTTTCCAACCAATTTAACTTCCTTCGTCATGCACTTTGTAATTAACTTTAGACTCAATGTATTTAGAGCATTTTATGTAACCCGCCAAACACCTCGGCCCCTTCAATTTAGATTTGTCCAATTTAGAGAGGATGCAACCACTTGTCTCTCCAATGATGCAACTCACTAAAATATATTTCAAACCAATTACAAGTCACATAACTTGCAAAAGCAAAAAGTAAGCTATCATTTATTATGATGACTTGCTAATCCTCGAAGAAAACATAGCTGGTATAGGGGTTTACAATAGAACTTTCATAGAGTAATAGCCCCCAAACTGGGCTCAAGTCCCCATGCTCAAGAATCTCAGAGAACTTCATTGATGTGTATGACTTGGATCGGACCTAGAGTGGAACCAAGCAATTACTGCTTCATCACTTTGAAGAGGTTATTGCTTTAGAGAAGTTCACTTTATAGAAGTTCTATTGTATTAGTGACCCCTTCCAATACAACTAATTTGGCCGGCCAAAGTGAAGATAAGGTAAGAGGTTCAAAAAGCGCTCAAGCTCTAAAATGGACCACCTCCTTGAATGTACACTATTTGTACATGTTTCTTTTTCATAGCTTTCGACAATGTTCAAATAGTGTACGTACAAGGAGGTGGTCCATTTTAGAGCCCTATGCCATGTCAACTTCAAAATTTTATAACCATTTGAAGAGGTTTGAGGCCTCAATAAGATTGCAGGTTCCCAGATTGTGAACGCAGTTTGGGATTGCTACTGTAGTAATGTGATGTGGCCGAGACACTGCCACGTCACCCCTCGAAAAAAAAATATAGTGTTTGTTTTCTGACACCAGGCTGCATTGGGGACTGCCAAGGGACAACCCTGAAACACCAAATATTGTGAAACTGCTTGGGTTGGATGTCAATTTCACTTGACTTTCAAAGACAATTTTTTGGAAAATGTTTCAAGATGTTTAGTCTCCCCCAAATCTAGTTCTAGCCCTTCGATGGTCCATTTATGGACTTCTTACCTTCGAGGCTGACACATACTAAAATTGATTACTTATCATCCCAAAAGTAGAGGATTTGATGTGTTTGAAGGATTGCACAAGATTACTCTTACACCATAAGGTAGGTGCACCCATTCTCGTCCATGTACCCTATTCCGTCATCATGTACCAATGGTGCACATTTTCTTTCCAAAATGTACTCCATTGGTACATGATGACGGAATAGGGTACATGGACGGAAATGGGTGCACCCACCTTATGTGCACTCTTTGTAAACGATGCTGGCAACAATTTTTTCCTGATCCTTGCCAGCATCGCATTGCAGATGAATATTGTGTTTTTCTTTTATCGCAGTTCACAATAGAAAAAAAACAAAACAAAACATTGACCTTTACTATTTCAGGCAGCTCAGGCAATCCAAAACAGTGGCGAGAAAAGTCGGTCATCAGAGCTCCGTAGCCTGCGCACACAACTTTACCTTACATCCATCATTTTTGGCAATGCTGCACCATTTTTTCAAAAAGGGGTTTCATTTGTTCAGGTGGGTAGGATAGCATAGCGACAATGATAACCAAATGATGAGGACATTGACAAATCCAAGTGTCCCCAACAAGCCATATTTTTTTTTCTTTCCTTCTCATGTGAAGGCTTTTTTTTTGTCCCGGTGTTGTAATGGTTGTGTCAGCGTTCAATCCATGAACAATTACTAACCGAGTAGACCCTTTTTTTTTTTGCCCTTTTTGACAGAGACAATAGATTGATGTCGTTGCAAACAAAAGACGGCACAGGGATGGCCATGGCTATTTGTGTATGTCATGCATAAAATGCCCCCCTGGCAAACATTGAGTAAAGTTGGAACAGGCTTCTAGCAAGGTTGCGCAGTGTCGATTCCATGACCCGTATTTGAAAATAATATCAAAAGCAGCTAGGATTCTTCAACCCTTAAACGACGAGCCGGTGACCATGGAAATCTCTAATTTTGCAACCGTGGGAATCATTGGTTTAAAATAAGCCAAAAGTATGCATTGGAAGTCAAAGTACTGTAGAAGATCTTCCCTTTCCACCCCTAATACCGCGGATGAATAGTTGTATTTCTGTCCTGTACTACAAGATGCTCTCACATCCATCAACCAATTTTTGGCTTTGGTGTTGTTCAAGGGTTTAATTTTCTTGAATCGACATCAAAGAGTTTTTTGAAATCTAAAATTTATTTAGACAGTTCTATAAACAAGTTGTGTAAATAAATTAAACTTTTCCATTGTCATATTAAAAAAAAAATTAATATCAAAAATTATTTTAAATTGTTTTTTTAAGAGAATTGTATCCATAGGAGCACTTTTTTTATTTTTTATTTTTATGAAATGCCAAAGTGGCAATGTAAAATATTATATTGTTAGTTGCAAAATCAACTATAATTGCACTTACAACTCCTAAATTAAACCCCATCTAATCTATAAACAAAACAATTTATGGCTATTACTTATTAGTTGTATATTTAAGGGTGAAGATATAAAACTCATACATAGTTTTGTATACTTTGTTGCTTCCTACTTAAATGCAAGAATAAATTTTGGAATATAGAATCATTATATTTGAATTAATGTTGGATTTGTATTACACATTTCCATTTGTAGTCTACATTTTTAATTGTATTTAAGAAAATCATACATTACTTGAAAGTTTATTTTATAGTTTATAGGGATTTGTCATTTTTAATATTAGTGTCATTTTTACTCCTAAGTCCTAAATATTCAAATATAAAAGTATATATTTTACTAAATTCTTTTACTAATTGTATTACCTTCCAAATGCAACAAAATATTAATTCAATGCTTTCACCTATAGATTCATAATGCACCTTTCAACAACAAATCTATTTTGAAATTCAATATCATCTATGCACCAGATAAGAATAGTTAAAAATACAATGTATCATGTTGCCAACATATGCCTCCATCCATTTCCAAGCACAACTATATTTATTCAAATATTGTGCCCTATGCCAAATTCGTACTTTTTTTAAAACTCATTTGAAAAAATAAAATTACATAAAAACAAAATTTTAAATTCAAACTTATGAACTTCAGAAAAGTATGGCATATTTTATTGAGAAAATAATGGAAAATTTCATTGATGATATTTATATTAGAGAAGGTTTATTTGAATTGAAATATGAAAATTTGATTGGTGGTGTTGTCATTGGCTTCCAAGTTAGGTATATGGTTTTGGAATTAGGATTTGAGTGAGATAGAAAGTTGTACGGATATAGCTAGTGAAGAGAAGGTAAAGGACATGAATGTTAATATAAAAACTTGAGAGCATTAGAAACTTTGGTAGGTTTGTAGAGTTATTCTCTGATTTTTTATTTCCATAGGTGTGGAATTTTTTGTATGATTTGTTAACACCTAAATGACAATTGTCCATCGATTGGAATAATTGAATAATTGGAAATTGAGGTAGGTTATTATGAAGTCAATTTTAAGTGGATGAAAGTTACATATACATTTGTGTATCTAGTTGTATTTCTAATTGAATATGCCAATGTTTGCTTGTGATCGTCCCAACATTTATACATGTCTATACAACACCAAACCTAATATAAATGTACTAATCGATGAATTACAGTTAGTAATAATCATGGTTGTCTTTGAAAAAGGCATTGACATTGCACACGCATGATTTTTATATTCAAAACCAAACAAACAAAGACTTTGGTTAGCCACTATTGTATCAAATTTTATCATCTTTATGGCAAAACAAGAGAGCTTGCCATAATTGTTCCCTAATCTCGTTGCAATACATTTTTTAGAATATATATTATAGTGTTCAACCTTGAGGTGATTGTGATGGTAAACAAATTGACAATTTATCACAATGTGAAGACTATGGAGCTCAAAATTTGGATCATGTGCATAAAATTTTATTTTTGTACTGACTTTTATTATATTTCTATTTTTTTATACAAACAAAATGATATTGAAAAATATTGTTTTTAAACTTTAAATTGCTATGGTCCCTCGTAAGCAACCAAAAGTTTTCATCTCAATTAGATATTCCATGATGTACATGCATTTCTATATCTATAAAGATCTCCTTGACTCTTTCAATATCCACAAAACAAATTTATGTCAATCCTATTAGGGGGTAGAGGTTTACCTAACCCATGAAAGAAAAGGCCTTCAAACTTCCAAACAACAAATGAATGCAATCAGATCCTATTCACACATGATCTTCATTTTTCATTCATCTAATTTATTGCAAATTCTTGTGAAAGGTCTTTAATGTTTGTATAGTGTAATCCCTAAAGGACCGTTTCTCCCCTCGGAGGACAATTTGGGTCCAAATAGGTTCCTACTGTCTCAATTTGTAGTGAAGTTTTTTGCAACTTTTTGAAGATGTATGGTTCTGCAAGAGCTTTATAGATGTGTAATTTTTATTTCAATTTTTGAGTTATTTTCGGATCTTAAAGTATGCTAAACTATGTATCTTTTGAACCGTGTGTCAATTGGTTGTGTTCTTAGTACCATTGGGAAGCTTTTTGCCATAAGTGGTGCGCAAGCTTTGTTTCATGGCATTTGGACCTGTAGTGTGAAAGTTATGGATTTTTGAGTTATTTTTGGATCTTCAATTATGCTAATTTATGTATTTTTTGGATTGTACTTCAATTGATTACATTCTTGGTACCATTGAAAAGTTGAAAAGCTTTCTACGAGGAGAGTGCACAAACTTTATTTTATCACTTTTGGACCAACAATGTAAAAATTATGGATTTTTGAGTTATTTTTGGATCTTCAATTTATGCTAAATTATGGATCTTTTGTTCAATTCTTTGTTGTATTTCTTTTACTTTTTACTTATGCTTTACTTATCTGTTATTTTATATTGACTTTTATTTTATTTTATCTTTTATTTTGTTATAATGTTTCCAACTTCGTTAGTACATAAAGAGATGTCTAGTTTGTTTTGTTTGTTTTATAGGGTATTAAAAAATATCAAAAGAATTTGAAACCCCAAGGTTCCCAAAGCAGTTCTTATTCATTTCACGGGCATGGACAATCTTGACCTTCGTTCCAATGAGAGAATCCACTTCCAGCACAATTAGGGTTGCTTGGACACTGTTCATTGTTCACTGTCGTTGTTAGCAGTTTTCCTTTTTTTGAATTTAGCTATGCAATTGAGGAAGCGTTGTCGTGATGTGGGCTGTCTACTATTTGAATTAGACATCTTGTTAGTTGAAAAATTAGTTGTTAGTATTGTATGTTGTGAGTTGCTAGTCGTGGGGTATGTAAGTGTTAGGAGCCTTAGTCTTGACTATGTTGTTGCCGGTTGATAACCGGTTGTTAGTAGTTGATACTAGGGTAGTGGAGTTAGGGTTAGGGTTAGCCGGCGGGGTTTGTGGTGGCTACTAGAGGCAAGGGCTGGTCCTTTGCTATTTTTTTTTTCTTGTCTCTTGGAGGGATGGAGGAGGGGGGTGTACTTGAGTGAGTGAGTTGTGTTGTTGTTATGGGAGGTTTATTTGAAGTAAAGTATTGATTTGGGGAGCTTTTGTGTAACATTTTGCAAGAATATTGGTTGAGTGCTATATTTTGGATTTGGTCTTTTGAAGAGTTGATACATAAGTGTGCCAAGTTTCAAATCTAGATCTACTATGGAGAAAAAGTTATGAGACGTTGAAGTGGAGGTGCTTGGATTTCAAGGCAGCCAAGGAGGGTATATGGAGGAGCGTCATTCTTATTGGATTTTTGTGATATGAACGTGAAACTTGGAGGGTACTCTTCTTATCTTATCTTCTACTTTGTGCCAAAATTTTAGCTTCAATGGACTTAAGATCTAAGAGTTATGTACAAAATACAACCGGGGTGTGGAGGTAGTGAAGGTTTAGAAAGTCAGTATTAAGGTAATGTCCACCAAAGTTGGACAGTATCTTAGATTGAGTTGAAAGTTGGTATAAGAGTATTTAAGTAGTTGATCTACAATGTGGAAAAGTTTCAAGTCATTTGGAACTACTGTCCAATAGTTATGCTAAATCAAAGTTAGGTATGAGAGTTTAGGGAAATTTGACAAGGGTTAGGAAGTCAGTATTGGGGTAATGTTCACCAAAGTTGGACAGTATATTGTATTGAGTTGAAAGTTGGTATAAGAGTATTTAAGTAGTTGATCTACAATGTGGCAAAGTTTCAAGTCATTTGGAACTATTGTCCAATAGTTATGCTAAATCAAAGTTAGGTATGAGAGTTTAGGGAAATTTGACAAGGGTTAGGAAGTCAGTATTGGGGTAATGTTCACCAAAGTTGGACAATATCTTGGATTGAGTTGAAATTTGGTATGAGAGTATTTAAGTAGCTGATATATAATGTGGCAAAGTTTTAAGTCATTTGAAACTACTGTCCAATAGTTATGGTAGATCAAAGCTAGATATGACAATTTCTAGGTTATTGAAGGAATTATAGGATAGGGATTTGGGAATATAGGGACCTTGAAGGTAGGGTTATGATTATTTAGGGTATTAGGGAGATTATTGATGTATACAAAGCACTTTCACAGCAAAAGCTCAGTGCTATTCCGAACCTAATTACAAAACCTTGTGACAGCGTATGCGATTTGAGATTTCAGCAGGGAAGCGAATTTCCGGTCAGACTTCTATCCACGCCAAGAAGAAGCATCGCTGCGTGCGGTTTGGTCGGGATGGTGCCGTCGGAGTGATAGAGAAGATGACTACGGCTCAGATCAGGGTTGTAGTTGTCTAGGATCCTAGTGTGAGAGTGCGAGCGATGGGAGGGGACGTGACTTCTATTTCAGGCTCTCCAGCGTCTGTGGTGGCCGAAGTGCAGGATTTAGAGAACTTGTTGAGTAGACTTCAGTAGCAGGTGGAGAGATTGGAGGCTAGTGTGAGGAAGGAAAAGGCCGCAAGGAAGGAGGAGGCGCTACAATTCAAGGCGGATTTGAAGATTTTACATGAGAAGGTAGTGGCAACCAACCTCATCGTGAATGAGGGGTTCACTGTTTGCGTTAGGGTGTTCTGTGATTTTGTGGTGCATAGTTTTATGCAGCGTGCAAGGATGGCGCATCTCCATGCCAACGATCGAGCTCAGTGGTTGGAGGGAAAGGGTGCCCAGAATTTCGTCAAGGATGGGGGCGTGTTGAAGGTCTTTGACCGTGAGTTGAGGATTGATGCCAAGCTTCTCATCAATGTGAAGAAGCTTCGTGCCTTTTCTGTGAGTTCCAGCAGAAAAGGCACAAAGCTTCTTCACATTGATGAGAAGCTCGGCATCAATCCTCAACTCACGGTCAAAGACCTTCAACACGCCCCCATCCTTGACGAAATTCTGGGCACCCTTTCCCTCCAACCACTGAGCTCGATCGTTGGCATGGAGATGCGCCATCCTTGCACGCTGCATAAAACTATGCACCACAAAATCACAGAATGCCCTAACGCAAACAGTGAACCCCTCATTCACGATGAGGCTGGTTGCCACCACCTTCTCATGTAAAATCTTCAAATCCGCCTTGAATTGTAGCGCCTCCTCCTTCCTTGCGGCCTTTTCCTTCCTCACACTAGCCTCCAATCTCTCCACCTGCTACTGAAGTCTACTCAACAAGTTCTCTAAATCCTGCACTTCGGCCACCACAGACGCTGGAGAGCCTGAAATAGAAGTCACGTCCCCTCCCATCGCTCGCACTCTCACACTAGGATCCTGGACAACTACAACCCTGATCTGAGCCGTAGTCATCTTCTCTATCACTCCGACGGCACCATCCCGACCAAACCGCACGCAGCGATGCTTCTTCACTCCGGAGCAACGATGCGTGCGGAGTGTGTCATTCGTTTCGACCGGTGTAGGTGGCCTTTGCCCTGCACCGTTTGAAACAATTCCAGAGAAGTGACAACTTCTTCAGCTTTTTCCATGCATGCTTTGGCCTCCAAGCCGAAAGCATGATGGAATTGCAACACCGAGGTGGTTTACCGGAGCAGTACATGCTAGAGTACTCCATTGCATATTGATTGTAGGATTTGGCAATTCCCATGCCTTAGGGTTTTGTATCATTATAACCCTATTGCAATATGCCCTTTCAATCTTGCAAACTGTGTGAACTTTTGTTTTCTTGCAATTAATGCCTGGGTTGATTTGGACATTTCATTTGGATTAAATCAGCTCTCTGTCCATTATTATTTGGGCTTGGTGGCCTTTGATTCCAGCCGTTTCTAGGTCTGTTTGCAACTAGGTTTTTTCCCCTGATTCTCTTAAATCAACAAATGCTCGTTCTATGAGCTTCTCGGGGACGTAGATTTGAGTGCGCCATGAGGGCCATTTGAACGAGGTCTCCCCTGCCATTCTAGCCATTCCGTGCCTGTTCTTAGCAAACTCTTTGCTCATGCTTGCGCTTCATTAGTCTCTCTACGCAATTCATTCCGGTGCGGAAGCGGATTCATTTGGCTCATTGATTTCGTAAGCACTTTTGTCTGCTTTTGAATTTGCTGTCTGTGTCGATGGCTTCACCTTTGAATTTGTTTCTATGGATATGATCAAAATGCATTTGCGCAGGTGATTTTTTCAGTTCTTGAATCGGCCTCTGGATCATAATTTTAATTTTTGTACATTCTCTGTAAGTTTTTTCATTAGAATGTGCAGTGTATTCCATTCAGATGTCTTGATCGTGAACTCTACAGCTTGTGCCAGGCAGTCTGGCCAATTCTGCGCACGGCTGGACAGTGTCCTAAACTGTCGTTCAATTTTAGTGAGCTCGATCTATAGGTTGCTGTTCTTTTGCATTAATTAAGTGGTGAGAGTTTATAACACTGAGTCTTGGAGAAGTATCGAATCCATTACTATGGCTTCGTAATTGACGTTTTCTGCAGGCGAATGGTTAGAAGTTGCTCAACATTGAGTGTGCTGCACTAATTTTAACACAGATTTAAGGATAATTTTCATCAGGTAATGTGGCATTCACTTCCTTCTGCTCTATTAGCACTGTCTTGTTACTTTTTGCTCAGGCATTCTCTAGATTGACGTGAAGTAAGAGAAGAGGCAGATTTGACTGGCTATTTATGTACTCACAGATGACGAACTGAGAGCATGGCATGAGCGCTTTCAGCAACGGCTAAACCGAGTTTCAAACGGAGGACAAACGTTTACGGGAGCTTGGGTCGTAGAGCCAAAGGTAGATGGCCTGGCCCTCTCTTTGCGTTACGAGAGGGGCGGATTGGTGTGTGCTGCGACTCGCGGGGATGGCTCCGAAGGTGCAAGCCAAGTCAACTGACCTTTTCAGTGACTGCGATAAGCTGAATTCGATACTTTATTGATTGTATTGTTGTTGGGATTATGGTTTGACAGAGGTGTTTCTTCTTAAACTGGATGTCTTCCATTTTGTCGGCTCTTATTTACCACTGTCCACTGTCCACTGTCCTCGGAAATCTTACGAGCTAAATCTCATGCGCTTCTCTGTGTCCAGAATTTCATTTGGCTCTTGTGTACAAGTAGACTTTTCTGAAGTTGGGGAGAGCATTGATGTTTTAATGTATGTATATCAAAAGCTGAATGCCTGAAGACGATCTCTGTGCACATTGTGGTGGCAGGAGAGGATGTGACATACAATGCAAGAAATCTTTCAGGGATACCTCAAGTACTTTCAGAACTGCATGGGGCAACAAACCTGCATTCATTAGAGATTGAGGTTCGGGGCGAAGTTTACATGTCGCTGAAAGATTTTCAAGAGTTAAATAAAATTAAGGTAAGTAGCTCTGTCAGCAAATCTGGTTTATGAATTAACCTGCTACTGAATCTTCCACGTTTTTTCTTTTGGTGTTGTATTGATGAAGGGTTTGGTTCTGGGTATAGGTACAGGCAGGAGAGAAGCCTTTTGAAAATCCTCGAAATGCAGCAGCTGGCTCGATACGAATACTTAAGAACCGAGATGCTGAGCATCACCGTCTTAGCTTCATTGCATACGCTGTTGTTTCATCAGAAGATACTGTTGCTGCCGGTGAAATTCTGCTCTGGACATGCATTAAGTTTCAGCTAATTTTTCTTTTGGTTAGATTATGACATTCTCCTCAGATGCTGTGACATGGATTAAGGATCTTGAGCGGGCTGTGTATAACAAACAGCAGTCGTTCCCGGTTATCTCCATATCTCAGAGATTTTCTCAAGCGAACTCTTGTCCACGGACGTAAGGTCTTTGAACTGAATGTGTTCGTCTTCGGCAGGAACGGAAACGTCGCCTCAATTAGTAAAAACACAATGGGATGCTTTGAATTTGCTCAAGCAGATGGGATTTTCTGTTAATGATGACAACTGCAAGTTTGATTCGTTTGAAGATGCTCTGATCATGCTACAAGGTATTCCTTCGTCCTTACTGATTACGGGTATTGTTTTGCACGCAAGCTTCTCTTGAGGAGGTTTGTCGATTGGGCTTGGACATATCGACAATTTAAAACAGTTGCCAACCACCCTGCTTAATTTAAAGTACTCAATATACTTTAGGTAATGAACTAGTGGGATTCGTACTCGAAGTTGTCTGCGGTTGCACCCTGACAACACTGCATTTTATGATTTTGCAGACGGCGGGATTCGAGGACTAGTCTCAAATATGAGTCAGATGGTGTGGTATTCAAGGCTAACGACTTAGCATTTCAGGCAAAGCTTGGTGCAGTTGGATCTGATCCACGTTGGGCTGTTGCCTGGAAGGTGATTTGCTACATTTGTTATCTCTCTCTTAGAAGGGCGAATTTAACGAACTTATGATAATTGGTGACGAACGATTGATTGAAGATGTTAATTTGATAGTATCAATGCAGGAACTTGACGGACAGAAAGTGCACATTCCGTAGAACTTGACTCCTTGATCATGATTTGGTCGTCAGATTTGAGAACATTGAGGATTGCAGTGATTTTTTCCCTCAAGAACCTTCTTTAGCGCACACCGCTACAGAATCCAGGAGATATATGGAAGGGAAAGTTACCGTGCTCTTTCAAATCCTTTTGAACAGAGGAAGAAGAAAACCATGCTTAGTATTTGCATATATTTTAGTAGTGCGGTTTTAGGGTGGTATTTACTCGTTGGTTCCTGTTCCTGCAGTTTGCAGCGACAGAGGTGGTCACCATATTGGAAGGCATTGAACTTACAATTGGACGGTCTGGTGCTATTATTCCTAATGCAAGATTGAAGGTCAGTTGTTATTTTATTTCTTCCTTGAAGAATTATCAGGATCTCAGTGCAATCAAGGAACATTTGTGCAGCAACTTTTCCTTTCTATTTTTGGTCAGCTTTTGAACTCAAAGTTGCAGTCTAGCGTGATGTCAGGGAGTTCAACGTTGTTCGAGTTCTTAAATTGTATCATGCTCTATCATGCTTAAATTGTATCATGCTTTATGAGTGACTTCTGAACCCTAAACTTAAATGACGTCTTATGTTTGTACAGTCTGTGGAATTGGGGGGAGTCACCATCTCTCGTGCTTCACTTCATAACTTTGGGTGAGTTTGATTCCTGATTATGCGAGTAACTGAACAATTGGATCTGTTCTCGCGAGGTTGGTATCTAGCAAATTTTGCTTTACGTATTTAGTGACTTTGGTAATTCGATGATTAATATAGAACATGAAGAGTAGATGCTTTTTCATAACAATGACTCGTAGTAACGTCAAGCGATGGATCGGTGAAGCAGATTGCTTCTGTGGGATGATTCAAATTGTTGTGATGAGCAGCGTGATGGCAGCAAATGGCCAATCAAAAGAGCATATGAAATCTTTGTTGTATTTTATAGTGTGCTAATTTGCTGATGGTGCAGGATGGTGGAAAAACTGGGAATCTGTGAAGGAGATCATGTTGTGGTTCAACGTGCTGGAGATGTCATACCCCAGGTACTTTTTTTGCATGCGTCAATCATTGCAGTGAGTAGTGCCTGAATTATGCTCTTCTGCATTGAAATTTTACAAGGAATCCGTGATTCCTTTGTCAGATTGTGCAGGTTTTGAGGGCATTGAGACCAGATCATGTACAGATGTGGACTCCGTCAGAGTTTTGCCCATCCTGTAATGGAAAACTCTCCGTTTCCAGGACAAGAATGTCACGAGCTGCTGCAACAATAAATGCCCTGGTCGACACTCTCGAAAGGTCTCTTCCTATCCCAACTATTTGCCTAGGATTTCACCGTTCACCAATTCCCATCAGTCTCACCAGTTTTTAGGCCGTCTTATCTGTTGACGTTATTAGGAATGGTATCTGGTGCCAGTATGCAATGTGTACGTGCGCATCCATTGCACGCAAGCCGGTAGAGAATACTGGAGTGCTTTATTTTAGCTTTATCTGCCTCAGAAATTGAGTGCTTTCTGCCAGGACACTCTAACAACACGACGAGCGACTTCTTATTGTCGTGAATCACACAATTTTCTTTGTTGTGATTGATTTCCTGTGAACTTGTGTCTTTACAGCCATTATAATTTATCTTCTGATCATGCTGTGAACAGATAGAGCATTTTGCAAAGACTCTTTTCAAAGGTTTAGGACCAGCTATTCTTAGTGACATTCAAGACGCAGGGATGGTGGCAGATCCTGCTAACTTCTTTGACCTGGATCCGGTGTCTCTCTCACGTTTAGAGGGCCTTGGCAAGAAAAGCGCTACTAAGCTGGTCAAGGCTATCGAGGTCAGTCTGCTAATCGACATCACTAACGTCGCATATATTTTGCCGAGTCTTCCTGACGTTCCTTACCTTGCTGGAGAAGTATTGGCTGAATTTGTCGTCCAGTCATTACCAGCATGTTAGGACTCTGAGAGATTTATCTGCACCCATGGTTGGGT
This sequence comes from Climacium dendroides, assembly GCA_950106755.1. Lineage (NCBI taxonomy): Eukaryota > Viridiplantae > Streptophyta > Bryopsida > Hypnales > Climaciaceae > Climacium > Climacium dendroides. The sequence continues at coordinate 31,663,691 of OX467088.1, forward strand.
CTTGATTTAGTACTTCATGAAAATTATGCAGTTTGGTGTTTTATAAGAAGATTGTGCAGGTGAATGTCTGTTCTGTTAATATTTCACATTGATTGATCCTTAATCTTCCTGTCACATCAGATACGTTTAGAAATGTTAAGACTTTACTTTTGGTTGGTGCGCTTATTTTGTGACTAAGCTTTACTATCATACCTATGTATTCCGAAGCTCGCTCGATTTTCTCCTGCTTCGTACTTCCTTGTGATAATATTGAAGTTTCTGAGCTGATTGCAGGAGAGTAAAAGCAAACCTTTGAGCGATCTTATAACAGCTTTAGGCATTCCAACTGTTGGCACCTCGGCTGCCAAGCTCTTGGAAAAGTGGTTTGGAAGTATGAACAGACTGTTAGTAGCATCGAAAGAGGAGCTTCAACTTGTACCAGGTACGTAAATATTTTCTGCTGTTCACTCTTCGTTGCAAGATGCCTCAGCGTTCTTTCCTGGCATATCTAGAATTGATTCTGGTTTGGATTATGAACCATTCGCAATTATTAATAAGATTAGTTCCATGTTCTTTCCAGTTCGGTCCTTGATCTGTAATCCTTTTGTGTGTGTGTGTGTGTGTGTGGGGGGGGGGATAGTTTATTGTCATGGTCCGGTGGAATTACAATAATCCTTTAAGCTCAATTCACGAGTGGATTGCTAGACTTGCCTGCTTCTCTTGCAGTCTATTGTATGCGACTTGCTGTATTTTCGTGGTATATTTTCAATTTTCTTTGTATCAACCTTCTTGCAATCAGCTCGTGTATATAATCATGCATATCAGACCCATACAATAATGAAAAAGAGAGTACTAACAGAGGAACATATCACTTTTTCATGCAGGTGTAGGTACAGTCTCTGCAGCTGCCATTCAAGATTGGTGCTTGAATCCATTCAATGTCCAGCTTGTGAGCAGGATAAAAGAGGCTGGTTTTGCACCCACCTTCAGTGATCCGGAGATTGAGAAACTTGCTCTAGTTTCTGCATTATCCTCTTCTGCCCTTCAAAAGACAACGTCGAAGCCACGAACTTCCGCGACTGGAAAGTTACCTCTCAAGGAAAGCAAAGTAGAACCTGAGTCTTCAAGTTCGCCCATTGATGATGTATTTGAGTCCGAAGAACGCAGAGAATTTGTAGAGGAACCGCCTCTGCTAGGGAAAAATGTTGTTATTACAGGGAGTTCGAGGATTACAGTCGTGAAGAACTTGAACAGCTTGTAATTCGAAATGGTGGACAGATACGTAAATCCGTGAGTTCCTTTTTCACCTAAATTCCTGTTTCTTATTGTGGTTCCTGTATATTGTATATCACCTCCCTTTGATAGGAGAACCAGATTTCGTATTCCAAGAGATGATTAGAAAAAAAGGCCTGCTTGAGTATTGTGATGGCTTTTTGCTGGTTTCCCTCTCTGCAATGCTTTCTAGTCGACTTATTTGTGCGCATGTGTATTTATCATCAGGTGAGCTCTAAGACGAGTTTTATAGTTGCTGGACAATTCCCTGGACCAAGCAAGATGGCAAAAGCGGCTCAGCTGCAAATTCTAGTTCACAATCTTTCCAGTTTTCAGCAGTTACTTGATCATAATTCCAGGCGAGATAATGACATACTGTCTTCACCGGTCTCAGACTTCAAGCAAGCTATGTCAGGGTAATCTTTTAACTTAGTTGTGAAACTCGAGCAATGAAAAACAGATCCCCTATGTCTCAACGTGGCTCATAAATATTGGAGGTCTGTCATGTACAATCATAGTTGGAACTTCCAGAATCGCAATACTATAAATTTCATAGTTGTAAATTTCACATGTAGCTGCTGGCTTAGTGGAACGCACGGTGTGGATATGGAACGCAGTATGGTAGAGTGAGTGCCAGCAGTCAAAAATTGGTGATTAGATATCAAAGCTGACAAGAAACTTAGGGACTGTGTAAAATATTATGATTTGGCGATGGATAACTTGAATGGATCGTTTTACAATCATGCCGGGAGCTCAATAATCCGGTGCATAGTGTTTCAAGTTTCAAGGATTTACTCATTCGGTGACGACCTTAACCTTCCTGCTCACCTGATAAGCAATTGTGCATTAGTAATAGTTCCGTCTTCAGATAGAAATGTTGCAGAAAGGTTGAAAATAGTTTATCAGAACTTGGTGTCTGGAATCAGCTTTTACTTTCTGCATTCGCCGTTGCACCTGTCCCTTCCAATCTGAGTGAAGAAGACCAGAATGTAGACGTGGCAGGGAATGATCCGACGTGGCCGTCTATACCCGCTTGGAATCTGACGTGTCCAAATGACGTGGACATCACATGAATCATGTAGGTGTGAATGGGTTAGACCACAGTGCGATCGTTCTCCCGCTTACAAAACTCCAACGTCATGGCCGGTGACCTTCCAACACTTTTCGTTTTGAATTCATCACTGTCCAATTTCGAGCTCTTGTGCGAAGTTCTAAGATCCCACTCTGCAGCAATGTCGCCGTCTGTTTGTCTAGTTGCATCCCGAATTGGATACTAAATCTGTCAGTTACGTTGAACAGTCATTGAATCTGGTGAACATGTTTGATTTCGTGCGGTTTTTACTCGCAAATACATTTGAGACGCTCTTAGCTTTTCCACTGCCGTGAACTTCTCCTCCAACGTGAAAGCCGCATCCTACTTTCACATTGGATTTGGAGCCATGTGCAAAGCTACTGTATAAATTTCAGAGTATCAAGATGCCTGCCGGCCAGGAAATCACTGATGTGTGCTTCTTTTTCCTGAACATTTTGCGATTCATCCTTAAAGTTTTCCTCGTCTGGAAGGTTTGCGTTCTACTCATTTTCTTGTTTCTCTACTGGTTAGCATGGAAGCTGACTTCTCAAGAGCCTGACCGGGAGGACATGTGCGGGAATGGAAGACAAAGGGTATCGGATCCCTAACAGTCTTTCAGTCGTGAGAGGAGGAGGGCATTCATGATTAGTGTCCACCCACGTTGCCTATAGAAGCATCTCGAATGGATGCCGAAAAATGTTGATCACGGCATTCCTTCTTTGCTCTAAGCCATGTTCCATCATATGCAGACTTCACGGAAGAACCCGTTGCGAGTCACGAGGCTACAATCGACGAGTACTTTCTTGGAGTTTGTGGCCACAACGGTTGCTATTTCTTCAATTGTCCACCATTCTGTTTTCGGACAGTAATTTCAATCTTGAGAAAGGTGAATTCCGTTGCATTGGTGCCCTTCCATTCAGGGTGGCCATCCCAAGGTTTAGAACGCCCGGTCTGATTCTTGCACCTCTCATCTGGGTGACATGTTGGTCTAGGACCGCTTGCTGTAGGGCGCTCGGTTCAGACCGCATGTCTTGAAATCGGCAACAAGACGGGTATTCGGAAATAGATAGTGCTAGTAGTGGTCAATGTGTAGTATAGATTGCATACCTCAATTCGAGTTCGTTCGGCTTGTAGCACTGCTGATACAACCAACCACTTCCTTTATTATGACTTCTACCTTGGGTTGCTACGGTGGAGTATGCTTCTAAACAACCATGGTGCAGATTGGAAGATTACATGTTCATATTTGCAATCATGGTGGCAGGTCTCCAAAACTATACATAGGCGTAGAAGAGTAGAAGAATTATATGAAAAGATGCTGTAAAATCTATGCATCGATGAGCTGAATTATGGCTATCTTGTGTGGGAATCCGGAACCTTGGGACGGATTTAGATTTGAAGGAAACGAGTAGAAAGAAGTGAAAGTTGCAATAAAATTTTAATTAGAAATTTAATAAAACCCAAATTAGAAAATAGATGTTCCGGCAAAATCTATAACCGGATCCTATTTGGATCCGGAATCCGGAAATTACCGGAACTCAGGAACCTATAGCGTAGACCTCTGGGGCTACAAGTATAGGATATCGTTCCTAAAATGGTCTTGTAGCTCTTATCCCGATGACCGTAGAAAGACAAGCCAATATTTAAGCTAACTACGCATGGGTTCCCTCTTCATTTTCTTATCTGTACGCTAGTTTTCCGCATGGGTAGTTGAGAGAAAGAGTGGTGAGATAGTGACCGCATTAGGTTTTCCTTTCCTCACCTCATTTCCACTTAGCTTTATGGCAACGGGACTTGTCTGGAAGTTAGTTGTGCTTGCCCGGATCATTTATCTGGCCATTTCAGAAACTACGGAACAGTACAAGCAATTAAAAGAGGATCTAATTAGTCCAGGATGTGTTAGTCTGTTACGTCGACCATGGAGTGTAAAGAATGAGGAGATGATTCAGGAGTTGATCCATGGAGTTCTGAATTAGTATAAATTCACTCTGAGAGGATGGCCGGTCACGTGGACGGAAGATATCTAGGCGGATGTTTACTAGTTTTGGAAGAACAGAGCTGGATTAGCCTTGAGGACGGATCGTTTCATAGCAGGAAAGTTTGTAGGATCAGCAAACCCTAAAGAGGGGTTCGCTATTAGTGATTGCAAGGGTGAGAGACATAGGAGAGTCCTAGAATTTCTCATCCCAATCTTGTACCCGGAAAAACCTATACGGATCACCGTTATGGTAGCCAACATGATCTTTGGGGCTATGGAAAATAGAGCTGTCCACTGGGGTAGGGTCATAGCCAGAATAGATGCCAAAATTAGCCAAATATGTGACTCGGGCTAAAGCCAATCCGGTCAGCACTTATCTCTTCCACCTGCATCATGAGTAGGAAATCTTGAGTGATGAGGAAGTAGTCTAGTATGATACAAGAAAGGCTATTATGACATACAGACTTACGTGAGAGGAGCCAGAAGATCCGGTCGAGTCGGAACCGAAAGAGCAAACCGAGGAACCTTTGACCGATTCGAGAACAAAGAAGAGGAAGTCGACGGATCCGGGGTCATGGATCAAACCTCTGGTTATGGAGAAAGGCAAGTCAAGCAAGGATCCGAAAGAGGACCATGGGTCGGCATTTTTCAATGCTGAATTCGAGTGGATACGTGAAGCCAAGGTGCTCCACGACAGCTTGGCAAATTTGGTGATTGAGACAATAGAAGTCCTAAAGGTAGAACCAGACCAAATTGTACAGACTGTCAGGCGACTATCCAAACTGGAAGACTTGAAGAGCAAGGAGGACCGGATTCATGAGTTGGAGGCGGAACGGGCTCAATTTCAAGCTTGACTGAATTGGGCGGAAGGAGAGTTGGCAGCCACAAAGTAGTGAGAGAAGGAGGCCCTAGCTCTCGTCAAAAACCTATCCAGATCGATACATGTAACAACAAACATCGTTACAAAAGCGGCCCTATTCGATGCTAGATTACTACAAGAGGGTCAAGTGACGGGAACAAAGGTAGTGACGATCTTGGTAGATTTCACCGCACAGATAGAACGGGTCCTAGGAAAAATGCGGCATCTATTGAGTAGTGTAGATTCAAATCAGCTAATGGATTTTTCAAACTTTTCGGAACTTCCTTTTGTTACAGGCACTCTAGGGCTGCCATTAGCACATCGTTCAATTTGGACGGAAGGGCTGAAGGAAATATTTATGCGAGCCGAGTCCACTTCTAGCAAGATACGGATGACGGAGTTGAATTCAAGGCCAGTTTAGGATCAAGAGCATGAATCCAGCACAAAGTCCGTTCCGGTTCCACCCAAAGCTTCAACACCGCAACCCCCTAGGGCCTAGACAACACCCAACCTCTTGAGGGGAACCTTCAAAGTTCCGGAGAAGGGGGCTAGAGGTGATCTCATCAAGCAGATTGGAGGAATGACCAATCCGGCTCAAACAAATTTGGATAGTTTCACGCACATGCAAGAGACTACACCAAAGAAAGAGAGCGAACCAATGACACTGGAGGAGCCGCCGCCAGAAAAGGGGACGGAGGTCCAAGTCATTGAAGATTCCATGGAAGAGAGCATTCATTCCATGTCTAGAACAGAGGGGGATAGCAATTTGTCTCCAGCATGGAGCCACATTTAGATCCAGGCGGCAACAAAGATGACTCTAGTGAGGAGTGTTAAGGGGACGCCGACTAGTCATGCGGGAAGCCACTTAAAGAAGACTCGGAAGGCGAAACAATAGTGTTTTAGAGACAGATAGTTTTGAATTTGGAACGGGTTTCTAAGCGTGGGCCCGGGTTCCGAATTTTCAGGCAAGAAATCTCCGGTTTTCTTGAAGCAACTGGCACTAATCTCTCCGGATATTCTGGGCTGTGCGTTGATTGGTTGCTTAGATTTCTAGGTTTCTTTTTAGGCTTTTTGGCATTGATTTTTTGTTTTCAGTTAGTATTTAATGGCAGGCAAGTTAGTTGTCCTGCATTTGATCCTAGTACTTTCATGTATGTCATCTCATTTCCTTTATTTAATCCAAATAAGTTGGGGTACTACTAGCTTGGCTTTGTGTACAAAATTATAGCTGGTGTGTGTCTGTGTGTACCTGGATATAGGAGTGAGAGAGGGACAGGTGAAGAGGAATCTGAGTTTTGGATGACGGATCTCTTGGGTGTTGAAATAGTCATGAGGAAATGCAATCTGGGTGAAGGAGTGTGAGTGTAATGTGCCTTTAAATCGTTGGAACGGCGATCCGGGTAGAGAAATAGAGGTCTATGCAAGTCCGGAACCAGAGAAGTTCCGCGTAGAGATAAGCAACCGCCAGAGGAAAGATCTCTTGCTATTCCGGAAGGTCTACCAACTTCCACATCAGTACGTTAACCTTCCCTTAACATTCTATCCCTTGGAATCCAAAAGTTTGGATCTGTTGTTGTAGTAGAGGAGTGTGGGAGTTCCTTTGTATGACTTATCTCCGGATCGGCCAATCCAGAAACTGTGAAAGAATTCTTCCGCCCTCTTCGTAATATGACTCTGTTGTCTATGTGTGTTGATTAATTAGGTTCAGAGTGTAGAGAGTTTAGATAAAAGAATGGTAAGTCTCCACCCCTTTTCAAATCAATGGCGGACCCTCTGAGGGTAAAACAGAGGCAACAAAAACCATTAACGGAAGGAGACGGAACTAAGTTCTGTGTGGGTTCCAGATCCGGATCGGAGTCTAGAAAGAATTAAGTTTTCGGAATGTAAGGAAGAAATGATGAGAAGGATGAATAACTTGGGGGTTTAAGCAAGAGGTAGTAACGATCCATAAATCTCTAAATCAAACGATACCATACTAGAGTTCCCTGGAACGATAATTCGTGTCATTTTGCAACAATTTGTTGTTGTAAGGATACTTACGGCTAATTGCGCGTATGACATGTGGATAGAAAAATTTTATACTCGCATTTGCAATCATGGTGGCAGGACTCCAAAATTGTACATGGGCATGGAAGAACACACGAATTATTTAAAAGCATGTTGCAAAATCTATGCATCGATCTGCTGAACTATGGCTATCTGGACTGTTCGCAACAAAAGTGAGCTTCTCCTTCCGGCTATGCTGGAACATGGTGTAGAATAGTGGGAATACTGTGGTCAACACTTTCCGGCATCCATTCAGGATGCTCTCATGGACAATGCGGGCGGCGCTCGTCATGGTCTCCCTCCTTCATCTCACGACCGAGAGATTGCGGAGAACTGATCACCTTTCTCTTTCATCATCGCACCTTGCATTCTTGAGGTTGCAAACAATCCACTTATGAGTGGATGTGGATGGATGTAGAGAATCTCCTTCGTCGACACTAGTTTGCGAACCACCACGAAAGTTGTAGAGCGTACATGCACCATGAGCACCGACGAAAGAGAAAGGGTATCGGATCACAGCCAATCTTTCTGTCGTGAGATGAAGAAGGCGGTCATGACGAATGCCACCCACGTTGTCTATGGGAGCATCGCAAATGGATGCCGAAAAATGTTGATCACAACATTCCTTCTTTGCTCTAAGCCATGTTCCACCATATGCAGACTTTACGGAAAAATCTTTTGCAACTCACGACACAACAATTGACAAGAACTTTCTTGGAGTCCTTGGTGAGAGCGGCCCATAGAAATCACTCCATGCAGTTCTTCGGCCATATAACAAAGTACAAGGCATTACAAGATAGCCTAGTTGTCTACATAGTAACTCATGATACGAATGCCTGTTCTGGAGCCCTTTCACTGTGAATGGAATAAAGGTATTGTTGATGCTTTCAAGGGTACGAGGTGCTCAAGGAACTCTTCACCAGCCGGGGATCCACCGGTACGTAGTGATGAGTGGAAAAATTCAAGAGGGAACCCGTCTGCTTGTAGATTAGGCATTGTGGGCATTGACAAATCAAAAGGCAAACTTTACTTGGACTACCATAATGTGAGACAACTGACGAGGGAAGCCTTCAACAAACTTGGAGATAAATATTGTGGCCTTGATGTCTAGAAGGTCTGCAATAAAAATGAGCTTCTACTTCCGACCATGCTTGAACATGGTGCAAAATAGTGGAAAATGTCGTGGCCAACATCTTTCGGCAACCATTGACGGCATTTCCATAAGCAACATGGGCGGCGTTCTTCATGAACGCCTTCCTCCATCATCATCCATCGGGGAGGATGAAAGCAATTGGAATCCGCTGTCTTTTCTGTCACTATACATTGCATTCATTAGGCTTGGACCAATCTACTATTGCCAGGATGTGGATTGGTGCTGAGAATCTCCTTCCTCAACACTTGTTAGTGGAGTACAACAAAAGTTGTCTAGTGGGCACAATCAAAATCTCAAAATGCTTACGCTTTTTATGAGACGAATGTGCAATGTCCCAGTGGATGGTGTATATATGTTGGAGAATTTGTGTTGTGTTCAACTAACAAGTGTTGAGAAAGGAGAATCTCCGTACCAATCCACATCCACTATAAGAAACCAAAATTTATTGATGTCAAAAGGAACGGATTTTAGGTGATATTGAAAAAAACAAACCCATGTTTTTATATCAACAATGATGTCCAATATAACATCAATGGACATTGTTGTTGACATAAAAACATGGGTTTGTTTTTTGATGTCACCTTTGATGTCACCTAAAATTCGTTCCTTTTGATGTCAATCCGTCACGTAAAACAAGGTTTTCTTATAGTGATCCTAGCAAAAGTCGATTGTTTCCAACCTCAAGAATGCAAAGTAGGGGGATGGAAAAAGACAATGGATCCCGGTTGCCTTCAATCTCCCCGATGGAAGATGATGGAGGAAGGCGTTTGCGACAAACATTGCCCACGTTGCCTATGGAAGTGTCGTCAATGGATGCCGAAACATGTTGATTACGAAGTCCTTTCGTTGCTGTAAGTCATGTTCTGTGACAATTCAAAGAGTGCTGAGTGCTACCATATCCAATCCATCATGGAGGAATCCTTTGCAATCGACAACAATGCAAATCCTCAAGCGTCTCTTTGAGTATGGGGAATTTCATTAAAATGGCGAATATTCTGTGACTTTAATATCCCAGAGTTTAGACTGGGCGGTCTAAACTATGGAAATGGAACGTGGAATATCACCATTTTAATGAAATTTCCCATGAGCCCAGACGCGAGAATTGGGTGGAGACTTCAACGGCATGTACTCAAGCTCCCAACGTGGAAGACCTTCCTCCATAACAACAGGTGCTATAGCTTCGATCGTCCAACAATCTGCTTCTATATAACGACCATGACATTGTACAAATAGACAATTACCTTGATGTAATTGAACAATAGTAAAGTATTGCAATTGTGAGTACTAGAATGTGGTCCATCCCGATGTAGGATTGATGCTTAGGATAATTGGTGCCTAGGCGGTCCACAAAAGTTGTCGTCCATTTACATGTGTAGTGTTCAGAGGAACGAGACCATCGGATGTTTGTGCTCCCTCAACGTGTTCTTGAAGTTTCCTTTTGGAAATCAAGTTGTAATATCACCAGAGATGGATCCCCATGGGTAGCCCAAATTTCTATTGAATAAAATCCCCATTATTGAAAATGACTTGAAGTTCTTCCTTAGCATTCATCCTTGTCCTTCATGCATACATTTGGTCGAGGTCCTCGAGGAAATCCCATCTTGTCTAACCTCTAACATTGTATTCATGTGTTACGGATGCCTCCACCACAATCTTGTGAACCACCCATTATTGGCTGTAATGTACCAAATCTCTTGAAAGCAATGCTTTTTGTATGCAATCACACAATTGAGCAACTTTAATTGACACAATTACATGGTAGAAGTACCAAATTTTCTAGCAATGTGGTAGCCACATTGCACATGCCATCACCTTTGGCCATGTGAAGAGCACATACAATGACACTTTTTGGCACCGAAACCTAAGAAATGGTTCCCAACAAGTCCAAATTGCACCAAAACTCCCATGTTTCTTCACCTCCCGGGCCATCTGGCTAGGAATTTCTTCCATTTTGCAAACCCAATTTATGCCATTTTCACGGAATAATCGCCATTTTAATGAAATTCCCCATAAATGCTTGTTTTTATTATTATTATTTTTTTATTGGAAGTTAACTTATTTTATTTGCATTTTGATTTCAATTTATTGTAGTGGTCTTTGAAAATATAATTTTGAAAGTTGAAGTATCATGAATTTTGACAACCTTATAAGCAAAATAATGTTGGAGATGTTGATATTGCATCAGGCTTTGATTGGTCTCTTAGAAAGAGTATTAAAAAGAGCTTGTTATTAAAGACAACCCTCTCCACGATTCCTCTTACAGTTTGGGAACTTACAAGCTCAAAAGCACTAAGAGCTTGTGCAAAAGGTACTTTAACCAAAGCACTTTTGTAGTTGATTTTGTTTAACATGGTATATTTTATTTAACAAAGTTTGAGTTCAATGTAAATATAAGTAGGTCTATTTTTCTAGAAAAGGACAACAAAAAATTCTAGTTAAATTTTAAGGTAGGAAACTTGCTATTTTCTTATCATAAAAATAGATAAAAATTTATGATATTGCTTTGGATTAATAGAAAATGAGGTGGGAGTAATTTTAGAAATGAAGATTGCAAACATTAAAAAAATATTAGCATTAAAAGGGTTTTTTTGCATTCCATTGCATCTTCTATTTTTGCTTAAAGTAATATCAACCAAGTAATTTGGTTTCATAGATTTTTATGTCAAAACTTTTTCAATGGAAGAGGTCTTACAATTCTCTGTAAACTTATTTTGAAGTAGCTTAGAAAAGTTCTAGTCTTGTAACATTGAATTTTGACAATTGCATCCCACATCACATTAGTTCCATGTTTGAAAAAATTTAGAAGTACATCATAGTTCTCTATAAGTTTTCCAAACTACCTTGAGAACTTCGATTTGTGCATCCAATCCAAAGAAATTACATTTTCAAGAAGGAATTTTGTATGGAACTTTCAAAAATATTTTTTCAAAATTAACTTCAAAGGAACTTGCCAAGATATTGAATTAGTTGTTCAAGAACCACTTGGTCTTATAAAGACTAAGCTTCTTCATATTTAGACTAATAGAATGTCACTTTAGTTGATATGGCCTTATACTATGTTCATCCAAGAAAGCCAAAAAAAGACTTCTTTCCAATATCTACTTGTAAGATCTTACACTTTACTTGTTCCAAATTATGTGGTAAAAATTTCACAAATTTGGACCTCATGGATTGAAAGATATTAGCATTTGAAGTTGGAGAATAAAACATTTTTGGAGGCTAGTTTGCAGTTTTAGTTGACTTCAACTACCATTTGTGCAAAAATTTGCATTACACACTTTGAATTTTATTTCATGTGTATTGAAGAATCGAGTCATAAGTGTAGGAAAAATTTCCCAAAAAAACTCAATCGATGTTCATTCTTTAAAACATATTTAATTAGAAGTGGGTCCAAGATTAAACAAAAAACTAAATCATTAGTAGTTTTAAGATGAGTTTGAAACAAAATAATGCCAATGTTGAAATTTTTTGGAAAGCATATGTCGCAGTACAAGGTAAGTAAATTCCCTATTATACTCCCGAAAACTCCTTTAAAGTATAACTAAGTGACTCTAAAGATCGAACCCAAGAGATCCTGTGAAGTATTTAACTTCATTACACGATTTAGGATAAGTTAGCTTATAAACCCAACTTCCGGTTTCAAGTCAATTACCGGAAAAAACTATAATATCCGGAAAACGGAGAATTAGCTTCCCACCACTATTCCGGTTCTACCAACTATCCGGTTTGAACATCAATCACAACCCTAGGAGGCTATAATCTCCGATCCTGGTTACTCCTGTAGACCGATCCGTTCCAGTCTAACGGTACTCTTCTTGATACTACCCGGTTTAATTTATCCTCTGTTTTACCATCAGAGGGTTCGTCCCTTGGTTTTCAGAGTGGTAGGCCCACCACTCCTTCCGTAACTTATAGTGGCTGAAGACCCACTATCCTATCTTCTAATCTCCTACTTACTACAGATCCGGTTTGGTCTTTCACAACAATCTGGGTATTAATCCAGATTGCAGGTCAGACAAAGACTTCCCCGTACGATCCTTTGATACTACAACGACCTTGGGCACCCTCTCCTATCCGTGCAAAGTTAGGTGGTTAGAAGTGAACCCGTCCATTCCAACACTTACTAGAGCTATTCTGTTTACTAGATATGGCAGCAAGACCTCACAGGAGATCAGACACTCAATCGGATTTCCCACCTAGGAGTTTCAGCGCAAGTAGGGAATCCCTCCATATCCGCCTAGCCTAACAACGGTTTTCTCACTCGGAATCTCAAACTCTAGACACGTTGAGGAACTGAAGCACACTCCCAACTCTTTTACTACCTACTCTCGTACACTGGAACTTGAAGACTAAAATACACCAAGGGGAGAAAATGTCAACTCTTAACTCCCTCTTTGCTCTCCTCACTTCCGGTTATACAACAGGCACACACACTCCCATGGCACACACATACAACAGCGAAGCAAAATGGAGGACACAAAGGAATTTTACAAAAGAAGACTTTTTTCTCCCTCTCCCCTTCACAGGGCAGATTTATATACAAAACCAAAAAAGTGCAAAAAGGCAAAAAGCGTCACAGAATCCAACCGCATTTCCCGGCTGAACTTCCAATTCTACCTACCTACCTACTATCGGATAGAATACGGTTCTGATCTAACTCCTCTAGTATATACAAACTTTTACTATCTACAATCCTAACCCTAAGGTAGGACTCTTCGGCTCGGCTTCCATCCCCTCGAAGATTTCAGTCAGGTTCCGGTTTCGTTCCCCATCCACAGGTTTTGGAACTAGATCGGCTTGACCAGAATCGGGTGTGGATTCCAGATCAATGGCGGATTCTAGGGTGTTGCCGGTTTAGACGCATGTGCAGTCATCTTGGACTTGGAAGTCTTATCCTTCCCTTCTTTAGCAGCTGTCACATTCGGAAACTCTTCTGGTAGGGAGAGCTCCCATCAGTTTCCGACTGCTCTCTTCAATCCGGTCCGCTGAAATCCGTGCCTCCTTCACTGCCGTCTCAACCCGCTCCGCATAGTCCATGAGAATCCTTACTATCCTAGCACCGGATAGTTTCTTCTCCTTATGGACTTCGTCGTCGAATAGCTTGGCCTTGGTGACGGCCGCCTTGGATACTCCAAGAATGTCCTTCACCTAGTCCGCTATCCGTCGTATTTCCTCTGCTATCTCCTTTGTGGCGACTGCATCCTCGTTCAAGACGAGATTTTCCGCCTTCAAGGTATCCGCCTCTGTCTGAAGTCGGATTACTTCTTCCTCCCGCCTTCGATACTCGACCGAATCGGTGATACAATCGGCTACCTTCGCTGGTAGCTGGCTATCTGGCGGCGCATCCACCAGTCTTCCGATCGCCTTCAGGGTCAGATGCTTCACTTCCCAATCCGCCCGGACATTGGAGAGAATGGCAATCAAGTTATTAAATGGATCCCGTGGATCCATTTCTTCCTCCATAACAGCCTTCCATTTTTCATCCGGAGTTGATGGGCCATGACTTAGAGGTGTTCCTCGCCTATGGGGAGGAGTTGTCTTCTATCGCTTGATTGGCAGCATCAACTCTTCCTCCTCTTCCTCCGTTTCCAGATCCGAATCCGGAACCAATTCCGCTTCTTCGTCTTCTTCTGATTCTCCATATTTCAGGAGAGCTCCCTGAGCCTTCCACTCCTTCTCTTCCTCGTTTGTCAGGAGCTGGTGGTTAATATGGCACAAGTGATACAAGTACGCGCATATGGGGGTAGCTCTACTCTTTCCTACCCTCCCGATGAGCTGGGTTACTAGATCAAAAATGATCTGGGTCCAATCCACGTTCCGGGTTCCGCTCAGAGAACCGAAAATGGTATTCCCTAGGGTGATTGTCACCCTCGTCGGTTTCTCCGGATGGAGGATCGGAATCAGAAACTTCAGAAGACGACGGTGTCGGTCATCTATGCAGTCGTCAACTGCGTATCCGTCCTTAGGGTTGGGGACGCCATGGAACTTCCCCCGGATGAATTCATCCTTCCGGCCAGCCATTTCAAGACCCCCTACCCGGAAATCATACACTCCTCTCTAGACTTTCTCAGTTTAGAGGGACGGATTCCCTCTCAAGGTGTTATCGAATTCATTGGACAATTTGCCCAAGAGTTTCTTCACCATTCTCTCCTCCCGGAATCCCAAAGTTTCTCAATGAACCCCTGGCAACCCATAGAAGTTAAGTCTTCTATGAGTTGGTCCTTCTCCTGTTCGTCTGAGGGAATCACTGGAAATATCTTCTGGAGTTTCACCTCGACCGGATCGGATCTTGACGACCCCGTTTTCTTTCGACGTAGCAGCGGCATGGGATGGATCACCTCTCTCACGGATTTCCTCACCGATTCTACCTCACCTGCTCCTAGCCATACGTTGTGGGAGCACGGAAATCCAGTCTTTAGGTTTAGAAGGGAAACAAGGGGAATAGAGCTCTTTTTACTCCCTATTTTTTTTGTTTTTCTTTAGAAAAGTAGACCGTAAGTAGTTAGGGACCGGATACCGGAATAGGGTTACTTTAGAATAGATAATAGTGTTAACAGAAGTAACCGGAAACCGGAAACCGAAAGTCTGGAAACGGCATAGATAGGTCAGGAGTAGGTCAGAGTGATTTTCATTAGAAACCGGAAACCGGAATAAAATAGAAGACCGGAGACCGGAAACGGAAGACAGGCAATCCGGGTGTAACGGGTGCCTACCTAGTTCTAGACCATACTTGAGAGCGGATCTATTTTAGGAAAAACGGTCACCTGTAACGGGCCGGGTGAGTGTAGCCCTAGAAATAGGAGGGGCAGGTGGCTCAGACCTCTTTTTGCACGGAAGCTACCTTGAAAAGAGATTGGTGAGGAGCATTTGAGGTGTACTTATATGTCAGCCAAAGAGAAGAAGTTACAGGCTCAGTTTACGGACCGGATTAAGGACAAACGGGTCTTGAGAGGAGAGTTCACTTAGAAGTTCACGTATGAGTGTGGAGTCAGGAGTGTACTGGTGAGACGACTTTTGAGGAGGGTCCTTGAGCGGAATAGGAAAACTAGAGTGCGAGTGATTGTGAGACCTCAAATAGTGATTCCGGTCATTGAGAGGGTTTGAGAAGGTTTGAGAGAACAACCCACAATGGTGAGAGAAGAGGTAGCTGTATCCTTGCGCATGGTGAAGCCGGTGGTACCAACGGATCCACGAGAGAAAGCGGAGCTAGAAGAAGACCTCCGACAGATGGGGTGTGAGGGATTTCTAGCCCGGCCATGGAATTTGAAAGACGAGGAGATCGTGAGGGAGGTAATCGGCGCGCCGCTAAGGAAGTGGAAGGGGACGTCGAGAAGCCGGCCTGAAGACTGGACTCCAACGCTGTGGAGGGAGACGTATGATTTCAAGAAGACGGACAAGGGACCGGCTTCCCGGACGGATCGCTTCTACGTGGGTAAGTTCCAAAATCCCCCAACGAAGAAGGATGGTTTCCCTGTGGCAGAGTGCATAAATGGTAGGGAGAAACATTTAATGAAGTACCTAGCAGCCATCCTTAGTCCAGAGCGACCCAACAGGATTACGGTCACCTTGGCGAACACTATTTTTAGTGCACTGTCGGGTGACCGGAAAGTAGATTGGGGCGTAGTGATGAGAGATCAGATCAAGAGATTGGTAGGAGGTATAGGGAAGTCTAAGCCTTCCCCTATAACCCCTTTTCTCTACCACTTGTATCAAGCACATGGCTGGCTTACAAATAGAGAGATACATTCATATGATATGGCTAGAGCCATGTCCGAATTCGATATAGAAGACCCGGATGAGGAAGCCGAGCAAGAAGAGGAAGATTCAGAGGCAGACACTATATGGGTCGAGGAAGCGAAGTCTTAGTGGAGGAGGCAAGACCGTAAAGAGAAAGACTCAGAGATAGGAGAAGGTAGTAAGGGAGTCGATCCGGTCTGGAACCAGGATCCCCTAGGTCGAATTGTGAGGGAACTCAGTGAGTTCCGGGTCCAGTATGGGAAGAGCCAGAAGATCATTCAAGAACTGTGTCAGCTGCTGAAGGTCAGTCAGCCACAACAGCTCGTTGCCCAACTGGACCGGAAGATGAAGGAAGCGGTGAAGAAAGAGCTGAGCGAAGTCGCGAGTAAGGTGGACCAGCTAACGAGGGAGTTGGAGGAGAAGAGAGAAGAAATGGACCAGTAGAAGAAATTCTCCAAGACAGCCGCAAAGAACCTTCAGGCGATCCGGGAGTTCATCGGCAATCCGGGCGAAGTCATCAACAAAGCAATGTTGTTTGACGAGAAGGTGATGGAGACCGGAAAGCAAATTCCAGCCAACCTGATGATGGCGTTAGTGTCCTACCACCGCAAGATGGAGGCAATAGTCACTATAAGAAAACTGCATTTTTGGGGTTGTTTTCCAAAAACGTGCAGTTGTTTTTTTAGACATCACTACGTCACTTGATTGACAACCAGTGGAGTCTGAATTTTGTGCAATGTCGGAGAAGACGGGCTACGTTTTTAGAAAAACACGTTCACGTCACGAAAAACATGCCTATTTTGGGTGATGTTGAAAAAAATATGACAAAATTTTTCCGGACATCTACAACAACAAGTTAAGTCCACGTCAGCAACTGCATTTGTTTTCACTACGTCAGACGTCGATCCAGTCACTGCTGACTGCGGGTAGACACTGCCCTAAGCCAAAAAAGGCAGGGAAGGGCAGGTGCTCCCAAGGAAGATCCAAAAAAGGGCTTGGATGAATTGGATGGATGTTTCAAGGTATAGGTGCGGGGCTGATTATGGATTTTTGGGTGTTTCTTATATAGACTTTTATAGTGACCACAACATGTATAACAAATTGTAAAATGGATGGGAACATAGTCTACTTCATTCTTAAAAGATGTCAACATAGTTTAAAATTTATTTGGCAAAATTTTCACTAAAAAAATGTAATAAAATTACATTTACAAGAGAAAGATGTTTGCAATTATTAATAACATTTGTGGACAACAAAGGTTTGTCAAAGAATGGATGCACTAGGCAAATGATGCTAATTGCATCTACAATATCAAACATGGAAGGTTAAATATTTTGCTTTACATTCTTTCACACTCATAGGATTCATCAAATGAATGACTTTTGAAATAATGTGGTCTTCTTCATTTTTTGGCTTTGGATTCCTTGATTTAGTTTCAAAGGCTTTTTCAAATAAACAAAGTGAACCCTTTTCCCGGGTTTTATCATCCTATACCAATTTTTTTTCTGGGTGCATATTTTTTTTGGCTTTCTCTATTTCACTTTTCGATTGAGAATATGCATGTATAGACTAAAGACTTGGCATTTTCTTCCAAGGCCAAATTGCCATGTACCCTTCATTTTCCCTCTTCCTTGAAAAAAAAAATAATGTCACTAGACATGGAGCCCTTTGAAATAATGTAGCCTTCTTCATTTTTTGGCTTTAGAGTCCTTCAATTAGTTTCAAAGGCTTTTTCAAATAAAAAAATTAAAGTGAACCCTTTTCCCGGGTTTTATCATCCTATACCAATTTTTTTTTGGGTTGCATATTTTTTTTGGCTTTCTCTATTTCACTTTTCGATTGAGAATATGCATGTATAGACTAAAGACTTGGCATTTTCTTCCAAGGCCAAATTGCCATGTACCCTTCATTTTCCCTCTTCCTTGAAAAAAAAATAATGCCATTGGACATGGAGCCCTTTGAAATAATGTAGCCTTCTTCATTTTTTGGCTTTAGAGTCCTTCAATTAGTTTCAAAATCTTTTTCAAATAAAAAAATTAAAGTGAACCGTTTTCCCGGGTTTTACCATCCTATACCATTTTCTTTTCGTTTGCATATTTTTTTTGGCTTTCTCTATTTCACTTTTCGATTGAGAATATGCATGTATAGACTAAAGACTTGGCATTTTCTTCCAAGGCCAAATTGCCATGTACCCTTCATTTTCCCTCTTCCTTGAAAAAAAAATAATGTCACTGGACATAGAGCCCTTTGAAATAATGTAGCCTTCTTCATTTTTTGGCTTTAGAGTCCTTCAATTAGTTTCAAAATCTTTTTCAAATAAAAAAATTAAAGTGAACCCTTTTCCCGGGTTTTACCATCCTATACCAATTTTTTTTTTGGTTTGCATATTTTTTTTGGCTTTCTCTATTTCACTTTTCGATTGAGAATATGCATGTGTAGAATAAAGACATGGCATTTTTTTTAATTGATTTAATTGTTTTATTTTCCATTATTTTTTTATATGGATGTCAGTCGTACCTACCTATAGTAGACATCACATGGACTTTTGCATGTCAAATTGATATGTAACATTATTTTTTCTTCATTTCTAACCATACCTTTGAGAAACCCTTCTTTCTTAAGTTCATTTTTACAATTTTTTTGTGGACAACTCTTTTCTCTTTTTCTATGGTACAAGAAAAATGTAGAGGCACTTGGAAGTGAAAATGTCCATGCAAACATGGTGAAGTGCTAATGTGGAAGTGGAAATGAACAACAATTTCTCAAACATATCTTACCCTCATAAACATGGAAAATTAGATGTTATGCTCATTTACAGCATGCATGTCATGCACTAATACTAAACCTATCAATGAGGATGCCAACTTAGACGTCTCCTGAAATTGTTTTCTTCTCACAGAAGACATCTTATGCTACATTTCGCTGGACAAGGCAGCTCTACTTCTGCGATTTCAGTTCTTGAACTCTATGCTTCTTCTTCCAATTCTGAAGCTTCCTCTTCTTCTCTATTGTCTTCCCTTGCTACTGAAACAAAGACGCCACCATCTGCAGCTACTTGTCTTACGGGATCTAAGTCAAGCATCTGCGGTTGGAGCCCAACAAAGTTTGAGTCCCGACCCACATCTATCACACTAGGAATTGGCTGGTGTACCTCTAATTGCCCACGTCTTCCCCTAACGTCTATACGGCATACTATTTTCCAGCCTTGTCTTCCTGGATCATCAGAAAAAAAAACTTGTTGTACATGCAACGGGAATGCAAATGAGTCCGCATGCACTCGGCCATCCAAGCGGTTGAAGTATGCCATGCTGAAGCCATATTGATCCCTCTTCATGTTTGGAAAGCGAGGATCTCGACTTTGCTGAATCCAATCACACACAAGGATTGTGGTGCAATGATTCCTGTAGTTAAGCTCTAGAATCTCTTCGATGTAGCCCACGTACTCATTGGTTCTCTCTAGGGGTTGGCCATTGCGAACCCCCCATCGAAGTTGTTGAGAGAAAGAAGCCACAACACTTGAATCGCGTGTTACTAGTCCAACTTCTACACTACGCACGCGCAAGTGCATTCCAAATGCATACATTTGGCGGTGCGCGATAGCAAATCTCTGTGGTGGTTGGCTATATTGCACAATATCCAAATGAACATTTTCACCTTCATCTTGAAGCATTTTTACTTTTGTTGTCAACCAATTAGAGAAAGGAGGCAAGTCAAGCAATTCAATTGGATAATGCACGGCCATTGTAGGGTGTCGTCGCCTGAAGTCCCTTCTAAATATTTCCCTCTCCTGCCATCTTTGTGTTCTTGCAGCAATGTACTCCCTGCATGCAAGTATACCAAAAATTAGCAAAACTAGTAGAAGAGACGGCTCAAGCGGCTCCTGTCTGCACAGGCGTTGACATGTATCGCCATGTCTGATCTAATGTCCAATTTCTCTATTCTGTGTCATGCCCTATGTCCCCAAATACATCAAAACAGACATTCTCTTTGACAAATGACGAGGACATGTTCCTCTGCCTTTGTCTAATACAACATTGACCTGAACAACAAAGGACCTACTGTATGAAAAGGTCATGGACTACATGATCCCAAGATGCTTATAGAAGCTACATATATTTTGACTTTGGGAGACAAAGAATTCGTCACACTCACTGGCGCCATTCTTCGAGACATGCTGCATTGTCTAAGACAAAAGCATGTGCGAAGCCACGAAACTGATCGGACATCTTACGCTTCCGCTTGCAATTTGAACACAGAATTTCATCATTCATGGTTGCATCCTCATCTGGGTCCCATATGCGGTGGGATGTTCCTCTATATTGTCTCATGTACTCTGTGCAAAAACCAAGTGTGTCCTCCATTTGGTACCCTTCTGCAATGCTACCTTCAGGATGCGCAAATGTTCTTACATAATCCTTCAATGTCTTCATGTAGCGCTCAATAGGGTACATCCACCTGCAATGAACTGGGCCACATTTGAACAACTGTTGAACCAAATGTGTCGGAAGGTGAGTCATGATGTTTAGAAATGTTGTTGGGAACTCCTTCTCCAACACGCAAGTGGCCATGACAATATCGCGCATCATTTCCTCCTCATCAGCTTCATGTACCTCTTTGGCACAGAGGCGCTGAAAAACTCTACTCATTTTGATTATAGCCAAACGCACGGTTTCATCCAAGACACCACGAACCGCTAGGGGAAGGATCTACCAATGACATTGCACACATACACAATAATTAGTTTAGATTATGACCAGGGGCAGTGTAGGACAATGATAGAAGTCATTAAGCATTAGCCCGAGTCAATTAATATGCACGAGCATTAGAATCAAAAACATTGGTACCCACGTCAATTGTAATGTTTGAGCAGATCCAGCTACGTGTTTATTTTGACATCACATTTGTGAGAGTGGTGTCATTTGGTATGTTTGAAGGAACATACTTTTGGATTCTGAGAGTAAAATCTACTTTTTGCGCAATGACCACTTTATCAAAATTTCCAACAAGAGAGCTTTTTCAAGGTACCTGTTGCATTAGTACATGATAATCATGTGTCTTCATGTATTGTAATTTTCCGTCCACCAAGCGCTTGTGAATGCTTCCTATATAGTTTGTGGGAGTTCTAATGTTCGATACAATTGCAATGAACTCCCTTCGTTCGTTAGGATTCAAGATGAATGGGGCATGTGGCATATAGAATTGGTCTTGCTGTCTTTGTGGGGCTTGCAACCAAATCTCTTCCTGAATGCCTAGGTCCTCAGCATCCCTCCGACTTCCTGGACTATCATTCATTCCAAGTAAAGTCTTGACAATGTTTTCACACAAGTTCTTCTCACAATGCATGGGATCAAGGACGTGGCGTTCCAACAAGTTCTGCAATCACAGACGCAATAATTCAACGCAAACATTTGTCAGTTAACTTACATTACAAAGCAACCTAAACTTACAGTTCAAATGCTCATGTCCAAACAGTAGCCTCCAATGACGTCCATTCCAGCAGTCTCTATGACATCATACTAGATTAGACATGCCACATACAACATGTGCATGTCTACACTTGTTGCATGCGTCGTCTACCTTGACGTCCTCAGCGTACAAAACATGTCAGAGACTTTATGTTTTACCTTCCAATAATCAAACTCATAGAAAGCACTCAAACGCTTCACCCCAGTTGTATGCACTGGATCATCAGGTCCATTCTCTTTTCCGCCCATATCCAAGTATGATTGTCGCCATGCCGCATAGCGAATGACATCTTGCCCCGACATGATCCTTGGCACGCAACGGTGTTCCACCTTGCCATTAAATCTTCTATTCCGTCGATAAGGGTGGTTGCGAGGTAAATAACGACGGGCTCCACCATATACAATCTTTGAACCCCTTGTGCGTCCATTATGGAGCACATCACCTGTCTTTGCCATGCGTGAATCTATATCTGGTCCACAAGAAGGGCAGTCCCTATAGCCCTTGCAACAAAGTCCTGAAATCAACCCTAAAGCTGGGAAATCTGAGATTGTCCAGAACAGCAATGCGCACAATGTAAAACTTCGACTTCCTATGGGTTGGGAGAAATCTTGGGCTCCAACACCATGCCACAATTCATGCAACTCATTTAGTAGGGGGCACATGAAGACGTCTATATTGTTAGAAGTAGGTGACTTCTTCCCTGAAATCAAAATGCACAAAGAGATGAAGAATTTCTTGGTGACAAACCATGGCTCCAAGTTGTAAATCAAGATTAGCACAGGCCATGTAGACCAATTTGTGTTGTTCAACTTGAAAGGATTGACACCGTCTAAGGCCAAATCTAGACGGAGGTTGCGAATCTCAAAACCAAAGTTGCCAAAAGCGATGTCTATATCAACATGTTTCTATGCAGGGCTGTCCACAACTGAGCGCATGATGCCATCATTGCTGACATGTTTTTTATAGCCTGTCAGCATGCGTGCTATCTTAGACGACCTCCACATGCGTTTAAGTCTAGGAATTAAAGGAAAATGTCGAATGACCTTGGACGGAACTTTGTCTGTCCCAAAAATCCAACGACCTTGGCTACACTTAGGGCAAGTGTTTAGGCTGGCATATTCGTCTTCAAAAAGTACACACCCATTAGGGCATGCGTGAACATTGTTGTAACTCAAGCCTAGGCGGCGAATGCTTCGGCGTGCCTCATAGTGGTTGCTAGGCAACTTGTTCCCCGATGGCAACAAATCCACATGAAGGAAGCGGAACAACTCATCAGTAAATTTGTTGCTCACATGGAAGACATTGCACATGTTCATTAGGATAATAGTGGCCGAAACAATGCTTGTCTTTGAACCTGGAAAGACGGTTGTGGTTGCTTCTTGGTACAATTTGTCCAAGCCATCCATTGTGTCCGCAGCAATGTCATCCTCATCAACCCCTTCTTGCATAGGCCCAGACTCCTCGTGCAACGCATCCCCCCTATCAAAGGCCTCCATCACCTGACGTTGGACCTCATGATATTCATCCAAAGGAGAAGGAACGTCTTCTTGTATATCATTTCCAACATCTGCATGAATGTTGCCTATGTCAGGTGCCTCATCTAAACCAACACCTTCTCGAACATCATCGTCAAAAGCAACATCCTCCACCCATAGACCTCGAGAGGGGTAGCCATCTGGGGGGTCTCCCCCAAGGATGGATTCTTTGATGAAGGGATCCCAACCCACCGTTGCATGGTGTCGTCGAATAACTTCAATACTTTTTCGACATGAGCCCTTGCAATCTCTACAAGGACACCTGTAAGAGCGTATGTTGTTCTCAGTGGCCACTCGCAACTCCGTTTGCAATATCAAGTCACCTATAGGAATGTGGCGTAGTGTGCGACCATCATCCGTAATTCGTATGGTGGTTTGACGTCGACGTGCATCTACATTGGTACGGTAGGCCATGGGCACTGTAGAGCTACTGCATGTGTATACAATTCATTTGAACAATTTTCACTTGGGTGGCAGAGCTCCTGCACGAAGACATCATACTTGTTAATACTTGCTATGCAAACATATTGTCATGAAAGACGTCTTCTTTGACATCTTCCATAGCATTTTAGATTATCAGTGACATGATAGTAGATGTCTTTGCAGACGAGGATCATAGAGTGAAAGCCTTATTGTTCAAGTGTTGTTTGTATACCAAACATGCTTAGCAGGATTCCAAAATTTTTTGTGGTATTTTTCAGTCTTTGGAAATGAGGAACGATGCAAACTAAGGGGAGTCATGCCAAGCTTCCTTGTCCATTTGTATCATTAATGCCTTTGCAAGCTCTAATTGACATATATACCTCCACCTATTATATGACTAGAAATTCTGGTCAGCTAATTCTCGAAGTGAGAAAAATTTCTTAGGGTCTATGTATTGAAATTTCTCTATCATGCATGTGGTTTTACTAGAAAACATGAAAATTACAAAGCACATGTCACGACTGATGTCTGCCGTGACATCCAAGATGATGGTTTACAGTACGGACCAAGTCAATCCATCATGACAGCTTCTTCTGTACGTGTCTCACGTGGATTTGGCAAAAAGAAAGGCAAACAGTAGACTCTATAGAACAGTTGATGGGCGCTGCAGACCTCATTTGCCTTCAAGATTTCAATTATTAGAGCTACGTTGTATCACTAACCGGAATGGCAATTCTCCCTGGACTTCGCAGCCGCACTAGGGTTGTACAGTTTGCGGAGGCACCAACTCCTACTCAATCTTACTCGGATGCTGCAATAGTTTTGACAAATTTCATCTCGCACGCAATGAGAAGTACTCCCCCGCGCTCGATTTTCAAAAAGGACAGCGGAAGCAGGGAGTCGAAGGAGCACGCGCTTGTCCAAAGGCGATGACGGGCGACAAGCAACAACAGTCGGAGCAGTAGCTCCCGTTTCAGAAGCGGCACCTGCCTCCATGGTTCGTGAAGCGCCGCCTCCTTTCTTTAATTTCTGATGTGAAGATTGAAATTTTCAATTCCCCCACCAAGATCCAAGCCAGCAACGAGATTGGACCCGGAGCTTCTCTGCGCCCACCTGTCGCGGTATTAGGGTGCGCCTGACCCCGGCTATAGGGTCGGGTCCCGGGTATAGGCCACCGTGGCAGCTTTAAGCCCGCCGTCTTGTCGTTGTTTCTCCCCTGTCCTCTGTGATGTCCTCGTCTTGAATTTGCTGTAGTATGTGACCTCCTCTCCAACCCCAACTGCCCTTGCAATATTCGGAAGTATCGCAATTTGTTTGTTTGATTCGTCAATTTCTTGGTGGTTGTCAATGAT
Source organism: Climacium dendroides (assembly GCA_950106755.1). Classification (NCBI taxonomy): domain Eukaryota; kingdom Viridiplantae; phylum Streptophyta; class Bryopsida; order Hypnales; family Climaciaceae; genus Climacium; species Climacium dendroides. The sequence goes on from OX467088.1 coordinate 31,688,563, forward strand.
CATTTGATTGCAAGGGAAATTGCGGCAGGATACGTCCAAATCAGTGGAGGAGGGCAACATTTCCGATTGGTGAACCTTTAAACTTTGTAGCGGTTGGTGTTTGGTGGGGGTTTGATTTTCTAGGTCTTGGCTCAATTGACTTGTGCCTTGGGGTTCTTGTAACAGGACGGTGAGTTTTTTGTACATTGGCGAGCCCCCCCTGGCAACATGACGCGGCTAAGGCAATCGGGAAAGCGGAGGGAGGAGCCGCCTGCCGACTTCCAGGGTTCCGGTTCCAAAGCAGCCGCCCCAGTCATGCGGATGCGCGCTGAAGGGGAGCGGCGGACGAAGGCGCGGGAGGATCTGGGAGCCAGTTCACGGGGGAAGGAGATCCGGCAGCCGCCAACGAAATGAACCAGGGTTTCTTCAATTCCATCGGAGCTAGAAGAGGAGGAGGAGATGGATGCTGGGACGGAGCAGGAGCTTGAAGTATTTGGCGGCTTAGAACACAGCGTTGGCATGGCTGAACACGAGCAGTCGTGGAGGTAAACAACCCACGTTATAACTTTTTGTTTGAAATTATTGGAAGTCGTGATGCAAGACAGTTGCAGGTGTGTTGGGTGTCAGCGGTGACATTTTCTATAACAGGTATGCGTTTTCTAAGACGTCATTTCTGATGTCCCGTGTGACGCGCGTCCAATGTGATGTCAAAGTAGACGTCAAGCGTGACATCTCTCTGTTTACCATGTCAGGAGGTTGTCACGGAAGATGTCAAACGAGACATGTTCTTCGATTCATTCCAGTACTTAGTGATAGTCATTTGTTTTCATGTATTCTAAGCCAAAGAAACTGAACTTCAGTATAGTAGTTGACGTCCTCCTACCATGCTTGAGGATTCTTGTGTCTGTAAGGCAATTGCCCTTCTCTTGGTTGTGTGGTGCCACCACAGGTTTCGGTAGTCAGTATAGGGTTTGACTTTCTTGGTCTGCTTTTTCCGAATATTTTTAGTTTTGGCTGTGTAATTTGATTGGCCTCCTATTTTAATACTACCAAATAGAAACTGTTCTAATACTACCAATGAATCAGTACAGTACTGAATTGGATGTCTCAACGGACACAATTTTGGATGTCAAGAGCAATGTCAGCCATTGCCAAAGCAAGACTTGGCATTTACTGTTCAACCCTAAACCTTGAACCTCAACTTTGAGAATTGATCTATATTGTTCCCTTCAGAAGTAGGTTTTTATACTAACTTTGATATCACTTATGCAGCCAAGGCTACAACATTGATGACTCCAACTGTGACACCGATGAAGCCATAGAGGCTATGCATCCTACGGAGCAACGTAGAGGTGTGCCCTCTTCGACAATGAAGAAACCAATTGAACTAGATGTACAAGGACAACCACATGGATCTATGAGGGACACTTTGGAAAAGGATGTCAAAAAGTATGCGAAGTCCCTTGATCCAACAACCGGATGGGAAGGACAACCAAAAGAAATGAGGAGGGGATTTTTCAAGCGCCTCTACACGGGTTTGAACCTTTGAACTACCCTTCCCTTATTTTCTGAATGCCGTTCTTTCAAGTTCTCTTACCTTCCTTTGCATATGTCTTTTTGGATGTCCCAATTGACATCTTCTATGACATGATCTTACCTATTTTTGTCCTTTGTCTACAGCAACCACCGAATGAATTTCAATGTTGAGTAAAGCAAGTCCTAAGCTGATTACATGTTCTCTCAGACTGGCAGATGGTGGGGGATTCGGATCGAGTTAGCGAGAAATGGCTTCAGCCCTTCATCACCAAAGTGCTCATTAATATGCGATGGAGAATTGGGCAAATGATTGCTTCAGGTATAGACAGGCCCAAGGATATCAAGAAATTTTATTGGGACACAATCGAAGCTGCGCGTGGCACTAAGGCAGCCTAGAAAAAGTCAGTCCAAATGCGGTCAATTTCGAGGAGGAAGGCTTCCACGACAACTCAACTGAAGGTTATTGAGAGAGAAGTGGTTGCTCGCTTGGTGAGTGTGATTCTAAACACAAAACGCTCAATTGACCATGAATTCATTCCATTTCAGTACATGTGTGTGGATACTTGATGCATTTCATTCCATTTCAGTACATGTGTGTGGATACTTGATGCATTTCATTCCATTTCAGTACATGTGTGTGGATACTTGATACATTTCTAGTTTTGTACCAGCAAGTTCGATGGTCCCGATGACGTCTGCTTCAACATTCAAGATAGCAGGTTGCCCTGTTTTTGTTGACATGAACTCTGTTGTCTTTGTTGACATATTCTTCTTTGTTTTTACTCTACACCAATTAAATTTACCGTTGACCTGCTTTTGGGATGTCCTTGCGTGTGTCCTTGTGTGCAGACCATGCTGAACAGCAGGAGGCCATTTGACATTGAGATAGATGCAGAAGTTGCTAAGGAATTTGCCCGAATTGAAGAGGAGAAGCGTAGAGCAAAACCAAATATTGCGCAAGAGCTCGGGGACATGCGAGCTCGGGTGAGTAACCTTGAAGGTAGCATGGTTGAATTGAAAGGGAGCGTGGCCAAAATGGGAGACGACATGACGACATCACACAAGCGCGTGGAGGAAATGTTTAAAGAACTGATGTAGAACTTATCCTCAAGTTCAGCAGATGCATTTCAGCTTGCTTCCAAGAACTTCCTCCAACCTATGCTGCATCCTGTTGCCATTCCAGAAGTTGTAGCGCCCGTCATTCCCGATGTCCCCGAAGACGTCCCCGAAGATGTTGGAGGCAATGTCACTGCGGGAGAGGATGGTATCTCATCTGACCATGAGGCAGTCCTTCCGGAAGAATCCGGCCACGGCTTAAACCTACAACCACTACAAGAAAAGTACCATATTTGTGACTGCAATATGTGACTGCAGGAAAAATGCGACTACCGCGCGACTAGCACCTCCGTAATTGCACCGGCTCATTTTCTGCACAAGGGCCGAGTCGCGGAGTAGTCGCGCTCGTGACTGCGAGATGAACTGCGGTTTCAGGGGTAACGTTTCATCCGCGACTGCTGTTGGGAGCGATGAAAACGTGCTGATGTGGCACGACAGTCAGCAAGTGGATTGGCACAGTCGACGATGACCCTGTAGTAGTCACAGGGAGTCGCTTGCAGTGACTTCGTATCGACTTTTGCGTGACTTGAAGGACACTATACTGCGACTTGAGGACGACTGGCACGCAATGTAGGATTCTACCAAAGAGAGGGGCCCCAAAGAAAGGATTAGGGATGTCATTCTTTATGCACCTACAAAGGCTGGAGTTCTATGAGGGGCGAAGAGAGATGCTTCAATCACTAAAATACCACATTCATGTAATGCCTATAAAGGGGCCGTGCCTCAGAATTGTGCTGGAGCGGACATTTGAGGGGTCACAATGAAGGGAGGTGGAAGTTGTCCACGAGGCGAAATGGAGATCTTGACTTATAGTGCAAAACCTTCAAAATGGGCCCACATAAAAGGCTCGGAGTCATACATAATACGTGACTTCCATATGACTTCACGTGACTCCATTGTTACTAGGTAATGACTAAGCGACAGTTTGTGCTAGTCGTCTATGGAACTGTGACACTAGTATGCTCCTTGTGCTAATAAATTGTCTTCTACAGACAACTCTATAGCGCCTACTAAGTTCACACTTTGCACTGGTCGAGGAAGTTGCCTGGGTGTTGCTAATCCCACGCTGTCCACTGTGGTGCTAATGAAGGCGTCTGCGGTGTCAACCACTTCCCGCTTTGCTCTTGCTTCTTTGCGTAAGACAACTTTCCAACCTGGTCTATCGACAACATCTGAGAAGAAAACCTGCGTCGCCTGGCTAGCAAAGATGAAGGGCTCCGACAAGCGAGGGAGTTTGTGGCGGAAGTTGACAAGCAAGAAGCCGTCGTCATCTCGGACGTATGTTGGATTCCCACGATTGTCGAATGGCTTCACCCACTCACATCGCAGGAGGATGACTGGCGTTTGCAATGCTCCGTTATCCAAGAGCAATATGTCTTGGAGAACACCAACATATGGAACTGATGCAGCCTCATCACTTTCGGTAGGCAGTGAAAACACCGATGCGACGCCGCTGTTGTAGCTCACCATTCGAGTAGATGTGTCATCCTCAACTCGAAACCGGTTACCAAATGCCAACATCCTTGTATATCGAGTGGCCACTCGGGATGGCTTCTTGCTTAACAAGAGGCGATCCATGTCGTCTGGGTTCCGCAGGTTCAACTCAGTTTCATCCACGGTGTTCATAATCCAGTCTGCCAGTGCCGTAGTAGTAGTAGATGGATCTTGCTCAACCGCAGTCTGCCATTTCCTGCACAAAAATACAAAACACACTCACTGGTACGTCTGTAGTTGGTCACGCGAGGTACAATAAAAAGGGGAGAACAGTCAAGCAGTTGACGAACATTGCCAGGGGAGCTGTCACTAGCGTGACTAAAATCTGACTAGAAACAGTTGCGCGGAAGTCGAAAAGTTATGGAGGTGCGACTACTAAGTCACTCAGAAGTGACTAAGAAGTCACTACTGTATCAGTCATAGGCGACTGTGAGCCAACCATGTGGACCCGAAAGCCATTGCCCAAGAGAGGGAGGGATGCATGAAGGCGGTGGTTTAGACTGTTGCCAAATCTGAAACACTTGCCTGCGGTTTAGGCTGTATGAAGGACTTACGCGTGAAGATCCTCCATAACTGACACGTTTGTTAGCACGTACTGGTGAGCGACATCTCGAAGCTCGGGGTTCATGACATAGGGCCTTCCGGCGCCTTGCAGCACCTCCTCAGCGTCACCATATTCTTCATCTTCGTCCCAAATACGTCTCTGTGTGGGCTCAAACCGCTGCAAGTATTCTGTGATGAAACCTAGGCACTCTTCTTTCAAGTAGCCTTCCGCCATACACGCTTCCGGTCGTGCCATGTTCCTCACATGGTTTTTCAAGACCTTCATGTAACGTTCTACCGGATACATCCAACGGGCGCTTACAGGTCCACAAAGGTCAAGTTCCTTCGCAAGATGATAGGGAAGGTGGGTCATTATGTCAAAAAAAGAAGGCGGGAACTCTATCTCTAACAATGACATGCTCTCTGCAACATCGGCTTCGAATGATGCAAAGTCTGCTGGGTTGTAAACCTTTGTGCACAAGCGCCGGAACACCTTGCACATTCTTATGATAGCAAGACGTGGCCCAGGTTGCATCAGCCCCCTAAGTGCCAATGGCAGCACCTGTTGCATCAACACGTGGTAATCGTGCGACTTCAGGCCGCCAAAGTTCTTTTTGCGAATGCACTTGCCCAGGTCAGAGGAATAGCCGGACGGTGTCTTCAAGGCCTCTAGGGACCTTGCAAACTTATCAAATTTGTGATTTAACATAACATATGCAGCTCGAGGCTTGAGCATCTTCCCTACGTGATGGGGATTTGGCGTCAGCCACAAATGTCTGCGCAAATTCCGCCTCTGCAAATCCCTTCTCACTTTCACGGTATCCTTCTTCCTTGTTATTGTTTTCAAGAAGTTCTTGGACAGATTCATCTCACAATGCATGACATCCAAGGTGTACCGGATCAGAAGCTTCTGCGTAGCCACAAAGAGTGGAGTGGCTTAGTAACAACACTTCATTGTTGACAAGTTCAGCACTTCAGCCAACAGTAGGCATTTATTCCGTGTAGAAGACAGAATCCGGAAAATGGAGCCTCCGCTAGCACTAGCAGAAGTCACCGACAAGTGAACGCAAGAATAAAGCGCAACTTCCACACTACTCCGATGTGACTATTGGGACACTGAGACAGTAGCGTGAAAGTCACATATAAGTCGCCTTCATGCCTGAGGGACTTCAGATAGCAGTTGCACTCACCTCCCAGTAGGGCAATCTGTGAAGACTACTCAATCGCTTCACGCCGTGCACCTTTGAAGGGTCCCCGGTTGCACCATCTTTGTGTCCTGCTGCTCTCCAAGCCGCGCAGTTCCTTGCATGCTCTATTTGTTCCTCCACGGTGACTTCACGTGGTTTAGGCCTGGTTTCCATTTTGCCGTCAAAGTGGTCCTTCATTGCAGGCGATCTATACGGATGATCTTCGGGCAACCAACGCTTAGTTCCAGCATACGTCTGCTTGCCCAATTCCACGGAATGCTCGGCACCCAGATCTACACCACACCAAGGACAGGCCGCATATCCTTGATGGGAAAATCCTCCAACTGTGCCGTAGCCTGGAAAGTCATGGATAGTCCACAACAGCATGGCCCGCAGCTGAAATGACCTGCAGCCTACATCCTCTGTCACATCGTACGTAGGAATACCTTCCCATAACTGTAGCAACTCATCCACGAGGGGCGCAAGGTACACATCGAAGTTCTCCAACGTCACGGACTCTTTACTGGGAATCAACAAGGCCAAGAGGAGGAAAAACTTCTTTGTAGTCAACCATGGAGGAATATTGTAATTCAACAAAACAACTGGCCACGTGGACCAAGACGACCTATTTTGCTTGAACGGGTTTACTCCATCTGCTGCCAACGCAAAGTGAGTGTTCCGAGGATCATTTTGGAAGTTGGGGTCCACATTCTCGTGGAAGTGCCGCCACGCCTTCGAATCACATGGATGCCAGACAAGGCCGTCCCCGCCCACACGATCACTGCGGTTCTCTACATGCCACACCATTAACTTGGAGATGGTAGGACTCCTGAACATCCGCTTCAGCCGAGGAATGATTGGAAAATGACGCAAGACTTTCAGAGGTAGAGCACGTCGCTCTTCGTCTTTGTAGCGGCGTCCTCCACACTTAGGGCAACGTACAGCTTCCGCATGCTCACCGCGGAAGAGTACGCACCCTTTCTCGTATGCGTGGATGGTGTTGTAAGTGAGACCCAATTTTGCGGTCAAAGCCTTTGCAGCATGGTACATTTTTGGCAATGTGTTGTTCTGTGGAAGAAGGTGTAGCTGCAAGATACTAAACAACTCATTTGCACAGTGGTTGCTCACTCCGTGAACCGTACAGAGATTCATGAGCAATACTGTGGCTCCAATCTTGCTGGATCTGGCACCTTCATATAAACGCTGCATGGAATCCTCCAATGTTTGGCCATCCGGGTCCACGTGGGCCTCAGCTCCATCAACGGCTGGTATACCCGCCGTAGAAGGGTTGGGGTCGTCCCTGCACTCCTCCTCCTCCGCTGTGTCTTCCACGTCGTGATCCTCCCCCCGAAAATCTGCATGGACGGAGTCGGCAATTGCAAACGCATCGGTCACCTCACGACGCACTTGGTCCGCGGCATCTGCAAGTACATCCTCATGCTGCAAAGCTTGTTCGATCATGCCTGCGGTGTCCACATTCGCGTCAACCTGAACCGGTTCTGCCACCACTGGTCCCCAGAATTCGTGCTCCCATTCTTCGTCCGAAGAGTCCCTGGCACCTGGACCTCTCCAAATCCGACAGCTTGGATGTCTGCCATTTCGCAGGAGGTGCTCTTTCACGTTACGAATAAGTAACTTCCTTCCTCCACGGCATTTGTTGCACGGACAAGCCAACCTCTTCAAGTGCTGCTCGGAAGCCCTCCGGAGCTCTCTACTCCACAGCCTATCATCCCGCAGCCGCTGACGCCGACTATCATTGCATGGAAGTCTTGGATCCATAATTGCCACGAGGTTTGCGCCGTCCAAATCCAATAGCTCACCTGCGTTGAATGCATTGGCACAGATATGAAAACCACGTCACGAACAAGTACAGTATGCCACAAACAAAGACTTATAACTGCGAATGTGGACACCGCCAGCTGAGGCGAACTCCTGTGCAACTTCTGAGTGACTTGGAGATGACTCGGCCATGATTGGGGACAGATTGCCCGCTCATCCTGGCGTTGTCAACCAAATTCAAAGGGGAGGGGAGGTACTGGGCATGCGGTCCTCTCTCCATTGCACCCTAAGCATCTGACTTCCACAATTCACATACATGCACATGTCCGTGACTAATGGAATAGCACATGCACTTCAGGTGCGACATGTGAGGAGGAAGACAATGAACATGAAACAAAACAAAGAACCCAAAGCCCTCCCTTTTTTATTTAATAAGAGATTTGAAAAAACTGAGCCACACAGAGATCCTCTTCTTGGCACGAACGTGGAAACATTCCGCTAGATCTGACAGTTTCCTCCACCCCCGTGAAATTCTAACCGATCACAGATATGCTTGTAACTGAGTTCTGGGGGGCGCTGCCTAACTTCGACCTCAATTGGAGGTACCCCATCAACGCATGAGCGCTCAAAGATATGCCTCTAACTGACTTTAGCTTTGGATGGTATTCTTTCATCATTTCTGTGTTCATTTTCAGTGTAATTTGCTTTCAAATCCAAAACCACGAATGCCATTCATGTTCATTAGTACATACGTTGTGTCCTTAGACACCCCTGTCACATGACACTCATAAGATTCAAGACGCGAATGTGACAACATCGTCAACATGTCGTGGAGCAACTGAAGAGGACTTCAGTTCCTATTCTGGGGTTCAGGGTTTTAGAAGTCACCTTTGAGTCGCAAAGAAGTCACCTTCGAGTCGCCAGGAAGTCATCGTAGCGTTGTAGGCGACTTATCGGTGACTATCGCTAGCTGTCAGGAGGGTTGGGTCCGCAGTCCTACATCCAACACAGGTGTTCTCACTAAGTCTCCGGGTCAGCACGCATCCAGTGAATTCATGTATACAGGGTGCTCCTCCCTGAACGGATCTATACACTTCATGAGTCAGGGGTCACCCTTTCAAGTGACGATCATAACAAAATCAACAGCAAATACTGCCCCTAAATCCTTCCTTCAGTCGTGGACAAGTCATTAGTTATTGCAGGACTTCGCAATTGAATGCCCGCCGCCAAATTTGGCACGTCATCAAACCCACTACCTGATGTACCTACTTGTGATAAAAATGCACACTTGCTTCAGGCTTCAAGAATTACACTTAGTGAGGCGGTTTGAACACAAGGGAAGACGAGGCCTTCTGTTTCCAAACTACAGACGTTGGCATCGACCTTTTTCCTCTGTGTAGCTCGTACGCTTGCACTCCTCGCTGCTTCGATCCGAACAATTTGTTTTTTTACCTACACAGCCTCAAGCAGGAAGAAAACTGTCTCCCTCAGTGCGGTAGGCAAGAATTGTGGGCGTGGCACGGCATGGAGTCTCCAACAGTGGAGAAGGGAGAGTACGAGTTGGTGCGCGACAAGCGTGTGGCGGAAAATCAAGCAAAATTCGAGCCTCTTTTCAACTCGCAACTAGCGCCGTGAGTTTCTTCCTTACCTTGGTTTGTCCTTCAGTTGTCCCTGCATTCGTGGCCGCCATGAATTGGAGACGATTCTGTGTCATCCACGCCGCGTGCTCCACCTCGCCGTCGACCGTGGACTCCAGAAATTGGTGGCGCATCCGAAAGCTGAGACTTGGATGGTTGTCTTTCTAGCCTTGCGTGTGTACTTCTGTGCACAGCCATGGTGCAAACCGTGTGTCTTTGCAGGAGACGCTGTGGTAGGGTTCGCGGTTTATGAGCTTTGGAAAATGTGCCGCCTATATGCGTTGGACACTGTGCAGTCGTCTCGGAGTTGTGCTGAAGTCTCAGCGTCTGATGTGTATCTTCTGTGTCACTTCGTGTAAGTGACGAGGGAGTCGTGGGGAAGTAACGTGACAGTGCACTGACTGAGGAATTGCCTTAAATCCCATTCCTGACCATTCGGACACGTGGAACTGGTGGCAGCGTGGCCAAGGAAGTGCGCAGTCGCATAGGGGAGGCAGGCGTAACCCTAGCGCTTTGTCTTTTTTGCAAGTGATGTTGTCTTTTCCTTGTAGGTGGCTTGTTTTGATTTCCTTTGTGCTTGTGCACCTGCTTCTTGAATTTGGCCATTGTATTGAACAGCTTGTTGAACCCTAAGCCACCTACGCCGCAAAGTGATCAGGACTCAGGAAAGAAGCGCAACCGTGAGGGTTCAATTCGCCGAGAGAAGGGTCAACAGGTTGTGCGTAGGAGTAGCAGGTAGCAGGGCCTCCGAGGACGGAGCGGGAGGGGGAAGCGTAGTCGTGGAGCGGCGCCCGACGACTCCAGAATGAGTAGCGACCGCAATTCGTCCTCAGAGGCGACTAGGTCCAATGAAGAGGCCATCGCAAGAGGTATGATGCATTTAGCTATAGCTTGTACACATGTAGAGCGACTTTCAAAGTTGGAAGACGCTGCAGCAGGTAAAAATTGTCTCCCGCTTTCTTTGAAGGATATTAGGGTTTGGGATTGATCCCGACCACTTTTCTGCGTGGCGTTGTGGAGGTAGAAGCGCAATCTGAATTGCCCACTCCCGCAATGGGGAGTCCCAGAACAGCAACCGCCTATATTTTTCGGGGGGGTCATACGTAATTTTCTGCACAATCTAACGTTATGAACCGGAAGCCCGGGTTTGATTTGTTTTGCGCAGCTGTGGATGCATGGGGTCAATTGTGGGAGAGCTGAGCCTCCACTATAACCCACGTGGGTGCCTCTGCAACTTAGGACATTCCTAGTCTTGCAAGATCGCTCATTCTGTGTTGTGCAACGTTGCAGAGGATGCATTGTTTGACTCCAGTTCCGAGGAGATGGAGGAAGCGGAGCCCCTAGTAGACAGGAGGGCAAAGCGCCACAAACCTAACCCTACCTTCAAGTTACCAAGGAAGTTGCCTGCAAGCAAGCCGACTTCGCGCGCACCCGCAGTAGTTGACAAGTATGAGGATTCAGGGTGGCAGTGGCAGCCTGGGCAGTGGCTACCAAAGTCGGCACCCCCCCGACAACCTACATGGAATACCCATGGACGATCCTCTCAGCAGGTTCGAGGGGAGGCAATGGACCGACCATCTGAGCACTCAAGTCGGCGGAAGAAGCGAACCGCTTATGAGTTCGGGAGAGAAGAGATCACGGAGGGTCCCCCTAAACCAAACTTTGTGGAAGTGCTTGACGGGGGCGAAGTGGATCCTGGCTGCTCCGGGAAGAATGCGTGGGACCTGTCGGTGCGGAATTTTGTTCCAAAAGTATTGGATATGAGCATCCTGGATTGGTCAAAGCACAAGCCTCACACCCTGCAGAAGCTGCGAGACCTTTTGGACAATGAATTTGAATATGTTGGGTCACCTTTGAGCATGGCTGCCTTCAGGACGACTGTCACAAGGTTTATGAAGTCGGAGAGGTCTCGTTTGAAAAGCAAGTGGCTATTAAGTGGCTGTCCAGACCCGGAGCACGCTGAAACCCCAGTGCACATTGACCCCGAGCAATGGAAACGCCTAATTGTGTATTGGAACACTCCTGCACAGAAGGAGAAGTCTGTGAAGATGGCAGTAGCACGTCAAGGCGTCAAGGGTCTTAGTGCGGTAGGCAGGACAGGCAAAGCAGGGGTGGAAGCCTCACTGGTGAGGAATATTGTGAAATGAATGTATGCTTACCCTTTTCTGGAAGTTTATGTACTTATAGCCTCTAGTAATGGACGTCTTCGTTGCCTCATGTTCAATAGCAATGTGCGGTTTTCTTCTGATTGTGTGCAGAGAAGAAGACGGTCCATCAGCCCAACAATTACCGACATTGCAAAAGTCGTGCGGAGCACCAACGTGGATCTTGTAACCCAAAAAGTGGTATGTTACTCATTCCGTTAAATTGCCCCTTTCTATGGGAAGTTTGTATGGTTCTTATGCGAGTTCTGTATTTGGATTACTAATGCTGAAGTGCTCATTACCTTCGACTGTTAGTTAGGTGAATCCGACTTATCCCCTTGTTTGCTGAAGTCATGTGTTGTACTGTGGTTTCCAGTGATTGTGTAGGTGCGTTTAGCCATTCTGAACTTTTTAAGGAAAGAAATGCCGTGACTACTATTGGGAATTAACCATTTCAGTGGATTATTGGTGGCTACTAATCCACTGTCGCTGTAGAGTTGTCTGTCAGTCATTTGGAAGTAATCCCGTTGTCGCATTCTTTTTTGAATGTGAACATGTAATATATGTTGTGTCAATGAGTTCTCTTTCAGTTATGTCTGAGTGTCAATTAAGTGTCAGTCCTCCCCAAGTTTGATGAGTCTTAGTTTAGGGAGATGGAATGTAAGTTTCAGTTCTGGGAGGTTGAGTTTGAATGTGAGTCAATTCCTTGCCTGAGGTATGTCTGATTTTTGTATGAGTTCTGGCCGTACCTATGTTAGGTGTGACTCTGTCCCATGTACTTCTTCTACAGCTCTAAGTCACTTGATTTACTTTGGTTAGCTTGGGACATGTTAGTTGCGTTTAGCCAATGTGAACTACAAGTGGACACACAGTATAAGGAACGTGTAAGTCGGGCACATGCATTGCTTTGTGGACCTTAACCATTCAGGTGTTGCCCTATGAGGGAGTAATCCAGTAGTACCTTAGAATTGGTATGGACTCGCGTCACGGTGCATGGAAGTAACACCTCAGTCGCAACGAAGTCGCGACGTAGTCGTATCGCAGTCGTCGTGAAGTAGTGCTTCAGTCGCTTAGAAGTCTATGTGTACTTGCGGAATACTGAACGCATGCTAACTAGTGACTCTATCACGACAGTGAGGGAACTTGCAGTTCGTTAGTTGGGGACCATAAGGTCAGGGTGCGTTTATTTTCATAACGAGGGTGGGGTTGCACAGGATTCTAGTCTGCAACGGCAAATTGACGAATTGAAGAAGGATGTGGACGGGAAATTCGGGCAAATCATGGCGACCACAGAAGAAATGAGGACCATGTTCGAACAATTCATGCGGAAGTCTGACATGGGGGACAATGGCAGCCCGTCCATAACTCACTCCGCGCTGGAGCATCAATCATCCCGTGGTCAGAAAGGAGTCGACGCTCAGGGGGTGCTTCCTGCTGCTTTGACGGGTTTGCCTGGCACCGAAGCTAACTTGGTGCTGCAGGACGGTGCCTCAGCAGGTCAAAGTAAACCACCTAAACCAATGATTGAACAAACTGTGACCGCCCGGCATGAAGAAGTGACACTTTCTTCTGAATCTGAGATGTCCCTCAAGGATCCGCCACCCACGCGTGAAGACAGCCCTTGTTGATACAGTAACAGCCGCTAGTGGAGGAGGGCTTATTGACAAATGTGATTGTGCAGTACTGTCCGTAGCCCAAGATGCTGCAACGGAATTGGAGAAGCCTGTCGAAGATGCCAGTGTGGATGACAAGGTTTATGAATTAGTCACCCTTGCCGCAGATGTTGGAGCCGCAAATGCTGGAGCCGCACATGTTGGACCGCCCACTGTTGTCGTGGCTGGAACCCCTGCTCAGGAGGAGGTTTGCGCTGAGGAGGGTGGAAAGTCTCCTCCGAAACAACAGCCTGCAGAAGCTGCAGTGCTGTCCCCGGGTCCCCCGGATGTACCCTCCGAAGTTCGTGAGGATGGCGCTGACTCCTCCCCAGAGGACTCTGTACCGCTGGTCCGGCCTGATCCCGTGCAGAAGAAAGGGAGGAAGGCGGCAAAGTCTCCCAAGCAAGGTAACAGCCCCCTCCGACGTCCTTCATTGCACGTCGAACGAGGCCAGGCTTTCCTTGTCAATTTGTGAACTCGTGCGCATTCGGATCTGTAAGCGGCAGAAATTATTGGTCTTCAATGTTCATGGCACTTTGGTGGACTGCAGTCTGCTTGCAGGGCGAAATCCTAATAGTAGAATCCGTGGGACCACAAAGACGCATGTGAGGAGAGTGGTCATGAGGCCTTGGTTGAAACCCTTTCTCTCTAGATGTTTTCTCCATTTCAATGTAGCCTTCTGGGGTAGCAGCAGTGAGTCCTACATGGGTGACGTAGTCCCCACTATGCTTGCCGGTCTCACAGGGCCGTATGAAGTCCCATTGTTTTCTTGGGCTGGTAAGCATTGTGGCGGACCAGAGGGAGAAGACGGGAACCGTGTGTTGGAGGGAAAGAACTTGTCAAAGGTGTACGACAGGTGGCCGGAATTCTCTACTTTGAATATCGTGATTGTAGATAGCAAAGTCTCTAGAGTAGCTTGCAATCCTTCTACAAATGTTCTCATCACTGTTCCTTTCTACGTGAAGTGGCTGCGTTTGCTGGCAGACGACAAAGACTACTTGAAATGCTACCTGTGGCCCTTGTTGGAAGCCCTCTCTTCCAGCCCCAACATCCCAAGCTTCCGTACAAAGTATCCCGAAATTGTCACCGACTCTGTGGCCCACATGTTGGACAAACGACGAACTAGCTCTGGCTATGACTTCCTAGACGTTGTCGCAGGTGAGGAGGCGGGCATAGCACATGCCCGCTGTCCACTGGTGTGCTCTACCTGACCTACCCTTTTGCTGAATTTTTGATGGGTTTCGTGTGTGTGTACAGGTCAGGAAGCCATCCACGAGGGCGAAGTCTACGGCAAACAAGGATGCCAACCCGCTTAGGGTAAGCTCCAATACTTGGAAAATCTCTTGGTAATCCGCTTTTCTTGTTTTTATATTGTCTAAGTGAAATTTCAGTCACGTGCCAATCGTGCGGCAGTTTTGAGTAGAAGAAGCAAGTCATAGTGTAGTTCTTGGCAAGTGACATGCCACTCACATTCACAGGGGGCGCGTTTGAGAGAAAACGCTGGATTTTGGTAGACATGCCTTGGGACTCTGAAGAACCGATCATGTGGTTTCCTGTGCAGTTCAAGGTCGGCGACGAAGTATTTCTCATGAATCCGAGGGCCGTGAAGCAGAAAGTGGCGTTGGGGACCATCAGTGGTGTGCTAGGTGAACACCAATTCCACGGTCAAGATATCCCAAGGGGGTGGTGGAGGGTAGATGTGCGCCTTGTTTTGCAAGCGGGTGTGTCTCTGATGTTTCCCAACGAAAAAGGAGATCAATATATGATTGAGGACGTCAAGGGTTCAGTCGCAATGTGGGGGGAAAAGAGCTTGAAGTTGGTTGCGTGAGGCCTCCTCTTTGTACTCTCTCCGGCAAGGGAGGCGGGCACATTTACTTTGTGTACATTGTAGTATATCCTGGAGGATGGAGGTGGTCTATCCGTACCTTAGCAAAACATTTGCCTTCTCAACTCTCCCAAATCACAATTTTCTGTTGTTGAAATCTAATGACTATAATATGAAAGTTCTAGCAACAATTCTGAGTATGAGGTTCTGGTCATGTCTGTGGCACTCAGGTCATCCGTGTTATTACTTTGTTTGTGTTAGCATGTAGAAATTGCCCACTAGTATACTTGAATGGAGAACGGATTCACAGGCTACGCTAGTACTCTGCAATCCAGCAATTTGCAGTCACTACTGTATCCTCCACAATAAGATGATTTAACGCAACTGCATAGCAACTTTAACAATACACCATAATCACTACTCAATGACTGATCCGTGACTTCACCAGTCTCCGTTGCCCACCCCTAACTGCCTCGCGACTTCAGTGCAACTTCCTCACGACTTACCCACGACTATGAAGTGACTGAAGCGGCACTCACAATACACTTCCAGGACACCGTTAAACACCCCTAAACGCCTACTTTATAATGTGCCACGTGTCAAGTTCCGATTGGCTGTCGAAATCCGTACCATGACTAGAAAGTGACTGCGCCGCGATTGGCACTCCAAGTAACTCCAGCGAATCAACGCTTGCCATGTCAACGTTCAAACCGCGTGTGCCGGGCACACGCCCTTGTCCACCTCAGCTTCGGGCAGTGGATGTCTCATCCCTTTTGTCATCCCTTCTCCGTCTGTCCTCTGTTGGATGGTACTAATATAATAGCACCCGTGACTGCTATACGACTCAACTAATATGACTGCAGGGCCCGCAGTCGTATATTAGTCACACGACTGGAATACGACTTCTACGCAGTCGTATGTGCCAGTCACAAAAACTCCAACTTTCTTGTAGTGAACAGGACAACATTGCATAGGGAGAAGTGGAGGGCAAGTAAGAAGCAGAGGATGCCTCTGCGTTGGTGGCTAGCGATGCACCAGAGGAGGCAACGGGTGTAGTTGGAGTTGATGCCGCCAAGAGTCCAGGGCAACATGTAAGTTTTTTGTCCTTCCATCAAAGGCTCAAACTTGAATTAAGTCACAATCTTTTTATAGGCTCTTTTTTTGATTTTTTTTATCTCTATTCCAGAAAACATAGAAATCACTATAGTGCTTGGATGTGCTTGAGAACTACATGATTGATCAATAGAATGGCTACGATTTTCATGTTGTATGTGATGTCATAGTAGACGTCTGAGTTGACGTCTCGAATGACATCCACATTATCATGAGAAAAAAAATATAAAATCTAATTTGCCATGGCTCATGCTATTTCAGAATGATGAAGACGTCCCAACAGAGTCCATAGGGCGCCCTCAGCGTGTAGTGAAGCCGAATCCAATGCAGAGGGCAGGGAGGGCGGTGGCCAATGCTAGCAAAGCATCTGCTAGCACACCCCTTCCTAAACCCTCAGCACCTAAAGCAATTGGACTTCCAAAACCGAACCTGTCTACAGCAAAGGTAGTAAACCATACCTTTTCAATTGTTGTGTATTTTGAATTTTGTCTTCTTCACCCTCATTTCAAGTGAGATTTCCTTTTAAGCCTTGTTTTTCTTAGAAAAGTCTAAACTTCCATTGAACTCTTCTAAATTGTCTTCCACTGTTTCAGGCAGCGACCACGAAGAAAGCTGATGCCCCTCGGAAGAAGTGAAATGGTGTGATACTATTCTCACAACCGACATCAAAGGAGGCTAGCTTTACAACACTATGTTTGTCCCATATAGGTACTCAAATGAAATATGCAGCTATTAGTTGTTTTTTCTACCTTAGACCAGAACATTACAATGTGTTCTTCAAAATATTTGTAGAGGAAGAACATCTTTCTTGTAAAGGATGTCTGGTTTCTATAGATCTTTAAAATTTGTGTCCATGCCTTGTGTGTGAAGTTCTCCCTCATATGCATATGGAATGCGTCATGTTTCTCTTGATTTGCAATTGGAGAAACAAGACTTGGATGGGGTGGGCAGGTCATTCTTGTCTTTTCTTATGTCCTTGGTCATGTCCTTCAAAATTCAGTCATGTATAAGTTGTTGTCTGTAGCAAACGTAGAAGCCATAATTTGCACTCCGCCTAATGTTGTTCAAAACATGTTTCATTTGTTTCTATGTCAGCCAAAACATGTTTTTAACATGCCAATGATGTCTTCGGTGCACACCTGCCTTTTTCTAAATGTTATAGTGAACAGAGCATTAACAGTCACAAGTGGGAGTGCTTGTCCTTGATGATATCCTGAACAACAACAGGAAGAACACATGCATTTGAACAAACAAGGCCTTGATGTTCTTGTTGACGATTTATGATACTGTCCTTGTTCCTTTACATGTCTACTGAAACATACAGTATAACACAAAAGACCGACCTTAAAACCCGTGATTGTCACAAATGATGTCACAAAAAACATAGTTGCGTCTTCAATGATGTCACGCGCAACATCAGATTTTCACTAAAAGAAGCAGTACATAGTCCACGTCATCAAATGCCACGTCAGATTTTACGTCGTCCACGTCACCCTTGAAGGGGTCGACGTCACTATCCACATCATATGCCACGTCAAGAAGGGAATGGATGAAAAAGAATCCCATGTGGCGCTGCCCGCCAATGTGGCACCCACGTAGAGTGCCAAATGGCACATTCTGGGGAACTTGCATTTCCATGTCTCAACCCATGTCAATCCAAAAACAAGCCCAAATTTGCATGTTTTTGCAAAACATGGGGACGTTTTTTGCCTGTCCATTATAACGCATTTTAGGTGACATCTACGTTGACAGAAAATGGCGTTTTTTCTGACGTCACAAAACTGCCGGTTTTCTTATAGTGCAATAGTGGAGCCACTGCGCGAGGTGATGAAGGAGGTAGAAGAACGAAGAGAGTGGGAGCATGGACCGGAAACGAAACCGGAACTCACACCAGCACCCCTTCCGGTCACCGAAGAAGAAGTAAAGGCGAAGGACAAGATGGAGGACGTGCCAAGCTCTTCCATCCGGTCAGAGCCTAAAGGAGAAATGACTTCCCTACTAGGGGAAGTAACGGACGTTGCTCTTAATGCAGCGCGAGTAGTAGAAGCTGCTGAGGAAGAAAAGACCGGAGAAGAGAAGACAACAAGCAAGGTGAGGGAACCATCGGAAGAGGTGAAGGCCGCAGCTGAAGAGAAGACGAGATCTGGACTGGAACCATCCGAGAAGAAGAACGTGCCCAAATCAAGGCTAAGTACCAAGTTTATCGACCTGAGTGAGTTATCTCCAGTCTCTCCGCCTCCTCCTACAAAGATACAGAAGGTATTTCCTTCCACCCTACTCAACTTAGCTTTGGGAAGCGAAACTGGGTCAATGGAAGAAAGGAAGACCGGATCACAGGGGCAAGGATCCGGGAAGGGCAGAACGATTGAGGAAACCACTCCTCAGAGTACTAGGGCCAATGTTCCGCCCACACCAACCACGTAGAAGAAGAAGACTCCTATTATGTCAACACAGAAGAAGAAGACGATTCTAGAGGACGATGACGAGGAGGAAGAAGAAGAGGACGAGGATGAAGAATCCGATACTGAGGAGGACTTGGAGCCGTATTCTGACCCGAATCAAGCACTGGCAGAGACTCGGGCAACCAAGGCTGCAGCATCCAAGAAGAAGAAGCTTGCCGCTCAGAGTAAGGTACGCTAGAGACAGAAGACCGGAACCGGAAAGAAGCCAGCCGTGAAGAAGTTAAAAACTTAGAAAGCTACGTAGGGTAAATTTCTGAGGATAGGGTAGTGAAAATTTGAGGTTTTGGGATAGTTGTACATAATTAGGCAGTTTATTTTTTTTTAAGTGACACGGCCACTAGCAGTTGGAAAGTGACCGGGTCTGTAATTATAGGATCTAAGATCCACTTTTAGCAGAAGTAGTGGGAGTTTGAGTGAAAGTCAACAGGGTTAGAAATTAGTAAGGGAATGAAACGTGTTGAGCCTTGATTGGCTAGAGCGTTACTTCTAGGTTAGGATTTTGAGGGAGTAGTTTAGTATTTAAATCCGGGACTTCTTTGGTCCCGATGTGCATCTTTATCTTACCTTCTTATATTCATGAGTATCTGGGAGTTTGCTCTTGGCGTGATTGAAACAAATCATAGTTGTGTGTACTTGACACTTATCCGTGTTTTGGAAGTCCAAGCTAGAAAGTGAGTGTAAGTGGATACAAGGTGTACCTGGATGCTGAGTTTATCCGGTCCAGTATTGAATTAGTGCGTGTGGATGGAGGCAGAAGGGATCTCTAGTGTGGACTAGGAGTGGACTTGGAAGGGAGTACGGATTGAGGACCACTCTCCGGAAAGAGTAAGGGTTAACACGCCTGTCATAACACAAGGAAGCACAAATCCTACCCTTAGGTGTTAAATTGATGTAAAACACCTTAGATGATTCGTGTATCGTTCCCACAGGATTTCAACGTTAGTTTCCTCAAGATATCCGGAACAGGATTTGGAAAACACCAAACCCAAGCAAAACCGGATCTAAATATTTGCAACATGAAACTCTTTCAATACCCTCTCCTCTCTATACTCCAATTCCCTTACGTCCACTCCAAGTCTTCCACCAGTAATCGAACAAGGAGAATGGTCATAATCCTCTACCCCTCCCTATCCGGATCGACTTAGACGGATGTGGAACCGGAAAGAGGATTCCTATCCGGTTATAGTAACTCACAAATTCTCAATTTAACCTCTACAGAGAGGGTTCCGCTCTTTGGTTTTAGGAAGGAAACGTAAACCCTATCCTTCAAACGTGTTTAGAATGAAATGAAGATCCACTTAAAATAACAACAACAAATACCAAAAAGAAATAGGAAATAGTTACTTCCTCACAACTAATCCAGATGTTGATCCAGACTAGCAAGTCACTCAAGAAACCCCTATTATCCTCTCAGTACTACAACGACATACCTACCCGGACAGAATTCCAAGAGTGTGATCCGGCACCCGATAACTGAGAGATCCTAACTACCTTCCTGTTCCTCTCTTCCGGATTCAGTACAACCTCATCAGACGTTAGTTGGCGTTCGTTCTCCCTCCTGAAGAATTCACCCAACCTAAGAATGGCTATCCTACTCAGAAGACACCCAAGGAACTTCAGCAACCAGAACTCCCTCTCAATACACAAAGTTTTCCTTAACCAAACCTCAATGCTCTCAAAATCAGATCCTCGACAGAATCCGGGGGCTACTTGTCTTCCTCTACACCTGCAAACCACCTTCCCGCACTAAACAATGGTTCTAGCATTGCACGGCATACCAACACAGAACTTAGCCTTTTCAGGCCAGCACTTATGAAGTGGAAATCTGAAATCAATTCGCAAAGTATTGAAAAACACAAATATGAAAATACACCCGCCCGGGGCTTCAAGCTAACTTCAGCCCCCTAAATACACACTCCAAGGAACCCCAAAGGTCCCAAGGAATAAAACTAAAGGACAGGAGAATGACAGGTGTCATTCCTTATCCTTCTAAGTTGACTTTCCTACCAACCCCATCCGATCCGCAAAATGTGGATCTCAGATCCTAAAAATCCGGAAAGTGCAGTCCAAGTGCATGCACCTAAAAAGCACCTCCCAAGCTACTTCCTACCTACCAAAAACTTGGGTTTTCGGTTGACCATGCTAGGGTCGCTTCCCAGAAACTTCCTAACTACTTTCCTACCTATTTCCTAGCCTTCTTTAGAGAGGGTTCTTCTAACTTTGTTGCCCCCTTCCTAGTTGGTTGTTTCCTACTGGCTGACGGTTTCCCACTCAAGGGTGGCTTCCCTTTAGATGGTGTTGAAGTTTTCCCCTTGAACTTCGTTGGTGAGATTTGCTCAGGTTCCGACTCCTCTTCTGATCCGGTATTTTCCGAATCTTCTCCTCCGGATCTCGACAGACTTTTCTCCTGCTCGGATTGGCTTGGAGATTCGTCCTCCGCGGATTGTTGACTCCTTAGAGGCACGTCTCTTCCTCTGATGGGAGTAACCTTCTTCACAGTCTTCTTGGCAGTTGAGGGTTGAGAGCCTTTACTCGGTGGTGTGTCTAAATCGGATTCCGACTTCCGAATTTGAGTCTTTGATTCGGATCCGTGCACTGATCCTTCTTTCCTCCCCTCCATACTCTTAAACGTTGGTGTCAACTCCTCCTCTTGCCTTTCCTGCTTGGCTGACGTCTTTGTTGGAGTCTTTGTAGGCGCATCCTTCTTGGTTGGCTCCATCTCCTCATCCTTCCTCTTTATTCCAGATTCCGGAAACTATTCTACTTGGTGAAGAACATCTCGGACTTCAAACAATAACTTCTCCATCTCTTCGGAATACTCTGCCAAAACCAAGACAGCCTTACCTGCGGCTTCCGGTCTTGCCTCATAGATTCTCTCATCATAGAGTTTGGCTTTGTTTACAACATCCGCAGTGTTGGAAACAAAGGCCCCAACTCTCTTAATGACCCCCTTAAACTCT
The DNA here is from genome assembly GCA_950106755.1 of Climacium dendroides. Classification (NCBI taxonomy): domain Eukaryota; kingdom Viridiplantae; phylum Streptophyta; class Bryopsida; order Hypnales; family Climaciaceae; genus Climacium; species Climacium dendroides. Next base: position 31,709,990 of record OX467088.1, read on the forward strand.
GAGGTAAGCCGTTCCACCTCTCTCTTCTTTTCCTCACCCTTTTCAATTTGCCGTTGGAGATCCGCATTCCTCTTAGTCAACTCCTTGATGCGGGTTTCCCACTTCCGGTTTTCACTATCCCGGAGCAACCTTTCTACTTTCTCTGCGAGCTCTGACACTTTGATCCCTCGAAGCAGTCCACATACATTCCTCACTGCTCCTCTCTCCGTGTCAAACTCCTCCCGGACTCTCCCTAAGTCCGAAATGATCCTCCCCAAAGTATCCTCTCCCAGAACTTCCGGTTCTGGCGAGGCTTTCCCTTTTCCTTTGGATCCCTTCTTAGAAGAGACTGACACCCTCTCAGCCTCTGTTCTCCTTTCGGAAGGCTCCTTCCTTCTCTCTGAGAATTCTCCCTCAGATCCCTCATCTGGTCCTTCCTTTCTCTTTTCTTCCTCTTCCTCTCGGGGTGGAATAAGATTAAGTTTCACTAGGGTGACTACGGCCTTGTACATGGTCTTCTCTGAAGTTTTCAGAGTACCTAGGGAGTCATACAGGTGAAAGAGGAATGGCCCAATGGGGGTGGCCTTTGCGTTTCCTAGAGCGTTTACCATCTTCCCTACCAGATCTTTTACTATTCTTCCCCAAAACACTTTCCTTTCCCCACTCAACGCTCCGAAGATCGTATTGGCCCAAGTTACCGTAACCCGGTTTGGCCGTTCCGGATACAAGATCGGTACTACAAATTCTAACATCCTCCTCTCTCTTGTCACCTTGCAATCTGCTACTGCGTAGCCATTCTTAGGGTGAGGAAGATTAAAGAATTTACCTTCCGCGAATTTGTGAACCCGCGAAGCCATCCCCTCTCCAGATCGAGGAAAGTCGTAGACCCTCTTCCAGATGTCCTCAGTCCACTTTCCGAGTAGAGCTCGAACGGTCTTGATCCATTCGTTCGATTGTTCATTCATCAGCTCCCGGATCATTTCCTCGCTCTTCAAGCTCCATGGTCGGCAGAGGAATCCTGCACACCCAAGTTGGCCCAGATCCTCCTCCAACTGCTTCCTCTCTCCGTCATCCTTCGGAATCACTGGACAGATGTTCTTGATCTTGAAAAGAGATGACCCGCTTGCTTCCGCCTTCACCATGGTTGCAGAACTCTCCAAAACACTCACCACTCAAACCTCCTACTCTTTTCTTGCCACAACTCCCGGTCAATCCTCTTCCTCTCCACGACAGGATCCGGAAAGTAAGATTATCCAATCCTCTCACACCTCTAAAGATAGACCTTGCTCTGAGAGCGCTCCCAAACCACAAAGACACAATGAGATTTGAGGAACCAAACCCCTGCGTATCCTTTCCTAGCAGTCACAGCCATTAGGAAAGTAGCCGTTTCCGCAATCATCGCGGAGGAATCTAGCCGTTAAATGGTCCTCCGTGATGTATGGGATTACCGTTGGATCCGAGATTTCCTCTTCCCGTCCCGATAATCTTTCGGTAGTGTGCGGATGTGTTTGCTTCCAGCCCCGGTATATTTTTCCAATCCCTGTTTAGTTCCTTGGATGCGGACCCGGTTCCGGATCTTTTAGGAAAACAGAAAACTTACAATATCTTTCTTAACCAAATTATCTATCTACTACTAATCCAATAGTGAGGTAGAGTTAATATTGGTAATATAATTAGTTTACCATTTTGTAAATCAAAAATTTTTACCAATGTCAACTCTTTACTTCTAAATTCTATATAACCAACTTCATCCTCTCATTTTGGTCTACAACAACGCCTCCGCAGCGCTCGTTTCTCCTCTCTTCCCCGCTAGTTCAGACCGGATTTAGGACTAACTCAGTAGGCTGTCGTTGTAGCATTGGTTAGGAGGGATTAGACCAGCTTGCGTGACCTGCTGGACACGACTGCGTTTCCTTTCCAATTGTGAGGATGGTCTGTTTTCTCATTTGTAGGATTTGAAAGTTTATTTTTGAAAGTTTGATCACATGGTGAAACTTCTGACACTTTAATATTGGAGGGTAGGAGTTAAGCTTCCTTCCTAAATCCCAATTAAGCGGATCCCTCTTCGAGAGGTTAAAATCGACATGGTTACGAGTAGAGATCTGGACCGGATGTGAATATTAGAGGTTAAGGTTAAATCTGTGGAAACGCGGATTCCGGTTCCGGTCTGAAAAACGTAAATACATGTAACTACCAAAGGTATGTGAATAGAAGTGTTGGGAGAGTTACAGGGTAGTGTAAAGCCGTGGGGTAGTAAATTAACCAGTTAGAGAGTCTGTGTGATAAACCAATGGGTGTTAGACCGGAATCAATCCAGTCAATGTTGTTAGATCGGGAAGATCCGGTCTAAAGTATAGTAGTAATTGTTGGACCGGAGAGATCCGGTCGGGTTTGTCCAAAGAAACAAGGAGGCCAAGTGGAAGTTCCGGTCTATTGTTTTGCTTGGGTTTTTGTGTTTGTGTGTGTTTCGTGACCATCACTCTACCATTTTCCGGTAATTGTGAACTTAGGAAATTTGATCTTCGTGGGAACGATACTCGAGTCACTTTAGGGCCTCTTTTAAGAAATATTGAGCCTTAGAGAAGGATTTTTGCTTTCTTGTGCTACGACACACGTCCCGTTCCTTTCTTCTCTCTCCGATCTCAACCGGAAGTACTAGAATTCTACTAAGGCACTCTCTCCTGACACAAGGGTATCAAATGTTGTAAACAAGATGAGGAGCGCCCAATCTCGCGAGGAAATGAAAGAGGTAAGACTAGCAAGCTTGGTCTTTAAATAGCCCCAGGACTCCGCCGTGGTCATAATGACTATTTCCGGTTTGGCGGCTTGACGTCCGGTCCAACCCTAATTCGGTTTCTACCCTAATTTCGGATGGGTTTCCAGTCCCGATCAATTTGAAACTTTTAACTGAATTGAATCCGGTCTACCTATTATTTCATTTTTTGTATGTATATATCCGATTTTCCTACAACTGGCATTCCAATCCGGTTCTTCCCAACTACTTTCCGCTCTCATTTCTAGATAAACTGAACGAAACAAAAATTCACGTTGCGACAGTATACAAAACCCTTCTTAATTTTCATTAAAACTCTAAAAGATGCATTCAAAAATGAATTTTATAAGTTAATTTTTCAAGAACAAACTAAAATTATCTGAAAAACAAAATTGTCCATCACTATCACATAACAAATCCAAGTGGAATGAATAAAAGCTTGCTATGTTTATAAAATTACAATGTACAAGAAACCAATTTGAAAAAAGTTTTAAAAGTTTCTCTGGGCAAAGAAGTTTATTTGTGTTGTAGCTAAAGAAAAGACATTTTATACCTTACCTTTTGCTCTTGGGCTCCAATTGAAATAAAAATTATACTCCCACAAACCTAATGTGTTTTCCTATGTTCACAAAAAATTCAAAGAATTGTTGATATATACTGGAACCGTAAGGATTTGACTTTCAATGGCTAAAAGTAAGAAATTTCAAAATCTTTGTGGTTATTCATTGAGTCCTATGAAAAAAGTTTTAATATAGATAGTAGTCTCAAATAGTAGTTGTTTGTATGATTTAAAAAATTTAGTAGTTATTTGAAATAATTTGTTTTGAGAAAGTACTTTAGGCATTGCTTCTTAAGAGTGTTATGTTGAATAAGTCTTTTAAACAAAATGACCAAAATTAAATTACGAATCGTAGTGACAATTTTTTTTTATATTCTCATTTATATTACAAGGAACCTTTTAGAGGATAGCTTAGTAGCATAGGAAGTTATTGGTTCCTCTGATAAAAATTCAAATTTTTTTGAATTGATTCGACATAGATATGTACTAGAAGACCTATAAACTATAGGCACCAAGTGTGTCGTACGCGTAGTTAGCCGAAAGTATCCTTACAACAACAAATTGTTGCAAGATGATACGAATTATCGTTCCAGGGAACTTCTAGTATGATATCGATTGAGTTAGAAGCATCCGGATTGTGACTACTCACTTAATCCCCCTTCTTTCACTTTTCCTTCCTCACTTCGGAAACTTAGTACATTTCGGATTCCGTTCCGGATCCAGATACCTCCAGAACTTAGTTCCGTCTCTCTTCCGTCACTGGTTTTTGTTACCTCTGTTTTACCCTCAGAGGGTCCACCCTTGATCTAGAAAGGGGTGGGGACTCACCACTTGTATAATTTAACCTCTCTATACTCTAAATCTACTAAACAGCACATCCAAGACAACACAGCTGTAGGAGGGAGGAGTATTCTCTCACAGTTTCCGGATTGGCCAATCCGGAATCAAGTCACTCAGAGCAATTCTCACACCTCTCTTACTACAACAATGGATCCGAACTCATAGACCCAAAGGAATAGAATCTCAAGGAGAAGACAATGTATTTAAAAGGGGGAGGCGGGTAGACCTTCCGGAATAGCGGGAGTTCCTTTCCTTTGGCGGTTGCTTATCTCCGCACAGAACCCTCCTGGTTCTGGACTCGCAGGGCCCTCTACCTTCTTATCCGGATTGCTGTTCCGGCAATTTAAAGGCATGTAACTCTCACATTCCCTTACTCTGCTTGCATTCCTTCTCACTAGCTCCACCCCCAAAAGATCCGTAGCTCAAGATCCGGATTCCTCCTTTCCCTCCCTTCTCTTTCTCTAGTACAAGGATACAAACATACATGCATACACTGAGCCAAAGATTCTGTCTAAGCAAAGTGCAGCTAGAAGCACCCTGACTGACTTAGATTAAGAAAAGGAAATCGTAATACATACGTGAAAGCACTAAGATCGAATGGAGTAGAATGGAATGGCAGACAACTAACTTGCCTGCCTTTAAAATACTAACACAAAAATCCAAAGTCAACTCCTAAAAGCCTGAAAAGGAAAACCCAGAAATCCAAGCAACTAATCACTGAAAACCCCAAGATATCCGGAAAGATTACTAACTACCGTCCGAGATTTCCGGATTTCCTTACTATCCGCCTAAGATTCCGGAAACCGGGTCCATTCTCGGAAACCCAATCCGGATTCTATACTTCTTCTCCTACGAATTCTAATGTTTTGGCTTCCGTCCTTTCCTTGAGCGGCTCCCCGCTTGGCTAGTAGGTGTCCCCTTCGTATTCTTTGCTGGCGTGGTTTTCGCTGTGGCCCGAGTCTGGATATGGCGTGTTGCGGGAGACGGATTGCTGTCATCTCCAATTCCGGAAGTGGAATGGGCACTCTCCTCCTCAGAATCTTCGATGACTTGAACTTCCTTTTCCTTCTCTGGCGTTGTATCCTCCAATGTTGCGGGTTTGCTTCTTTTCTCCGGCGTGGTCTCTTGCATGTGCACAAATCCTTTCAGATTAGTTCGAGCCAGATTGGTCATTCCACCGATCCGATTGATGAGGTCTCCCTTGACTTGCTGTCCCGGAACCTTGAATGATCCGGTCATCAAGTTCGGCATTGTTTGTGACTTAGGGACTTCTGGGGTTGAGAATTTGGGTGGTACCGGAACCGATTTCATGCTGGACTCAGGTTCCGGTTCCAAAGCTGGTCTCAAATTCAACTCCGTCATCCGCATCTTACTAGCAGAAGGCTCGGCTGGTGTGAGTATCCCCCTCAGTCCCTCCATCCGGGTTGCACGATCCGCCACTGGTTTCCCTGGGGTACCTGAGACAAAAGAAAGTTCCGGAAAGGTGGAGAAATCCATCGCGTGGTTTGGGTCGATAGCCGCCAATAGCTGCTAGATCTCCTTCAAAACTCGCTCTATCCTTGCAGTGAAGTCTACGAGGATGGTTACTACCTTGGTTCCGGTAATGTGGCCTTCCGATATCATCTTCGAGTCGAACAAGGCAGCTTTTGTGATGATGTCGGCTTTGATGTTGACTGCTCCGGATAGATTTTTGACCAGAGCGAGAGCCTCTTTCTCTTTCTCTTTTGCAGCTGCCATTTCTCCTTCCGCCCAATTTACTCGGGCCTGGAGTTGGTTCCGTTCCACCTCCAACTCCTGGATCCGCTCCTCCCTCTTCGTTAGATCTTCTGGCTTGGGCAATCGCTTAACAGCTTCCACGATCTGATCCAGCTCCACCTTCAAAACTTCCGCGGTATCTATCACCAAATCCGCCAGACTGTCGTGGAGTACCTTGGCTTCACGTATCCACTCGAGCCCCGCATTGAAAAATGTGGATTCCGTTTCCACTTCAGGTCCCTTGCTGGACTCCCCCCTCTCCATCGTTTGTGGCTTGGATCGCGACCCCGGATTGGTTGACTTCCTCTTTTTGGTCCTTGGATCGGTCAATCATTCCTCGGGAAGTTCCTCCGGATCAAACTCGTTCGGATCTTCCGCCTCCTCCCCGGAAAGTCCGTATGACAGGATCGCCTTTCCGGTGTCATACTGGATTACTTCCGCGGCACTCAAAAGTTCATGTTGATGGTACAGATGGAACAAGTAGGTGCTAACTGGACTCGCCTTTGCTCGGGTCACGTGATCTGCTAACTTAGCCACGATTCCGGCTATGACTCTACCCCAGTGCACCACCCGATTCTCCATAGCCCCGAAAATAGTATTGGCCACCGTAATGGTAACCCGTGTTGGCTTTTCCGGATACAAGATCGGAATCAGAAACTCTAGTATCTGCCTATGTCTCTCGTCCTTGCATTCGGTGATAGCGAATCCGTCCTTAGGGTTGGCAGACCCAGTGAACTTTCCAGCTACAAAACGGTCCGTCCTCGATGCTAACCCGTTCCCACTCTTCCGGAACTGATAGACGTCCGCCCAGATGTCCTCGGTCCACGCGACTGGCCGCCCTCTCAAAGTGAGCTCATACTGATTCGGAACACCGTGAAGTAGCTCTTGAATCATGTCTTCACTCTTGAGGTTCCATGGTCAGTGTAGTAGACCGACACATCCTAATTTAATTAAGTCTTCTTCTAACTGCTTGTGTAGTTCCGGGCTATCCAGAATGTCCGGAGAGATAACCCGGGCAGATACCGCTACCTTCTGTACTGGTCCGGATGCCATAAGATCTAAGTCAGAACGAGAAAAAAGTAGGTCTACTTCAGTCACTAACTCACCACTCTTTCTCTAAACTACTCACACAGACAGTCTCAGAAGCACAAAACAGGAAAGTGAAGAGGAAAACCCTAGGAAGATAACTTAAATACTAAACCGTCTTTTTACGGGCTTAAGGACAACGGCTACAGGTCCGTTGTATTAACGGTATCCTACTTCCGTAGCTACGAGACCTATACGATAGGTTCATGTGTTCCAAGTGAGTCCGGATTCCGGATCCGGATAAGTTCCGGTTACGAGTTGTGCCGGAATGCTTATTTCCTAATTCAAGCTATCTGGTCCAAAAATCACGCTCTAACTATTATTTTTTTTTATTTTTTTTTATTTTTCGCACCTACTTCTTGTATTATGGATCCGTTTCCGGAATTTGGATTCCCACACATATATTCATATCATAATTTCTTTGCGGGTGACCATCTAGAATCAAAGACAACAAAAAGACATGAATGGTGAAAAAAAAGACCATCCAAAAGGAAAAAGATGCAATGAATTGGAAAGGAATCCAAATGGGAATGATTTTTTCAATATACAACTGTTTTTAAAACAATTTTTTGTTGCATCGTAGGTTCTAAATTATATCGTCAATCACCCCACTCTTTTCAGCAGTCTTTTCGACATTTCTTCGTGGCACTTGTCAAATATGGCCATTAGAGATGGTTATCAATGGGTTACAAAATGATTGGTCGGAGGATTCAATGAGCTCATCATAGGGTTTTGAATCAATTACAAGAAGAAATGAATGTGCAAAAAACAACATGAATGGATTGTGATTTTGCAATTGGTTTAGGGTAAATCAACCCATGACGGTAAAAATAAGGGTTTAGGCCCTCATGCCATCGTCGAAAATTTTCAATTTTTTTTCCCCGCACAAAGATAAGAGTGTGAGAGAAGGCGAGTATATTTGAAATTAATATTTTCGGATCAAGTTGTACGAATTAGTTTTGAATTTATTGAAGTAATCAGCATATAGGAGTTCACTGGCCACCTCATGACCAACAAAATCTGAATCGAATATGGCCATATTCCTACTCAACGCAAGTCACAACGTTTTTAAACATGGAAGACCTAAACAAATAGTTTTTTCAAAGAATTTTATGCTTAAAAGTTGGAAGTACCTGTTGGGGTCACCAATCTCTCCCTCGCTACCATGTCAACCCCAAAATGACCCTTGAATTTTCGGAGCTTCTAGGAATTTGCTCTAAATTGAATAAAAAGTCAAATTATGATACACCATATTAATTCTTTCGAATCATAACTCTAGAAAATCAAACCAGCCATGTTAAAGATCACATCAGAAAAGAAAACACAACAACATCTCTCACGGATGGAAAGATTATAATGTTTGATCATGAGGGTGTTAAAATCGTGAAAATAATTTGAAGTATTTCAATCCCCTTTTCACATGTCAAATCTATAAAGTTTGTCACCAAAAAAATGAAAGGTTAAAGGGCCTAACATGCCTAACCCCGGTCAATTTATGACTTCTCAAAATCTACTCTTCAATTTTATTAAGTGAATTTTGAATGTGATTTTTTCTCAAAGGTTTAGGGTATTTGAGGCTCATTCCCCAAAGCCCTCAACTCCACAAAAAGTGGAGATTGCAATGGACACCCATGCACAAAATCTTGTACAGAAAAATCATAATATCAATCATTTTCAAAATCAGATTTTTGAAGCTAAAAGTCTACAACTAAACTTCAAAAAGAATTTTCCAAAAATATTAACTCACTACAAGAGATTGGAGTATATTTAAGTAGGATTTTAGTATGAAAGTACTAAAAATTCAATTTTCTTGCTGAAAGGTCAAGTTGAAATTTTTTTATATGTACATTTAGGCATGTTCTGCTAATTGGTCATGGGAATGAATACAAAGTTGCATTTTAAGTCGCATTTTAAGTCATATTTTTAAGTTGCATTTTAAGTTGCATTTTAAATCGCATTTTGGGTCACATTTGTAAGTTGCATTTTAAGTTGTGTTTTAAGTCACAATTTAAGTCACGAAAAAAATCAACATGTTCACTTTAGTACAAAAATAAAGTGTTAAAGGAATTTTCTATGTACAATGAACGGTAAATTCAAAATTATGGGAGTTTTGTGGCCTCCCAAATTAATATTGTCGATATTGATACCCACAGAAATGGAGTAGCTATATAATTTAGATAGGCAAATACTGAAATCATTAGTTTTTTAGTGCGATTTCAATTAAAATGAGAGCGTATTTGATACGAAGTCTTTAAACAAATAGAATTAGAATTTTGGGGTTCAGTGCTTTCATTTATATACATACAGATCACGCTATCTTCTGAACACCAAGTCATGAGCTCCAAGAATGGTTGTAAGGAGTTAAGGGTCTTCTTCAGGTGGTCCGGGTTCAATTCCCATTGAATTCATATGAGCCGCTGAGATACATGCATGACTTGGTGCCGCTTAGTGAGCTACGCAGGCAGGAAAGTTGCAAAAACCAACTGGACCCCTACTCGGAAAGTGACAAGTGTTTAACACGTTTATTTAACACTAAGTGGTTATGACCACTACCAATTTTTTTCGATTCTATTACACTTTCAAATCACATATGCATACATAATATAATTTAATTGCTAGTGAAAATAAGGTAAAACGACAAAAAAAAGATAATACCAAAAAAGATTGTACATCACATAAATAGAAATTCATTAATATAAAAAATGAATGCTCTTGGTCCATAGAAACAAAACATACATTGCAGAATTTACAAGCAACACCAAACTACAAATCCAAATCAACCAAATTCAAACTAATGCCATCTACTGCAATATATAAATTTTGTCCACTACACACAACAAGCGAATGCTAAACACATAACACTCATATGAGGTTATGACTTCTTAACTATATAAAGTCAAACTTTGGTTGATGACTTCAATTTGGACAGCTAGAATCTTGATCTAACACTCCACGGTGTCCTTTTGGATCATGAACTTCCATGCTGTCATGAGAGCATCCGTGTGCTGCCAAACCGGAGGTTCCGTTTCCTCAACCCTCCAACGTAAACCTCTTTCACTATCCCATCCGGTGTAGAAGTTTTGTACATCTTCATTCCTTGATGTTGGACGAAAGTACCATTAAACAACACATTGCGCTGTCTCTGGGTCTGTTGCCATGATCGGAATCTAGTCTTCCAATCATTGAAGGCCATGCCTTCCGCTCTCCCAGAGTAGCGGTCACGAACCATAGATCTGCCACTATGATCATCCATACCGCCAAAAATGCTGATCCCCCAAGTTTTGGGCAGACCAACTTTTGTAAATAGAAGATCTGGACTCTCTTCACCTTCTTCTCCACAAGAGTCAATCACCTCCAATACATCATAATCACGGGTCCGTGTTTGTACCATAAAACAAGTCTCTCAGAGATCTTCTATGCTTCCCAAATTAAAATCAACTTCTAAATAATATAATAGGAAATTACCACTTTTCCTTTTTTTTTTTTTTTTTTTCACATGTGGTAATTTGTCAAAAATAATTCAAAAAGTACCCTCGTAATTATCTTGGTAACTTTTCAAAATTACCCCAATAACAACTCTAGTAACTTCTAAAACTACCTCAGTAATTATCCTTGTAACTTCTAAAAGTTACCTTGGTAATTGATCTAGTAATTTCTAAAACTATTGTGGTAAATAGTCCGATAATTCCTAAAAGTAAAATGGTCTTCGTCTCTCTCGTTTTGTCAAGCTATCAATGCTTGAAAAACACCAACAAAACCTCATGAAAACAACTCTCAAAACACTACTTCAACTTCTAAACTTTGAAATGCCATAACTTCTTCAATTTTTGGCAGTTTCAAGCAAATTTACGGTTTTTGGAGAGCTACAACAATTTCTAATGTTCCTAACACTAAAATTTCTCTTAAATGTCCCTCAAACACCAAATCAGCACTTTTGCAAATTTGGACCAGCACACATGAGGGTTTTGACTATCTCACTCAAACTCTCCTAACTTTCTCAATTTTGATCGGAATTGCACGAAACGAGTTGGAGGTGAATCCTTACACTTAAGAGCTTCTGTCAAGGTCTTCTTAACAACCTCCTAAGCCCTTCAAGCTCCTCCAACTCCAAGTCAGCACCTCCAACACCCAAAATTGCAAAACTCCAAACTGCAAGCGCTTCCGCACGTCACCATCAATGCCTCCACGCCAAATACAACACTCAGAGCTCTCCAATCTCTCTAGGTCTCTCACATCAGCACCTAACACATTCTCTTCAAGTAATAAGCATCCAAAGCTCTCCCAAATGCTTTCTACTTCGTCTCGATAGGACTAGTCTTGCACAGAAGTTGAAGTATACAAGGAGAAACCTCAGATTTAGTAACTTGGCAACACCGCCATCATCTACAAACAACCTTCAAGGTATACCATCTCCTAAACTTCATGAAACCTTCACTCACAAGACTTGAAGAGAATGAAGATGCAAAGGGGCGGCCTAGGGTTACAACCACCCCAAATGAGCCCCCAAATACCTCCGTTCACACCTCCAATAGTCCCTAAACATAGCCTAACCTCCCAATGGCCAATAGATGGTCATTTTGACTATACTAAGTCTACAAAACCCCCCTAACACACCTTACAGAGCCTAATAACCAACCGTCATCAAATAACGTGACAGTTCCTATGTACCCTAACACTGGCAAGTAAATAACATGATCCCAATATTTCAGTACATGGTCACATGTAGTTTAAATTCAACAGTAACAGTGGATAAATAACACTGAAAATGAAACAGCGCAGAAGCCATACCAACTTAATGATTGCATCCCGCTCAATGGCCCTCAGCTGCAAAGCTTTCGAACCCTTGCCCTTTGAGATCGACCGCATGTGCTCCGACTTCTTCATTGCAGCATCACTCTTGTGGAGCCTCACAAGAGTTTTCCATTGTTCATGAGTCACCTTCGGTGGGCGTCGAGACGCATGCACGCGTTTCTTACCTGAGTATAGACGTCAAAATAACCTGTACTTCTTTGATGTGGGGTGTGCTTCCCAACTGCAAGTGGGATCAAGACCCTTAGCATATTTCTTCACATCAGTTGCCAAAGCGCTCATCATGCTGCCATGAGGAACACCTTAGACGTCCAACTCAACCGGTTTAATCAAGGTACCATCTATCTTGAAGCCACGTCGGCCACTGGTTTGGATCTTATTACCTATGTTACGATCGGACGTGTCCTCTTCCTCCTCATCGTCATTTGGGTACACATCGTTAGAACTACAGATTGAACATGTACGGTTCAGACATGAGTTATACCCAAAAGATAACAGTACTTTCACGTGCATGGCATCCCTTTCTTGCTCTTTAACATTAACTATCATGTAGTTCTAGCATATACCAGCAACAGAAAGGATAAATTCTAAATAAAACCTAGGTTTCAAATTTAAAAAATATTTTACAATGTTACAAGAGGGGGGAGGTCAAAAAAACCATCTGGTACCAAGAGGTCCTTTGACTCCAACAAGTTATGCAAAAAGGTCCCCAATGGGGTTCCTTGTAAAAGAAACCTAATTTTAAAATTTTAAAAATTATATTACAATGTCGTAAGAGGAGGTTGGTCAAGGAACCCCTTTTGATACCAAGAGGTCCTCTAACTCCAAAAAGATATGCAACAAGGACTCCAATGGGGTTCCTTGTAAAAGAAACCTAATTTTAAAATTTCAAAAAAATATATTACAATGTCGCAAGCGGGGGGAGGTCAAAGAACCCCTTTCGGTACCAAGAGGTCCTCTGACTCCAACAAGATATGCAACAAGGACTCCAATGGGATTACTTGTAAATGAAACCTAATTAAAAAATTAAAAAGAAATATATTACAATGTTGCAAGAGGGGAGAGGTCAAGGAACCCCTCTTGATACCAAGAGGTCCTCGGACACCAACAAGTTATGCAACATGGATCCCAATCAGGTCCTTGAAAATGAAACCTAATTTTAAAAATTTTAAAAACATATTACATTGTCGCAAGAAGGAGAAGGTCAAGGATCCCCTCTCAGTATCGAGAGGTCCTCTTGGTATCAACAAGTTATGCAACGAGGACCCTAATCAGGTTCTTAGAAAATGATACCTAATTTTTAAATTTTTAAAAATATACAACAATGTTGCAAGAGGCGGGAGGTCAAGGTACCCCTTTCGGTACCGAGAGGTCCTCTGATTCCAACAAGTTATGCAACAAGGACCCCAATGGGGTTCCTTGTAAATGAAACCTAATTTTAAAATTTTTTAAAATATATTACAATGGCGCAAGAGGGGGGAGGTCAAGGAACCCCTCTCAATAACAACAGGTCCTCTGACTCCAACAAGTTATGCAACAAGGACCCCAATGGGATTCCTTGTAAATGAAACCTAATTCTAAAATTTAAAAATTATTTTACAATGTTGCAAGAGGGGGGAAGTCAAGAAACCCGTCTTGGTACCAAGAGGTCCTTTGATTCCAACATTTGTATTCCTTGTAAATGAAACCTAATTCAAAATTTAAAAAATTATATTACAATGTCACAAGAGGGTGGAGGTCAAGGAACCCGTTTGGATACCAAAAGGTCCTTTAACTCCAACAAGTTATGCAACAAGGACCCCAATGGGTTCCTTGTGAATGAAACCTAATTTTAAAATTCTAAAAATTCTAATACAATGTCGCAAGAGGGGGGAGATCAAGGAACCCCATCGGTTTTGAGAGGTCCTCCGGCTCCAACAAGTTATGCAAGAAGAACCCCAATGGGGTTCCTTGTAAATGAAACCTCATTTTATAATTTTAAAAAGTATATTACAATGTTGCAAGAGGGTGGAGGTCAAGGAACCCCTCTCGGTTCTGAGAGGTCCTTTGGCTCCAACAGGTTATGCAACAAGGTCCCTCTGGGGTTCCTTGTAAAAGAAACTTAATTTTAATAATTTTAAAATCATATTACAATGTCGCAAGAGCGAGGAAGTCAAGAAACTCCTTTCGGTACCGAGAGCTCCTTTCACTCCAACAAGTTATGCAACAAGGACCCTAATGGGGTTCCTTGTAAATGAAACCTAATTTTAAAATTTTAAAAATATTTTACAATGTTGCAAGATGGAGGGAGGAAAAGGACCCGTCTTGGTACCAAGAGGTCCTTTGACTCCAACAAGTTATGCAACAAGGACCCCAATGGGGATCCTTGTAAATGAAGCCTAATTTTAAAATTTTAAAAATTATATTACAATGTCGTAAGAGGGGGGAGGTCAAGGAACCCCTCTCGGTACTGAAAAGTCCTTTGGCTCCAACAAGTTATGCAATAAGGTCCCTTTGGGGTTCCTTTTAAATGAAACCTAATTTGAGAATTTAAAAAAATTTATTACACTATCGCAAGAGGGGGGAGCTCAAAGAACCCCTCTCGATACCGAGAGGTCTTTTGGCTCCAACAAGGTATGCAACAAGGACCCTTTAGGAGCTTTTATAAATGAACCCTAAGTTGGATTTTTTCTTAAATATTTTAAAAATTGGCAAGAGGGGAAGGTCAAGGCCCACTTTTGATAATTCTCAACACAAATTTGGTCAAGACTTTTTAGGAATTATGGTAGATATGTTTCAATCCAAATTTGCTGAGTGTGAAGGATGAAGAGTTTGTTTTTATAGAGAAACCAAGTGTGCATAATGAATCTTCAAAGGATATGGGATATTTAGAAGATAGATCACTCATTGTCAAATGCAGGAATTATACTTAAAGTCAAATTTCAGACATTTAGGCTTAGAAGAATGATTTTTTTCAAAAATTTTAAAACTGAATAAAGTTGTAGAGTAAAGCTAGTTTTCATCTCCAAAAATCCTTTTGAGTTTTCAAGTCTTTAATAAAAAGTTATGCACAAAAGTTGGAGAGGGTGTTTGAAATTGTCAAAGCATATTCCCCTTTTAGTCCCTTCTAGAATTTTATGCATAACTTTTTATTAAAGACTTTAAACCTCAAAAGGATTTTTGGAGATGAAAACTAGCTTTACTCTACAACTTTATTTGGTTTTAATTTTTTTGAAAAAAATCATTCTTCTAAGCCTAAATGGGGTCTGAAATTTGACTTTAAGTATAATTCCTGCATTTGACAATGAGTGATCTATCTTCTAAATATCCCATATCCTTTGAAGATTCATTATGCACACTTGGTTTCTCTATAAAAACAAACTCTTCAACCTTCACACTCAGCAAATTTGGATTGAAACATATCTACCATAATTCCTAAAAAGTCTTGACCAAATTTGTGTTGAGAATTATCAAAAGTGGGCCTTGACCTTCCCCTCTTGCCAATTTTTAAAATATTTAAGAAAAAAAATCCAACTTAGGGTTCATTTACAAAAGCCCCTAAAGGGTCCTTGTTGCATACCTTGTTGGAGCCAAAAGACCTCTCGGTATCGAGAGGGGTTCTTTGAGCTCCCCCCTCTTGCGACAGTATATTAAATTTTTTTAAATTCTCAAATTAGGTTTCATTTAAAAGGAACCCCAAAGGGACCTTGTTGCATAACTTGTTGGAGCCAAAGGACCTCTCAGTACCAAGACGGGTTCCTTGAACCCCCCCCTCTTACGACATTGTAATATAATTTAAAAAAATTTAAAATTAGGTTTCATTTACAAGGAACCCCATTGGGATCCTTGTTGCATAACTTGTTAGAGCCGGAGGACTTCTTGGTACCAAGAGGGGTTCCTTGACCTACCCCCTCTTGTGACATTGTAATATAATTTTTAAAATTTTAAAATTAGGCTTCATTTACAAGGAACCCCATTGGGGTCCTTACTGCATAACTTGTTGGAGTCAAAGGACTTCTTGGTACCAAGACGGGTCCTTGTCCTCCCTTGATCTTGCAACATTGTACATAAAATATTTTTAAAATTTTAAAATTAGGCTTCATTTACAAGGAACCCCATTGGGGTCCTTGTTGCATAACTTGTTGGAGCCGGAGGACCTCTCGCTACTGAGGGGGGTTCCTTGACCTCCCTCTACTTGCAACATTGTAATGTATATTTTTTAATTTCTTCAGTAGGATTTATCAACAAATTGCAAACGTCCATTTAGATGTTGTAATCTAGCAAATGTCAACCCATACAATAGCCTTTAATATTACACCATTCCATTATGAAGACTAATTATTAAGAGAAATAACATTTTTACTTTGAAAAATGGGTGGTCAAGCTTCAATTCGATAGATTCTGGATATTAATAAACTGAACCCTGGACCTCATTCCCCAAAGTCAAGGATACCATACTTCAAAGGTGGTCTTGGTACTGAAAGAAACATTTGGAGATCCAAAGGTATGGCATCAAGGTTAGGCTTGGCCCATCTAAGGGTGTGGCCAAATCAATTTTTCCAAATTTTTTTTGAGTTTCAAACTAATAAGGATTTGTCAAGTACTATGGTAGGAGGCTCGAAAATCAACTATGCAATTTCAACCATCCGTATAGGAGTCCCAAAACATGTGCAAGTAGTGTATAAAGAAATGGGAAGTGGATGTGTGACGACTAATATTTTCGAAATTTATGATTTTGAGGAATTCATTAAGTCATTTAGGCTCCTACGATGATTAGTTATTGCTGCCAATTGTCTTGTTAATAGAATTCTTTTAGAAAGTACATATTTAGGAATGCAGAGCCAGTACATTTATTAGTGTACCAAACAAACTAGAATATAAAAGATCTGACATGGTTATGAGTGCGTCTTGCATTTCCACTGCAAAATTTATAGACGGACCTAAACATTGCTCACGTCTGTATTGAAGGCTTTTACTAACTTGCTTGTAGTATTCAAATATAGTCTACAGTTGTGTAATAGATACCTATACTGCTTTCTTTGCTTAAATCATATCAAATACATTCAGACTCCAAAAATTATACTTCCACTGCTGATGAAATGGCTCTTCCTTTCTCTTTCGACAAAATTTTTTTAAATCAAGTTTTTCATCTTTTGATTTCTCTACAGACCTCTTCTTCTGGTTAAATGCATGCTTTTCCAGCCTCCTACTATAGGCAGGAGCAATCAAGGATAACATGGATCTCCATCCAAAAAAATATTTAAGATTCATTGGAAAAAAATAGGCAAATGAGGCCAGCTTAGTGCACAACTCTATGAGACTCAAGAAAGAGTCAAGAGCACCCTCCCTCAAAAGAGGGTCTCAATACCGAGAGCTACATTTGAGAGCCCAGGCTTTGGCACCAAGAGTAAGGCTTGGCTCTTCTAAGGCCATGGACAATTTATTTTATTTCCAATTTTTTTTCAAATTTCAAATGAATTAAGATTGGTCAATGTGCAAGGCAAAAGTAAGTATGGACAAGGTGGAATTGCCATATAAAAAATTATCTATAATGTATGGGAAAGAAAGAGGGACATGTGAGGCCACCTAAGTCTACGAGGTTAAGGAAAGAGTCAAGAGCACCCTCCCTCAAAAGAAGGTCTCGGTACCAAGAGCTACATTTGAGAGCCAAGGCTTTGTCACTCAGGATAAGGCTTGGCCCTTCCAAAGCCATGGACAACTTATTTTATTTCATTTTTTAAAAACAAGGGTCCTCTTGACTCCGTAATGAATCTTCTTGGACAAACCTATCCAATATTTGTCCTTAGCCCAATATTTTTTATTTTTTGAAATATATTTTTATTTTTTGAAATATTTTTCATTTTTTGAAATTATTTTTCTGTAACAATTCCCCTAGAGATTTTCTTAGCCTATTGTCAAATCCTTCTTAGTTCTATATTTAAAACAATTTGTAAAAATTGAAGTTGGCCGCGGTCTTAGAAAGGCCAAGCCTCACCCTTGGTGCCAAAGTCTGGGCTCCCAAATGTAGCTCTCGGTACCTAGACCCTCTTTTGAGGGAGAGTGCTCTTGATTCTTTCTTTAGCCTCGTAAACTGAATTGGCCTCACCTTCCGCTCTTTTCTTTCCATGCATTTCAAATAATTTTTTGGATGGCAATTCCACCTTGTCCCTGCTTGCTCTTGCCTTGCACATTGACAAATCCTGGTTCTTTGAAATTCAAATAAAATTTGAAATAAAATAAATTGTTGCAGCCTTGGAAGGGCCAAGCCTTATCCTTGGTGCCAAAGTCTGGGCTCCCAAATGTAGCTTTCGGTATCGAGACCCTCTTTTGAGGGAGGGTCTCTTGACTCTTTCTTGAGCCTCATAGAGTTGTGCATTGAGCTGGCCTCATTTGCCTATTTTTTTTCCAATGAATCTTAAATATTTTTTTGGATGGAGATTCCATGTTATCCTTGATTGCTCTTGCCTAGCACTTGACAAATCCTTGTTAGTTTGAAATTCAAAAAATTTTAGAAAAAATTGAATTGGCCGTAGCCTTAGATGGGCCAGGCCTGACCTTTTTGCCATAGCCTTAGCTCCCTAGATGTTGCTCTTAGTACCGAGACTACCTTTGAGGGGTGGTGCTCTTGACACCGTCCGCACCCTTTTTGACTAAACTTGGCTCACAAGCTCCCTTTTTCCCACATAAATGATTCCATGCCAATAATGTTATCAATTCTTTTTTATCTTTAACATTGTGCTGAAATCATTAACTTGTAAGGCAGCATATGGAACAATCAATCTTCTATCCAATAATTGTTGTCTATCGTACATATAGCAACAAGTATAAAGATCCATACCATGAGCTGTTCTACAATTCCATAGGAATAGGCATAATTCAATCATGTACTGCTATGTGCCTGCAAAATTACACTTTTCCCCGAACGCGGTCATAGGACACTCTATTTGGCGGCCCTAGGTCCTATTATCCTAAAATATACATTTTAGTCACTCATTTTCAAATTTTTAGGGCGTTGTCATTATTGATATTTTGTTGGCATCTATGCCCTTAGTCATTCTAAGATGCGATTTAATTATTGACTTCTTGGCCTACCGTCATCCAATTATTTTTTTGACATTAAACCAATTTTTCATGTATTGTCATTCAATATTTCTCCTACTTTCATCCCAATTATTCATCTACTTTCATCCAAAGTATTCATGTACTATCATCTTCGTTTTTCATCCAAACCTTGTCTTTTTTATTACGTTTCAATTAAAAGTTTCCTTCACATTTTATAAATTTTCAGAGACTTTGTTTCAAATTTGCAATCACTTCCATCTAATTTTAGAGCCACTTGTATCCAAAAAAATTCAAATATTATTTTATTTTATTCAAATTTTGTCCAAATTTTGAAATCCCCGCTCCCCATTTCTTGCTCCCCGCTCGCCGCTCACTTCATAGCGCCCTTGTTGCTACACATATTATCCTAAGTAGAGTCCTTCTATCTTGTTCTCGCATTTTTTTGAGTGCTCGCATAGTTTTCAACGTTCATGAGCATCTTGTATAATTTTCATTGGCAAACAATTGATAGAGTTCACTTACAAAAAGGTAATGAACTTCACGAAAATGCATCATGATACCTCCTCAAGTTGCTTTCACTCCTCTTCTTCAACTCCTTGTTGTTGAAATTGATGTCAAGATCACCAATTAGAACTATTAAACGATGAATTAAAAAGTTTTGACCAAGTTAGCTAAATCATAGATGGCATAAAAGCCTACATGAGACAACCTTTCAATAAAGTACTAGGGAATGATTTGCATTAAATATAAGGTTAGATTTTTCTTGACAATTTATTTCTTTACAAACGTTAATTGAAATCTCTTAAGTACCAAACTCTATGCAAAAAATAAGACCTACAATGAATACTTTTTCCAACAATAGTTTCATTGGGCTATAGCATTTAGCACAGACGTTCTTGTTTTCTGAGTATGTTGCAAACAATAATGTAAACGTTAGCAACCTATCTAAGTTGTTTCTAACAAAACTAGTCAATAGGACAAGGGAACGTTCATATCTTTCTATCAATGATTCGGTTACTAGGCAAGGAGATTTCAAAACATGAAACAAAGTAACCCTAAATGACTACCTGTGCAAATTGTATGATGAGTTTGTCTTATTGCTTGCTTTCTACAATCATTATTGTTAACAAAATACATAGAAATCAAATTTATAATTGATGAATAATGTGAACAAACATTGTTAGTACTCCACGCTTAGATCTATAGTTACTACTCAATGAGTGCAAAATACTCCTAATTTCAAAAGTGATTTTTCAACAGCATCTACTAAATATGAATACCACGAAATGTAAAAACTAATGAAGGTAACAACTACATAGGAACAATACTTGATATTTTCAAAAGGACATGCTAGAACTACAAGTTTCACTCACAGTCTACTTCCATTAATTTTACAGAATGGGCTCCCCAATAGAGGATACTAATATCACTCACCATTTGCCTAGCCTGAATAGCCACAATCATAAGTAACTATCTACAGAAATCTAGCTCCATTGACAAGAAAATAGTCAAAGCCAGTAATGGCAACAACATCAAACCGTAAACCACTCCCAGGATTTGCGCTATGCATTTCCCGGGAGGCTTCTATAGCGTAATGCCCCGTTTCACGAGTTTTCCTGTGTAATCGGGGATTACGGATTTCTCATCCGACTTCAATTTTCATCCCCGATTGTCATCCTGTTTCGTTCGTGGTTTACGTTGGACAACGCCGCTCATCGTTGGAAATTGCGTGAAAAAATTTCGCTTCCTGGTCGGTCTCCGCCCTCCTAGTCGGCCAATTTTTTCACGCAATCCCCTCCTCCTTGGGCATTACCCTATACCTAAACCCTAAGCAAACAAAATTGGGTTGGACGAAAACCCTAAATAAGGCGAACAATAGGTGAAAGTTAGGTATTTGATGCTTTGGCGGAACTTCTTTGCAAGAAGACATCTTGTAAGGTAGACGGCTCGTAAATGGAGCACTTAAGGGCTGGTTTGCCCTTTTCATGTATTTCCTTGAATGGAAATATTTTTAGCTCATTTTTTAGACAAAGAAAAATAGAAGAGTAATCTAATGCAAGTGGTTTCATATTTTTTGAAGCATTTTTAAATTACTTATGAATTTTCAAAGGAGATGGGTCCTAGGTCGCTATTTATGTTCCTAGGTCTTCCATAAACGGTTCACTTGCAGAAAAATGGGAAAGCAAAGAGAATGATTGGCTCTTGCAATTAATAAATTTTTTTTTCTTGATTCATTCTAGGATTACAATGGTCCATTGTAGAACTACCATTTGTCCATTTCAGAGCCATTTATAGGGTCCGTTCTGTATGCCCGCTCCATTTACGAGCCGTCTACCTTAGAGCATCCCCACCCGTCTTGCAAAACGGATGGTTTGTCCACCGCGGCTTGCAAAAGTGCCCCACCCGTCTTGCAAAACGGATGAACTTGCTAAGAGGCCGGCTTGATAACCTGGGTTGGCTTGCAAAAGCAGGTCTGTTTCCCAGCCAGAGCCTGGCTTGCAAACCGTATACGACAAGAAATCCCGGCAGTTCCCCTGACAAATAGCTTACTGAGGTGAATCTGTTTCCAAAATGACACTGTGCCACATCGATAATATTTAGTTGGTATACACACATCGAGTAAGTTAATAGGGATATTAAAAGACAAAACTATTCATTGAGGATCCATTCGGTGATATGAATATTTAGACAAAATGATTCATCATGGATTCATTCCTTTTTCTTTTGTGTAAAAATCAATTCTAAAGTAAAGAAATAACTGAAATGCATATTGCCAAGATTCACATGAGTGGCCGACACAATTGAAATTGAAATTGAAATGCATATTGATGAGATTCATAGGAGATTTATGTTCTTTGCAAATTGTTGATGCAACTGAAACCTAGCAATTAACCAATGCAATTGAAATTTATTTTACACAATTTATTTCTACACAAAAGAAGCAATTGAAATTTATTTAATACAAGTGGTTTCATATTTTTCATTACTTGGCAGGTAATTCCAATGTTTTTGATGAAATTGTTTCTTGTTTTTAAAACTTAAAAACTAATATTTTAGATTTGTGTGGATGTGGAAAGCTTTGAATCATTCTATTTTGATGAATTAGATGAAAGTTAAGAAACATCTTAATTTGTGGGTTGTTATGGATTTTCTATTCTAAAAATTAACTTTAAAAAAATTAACTCCATTTTTGAATTTTGAACAAAAATTAAATTGTAGGATGTTCCTTGTTTGTCTCAACATTACAACCATTAGGATTAGCATTTTTTAATTCTAGGATTAGATTTGTAATTGTTTTATTAGTATTTTCAATCATTCTCTATTTCTTTCTACTTCTTATTTTTTCCTATGTGTTGCACCATTTCAAATGATCTAGAATTTTTCACGCACATAGACAACTTGCTTTGAAGAATGAATCCAAAGAAGCACCACCATTTTGCACATATCTTCACACAAATGTAACCTTATGAAGTGCAAGTTTCTATTTTTTTGGTGGGCCAAAATAAGGATTTTTGTCGGTTCAAATTTTAATATCATAGTAGAAAATAAACATCTTTTTAAATGTAGTACTTGCACTACAAATGTCAATTTTGGAGCATTTTTAGTAAACAATATAATAAAAAATATTTAGGAATTAAGGGATGCGATGGCCAAGAACTAGCCGATGGATGACTTGACTGTGCACTTGTAGAAACAAAGAATACACCTATTGATCCATTAGTTGAACCGTTTTGATGATTACCTTGGTCGTGGGGGTTATGTTCTTCATGGACTAATTTCATGCATTGTAATGTATGACTATTTCTAAAATGACCTCTAATTGTTCATAATGTTCGTCATTTATTTTCTGAAATTTCTGGCAATTTCGCCCTTTTCCTAAATTACCTAAACCTTTGGCATTTTCCAATTGAACAAGCATGAATAAGCATATTCAAATCAAGTTTTCTAATTTTTCAGAAACTTCAACACTTTCAAATACTTCAAAATTTAAAAACAACATAGCAATTTCACATCCTTGGTAGAAATTAAAAACTCTAGTTCTTCACATTTTATAACAATCACTTATTAATGAACAAACGATTCAGAACATTCAGTATGTTTCAAGTAAAAAAGTAAAAAATAAAAAATAAAAAATAAATAAAAAACATTTGGTATGTCGCCTCACAGAAACTCCCCCTTCCCAACAAGTAAGAAGCTTATTTATTACCTTTGCATTTCACCTCCCAACCCTGATTTGGCTTGTTAACAGGCCCACCAGTGAGGCTCAACAGCGCTGCTGGCTTGCAGCGTGGATGGACTGGCAAAAATGCCAGCCAAATTTTCCCAGACGAGTGGGGATGCTCTTAGAGCTGAAAACTTTCACAGCTGCTGAGTAGCAAAGTCCTATCCCATTCCCATGGGGATTCCTCCCCCTTCCAAAATAAGAGGGTTTTAGGGTTTAGGGTGGTATCCTCTTTGTAGCTAATTTGTAGCTAAAATTTTAAGTGCGTGAGGGTAGAGGTTGCTTTGGGGATAAGGCGTGTTGGAATCTTAGAATATTTGTGCCTTCGAAGCATATAGACTATGTGGAGTAGCAAAGTGTTAGAAGAAGACGGGCGTCTCGTATCTCAGATAGGGGAAAATGTAGAAGGGGTTCCATTTGGTGCTTGAAATCTGTCTGGGTATGTTGCTCTCGTGGGATTGCGCTAGAGTAGCAATTCAAACTCAGGTGAAGCTTTCCTCTTCACACTTTGGTTTCTAGCAAATTCATGGCAGAAATAATTGTTGTTACAGGGTCGAAAACGACTCCGCCATCACCTTTGCTTGCGTTACATTTGAATAATGTGCTGGAAACGGCCAAATTGGTGCCATATATGCTGATTCCAGTCATATTCACCCAATACAAGGTATCATCATATGTCAGAATAGGGGTGTGACAAGTCAATTGACTGACTGGGGTTGTATGCTAATCAATGGGTGGATCTTGAATTCTTGCCTCAGCAATTGATTGATCCTGTGGACGGAGCTGCTCCTCGTGAAGCTGCAGTGGAGGTTTGCCGTCCTTGGGCAGCTTGTCTTGCTTCATTTGGCCGTCGGAAGTGTAAGGTATGCGGTTTTGTTTGTGGACTTAATTTACTGTGTGTTAGGGGTTTAAGGATTTGGAGCTCGTAGCAGATTTTTCACTCCCTTAATTTTCTTCTCAATTTGATGTGTTTCTCTTCACAGGTCCATTCCGGCGTTAGTCTTTGCGAATTCTTCTTAGTAACAGTCAATGAGTGGTCTCTGTAATGCAGGCAGATAGTGATGGGATTGCCAGCTCAATTGGTGTTGCGGGATTTAGATTGTAGACAACAATTGCAGTTTGGGAGAGAACAGAGAAACTTTTTGTTGGTGCGTGGACTAGCTGGTGCTCAGGTGAGTAAATTTAGCGCTTGGATGACTTGTGACATGGATTACTGTCGTCATGTTGGCAACAAATGTGTCGGAATATGGGTTCTCCTTTACAGCAATGTTCGATATAGACGTAGTCCCATTTTTCCAAACGTAACCGGATATGAACATGGTTCACCGAACCCTAAGCCCCGGTATTGATGGGGAGAGTGTGCTTTAAATGGTACGAAGTTGCTCATTGACAGAGTGTTGACATTTGTGTGCCCAGGATGTCTGTGCAATCACAGGCTTCAGATCTCCATGGCCACTCTACCTTTCTTTATCCTTGCCCTTGTCCTCTCCCATACGAAGGAGTGGACCAAATAGGTGTTCATCATTTTCATCAGTTTGGAAGAGACCACCTTCGAATTCCAATGTTTCAGGTATGTATCACATGCCCATTTTCACAGAAAGAGTTTGCCCCATTGGTGAGAATGTGACTGACATGGACGAAGCATGTTGCGGTGGATTCAGGTGAACCACAGTCGGTTGAAGAACTTTGGGAAGAGTATTTTGCGGATCCTACGCAGTGGTGGGACAACAGAGGCGATAAGGTTTGACTATTTGATAAATGAAAGTGGATCCAATGCTCGGGTCAACAAGTGACGGGGATATTTCTTGCGTGTACAAGGCCATGGGCACTTAGTAAAGCACCAAGTGCGAAATTGCGTTGTTTGTTTTTCAAGGAGTGCACTGAAAATTGCTCAGATCATTGCAATATCAACAACAAATATTCCTTGAATGTTGATTGTTGAATGCAAAATGAGCATGAGACAGGTTTTCAGGATCTGATCATGGGTTGTGGCGCCTACAGAGGAATCCAAGATCACCTGACTTTAGACATAAGGTGGCAAGGAAAGCACTTTGGATAGATGGCTGGTCAACTCCACCATGGGTGAAGGCAATGCTCAAGTTGGTAACTAAAGGCAAACTACAGCCTCTTGATGATTATCGCAACGAAGATTCTCAAGACACAACACAAGGAAACAGGTAACTTTAGGAACTGCGTTGGCTCCCTTGTCTAGTGATGAGAGTAGGTGCATCTTGAAATATGTGATTTTGAGTGATTTTGAGGATTTTTGTTCATGCAATATGCTTTGTTCTTTCTTTGGAGTTATTGGATGCACTTGGAGTGGGATGATTTTCAAAGAATTGCTATGGATGTGAGAGATATCAAGAAATAAATTGGATGGATGCAATTTTGTTCACATTAAGATATGCAAGTACAGGGCATTAGTGGTCTTGCACCCTTTCCACTTTGCGTTTCAGTGTTCTTCTTTCTAAGTTTTTTCTAATGAAGACTGTATTGATGAATCAGGATATCGGAGGGCCACAATGGAAAAAGACGCATTGTGTCTAGTACTGCAAGAGAGTCGAGGCATATTGTACAGGTTGGTGGCGGTGGTGTGCCCATGGAAAGTGCAAGAACCACGATTGAAGCAATTGGTAATTTGAAGAATCGACTAGAACAAAGCATGGCCATCGACTCTTTTATGTATGTTGAAGTTTTGAGACGGTGCTTGAAGGAGAAAAACGTTCGAGCTAATTTGGCGAAGCAGGTTCACGACTACATCAACCAGAGCGGAATGGAGCAGAATACATATGTGGCAAACAACCTAGTGAGCTTGTATATCAAGTGTGGAGACTTGGAGGCTGCATGTGGAGTGTTCGATAAACTTGTGAGGAAGAACTTGTTCAGTTGGACCATCATCATTGGAGGTTATGCAAAGCACAAGGGTGCCGAAAAAGCAATGGAACTTTTCAATCAAATGTGCCAAAAAGGGGTCCAGCCAGATGCATTTACTTTCTCGAGCGTCCTGAAGGCTTGCGCCAATCCATCAGCTTTGCAGTGGGGCAAAGAGGTTCATGCGTGTGTAAGACATGCTGGGCTTGAATCAGATGTGCGTGTGGGCAGCGCGCTGGTGCACATGTATGCAAAGTGTGGCAGTATCGATGATGCGCGCCTGGCTTTTGACAAGATGGAGGAGCGGGACATGGTTACTTGGAACGTGATGATTGGAGGACTTGCTGAACATGGCTGTGGGTCTGAAGCATATGAACGGTTTCTCCAAATGAAACGGGAAGGCTTTAAACCAGACGCAATCACTTATATGAGTATCCTGAATGCATGTGCAAGTGCAGGGGCTTTGGAGTGGGTGAAGGAGGTTCACACGCATGCCCGTGAAGCCGGATTCGAGTCCGATGTGCGTGTGGGCAGCGCGCTGGTGCACATGTATGCAAAGTGTGGCAGTATCGATGATGCACGCCTGGCTTTTGACAAGATGGAGGAGCGGAACGTGGTTACTTGGAACGTGATGATTGGAGGACTTGCTGAACATGGCTGTGGGTCTGAAGCATATGAACTGTTTCTCCAAATGAAACGGGAAGGCTTTAAACCAGACGCAATCACTTATATGAGTATCCTGAATGCATGTGCAAGTGCAGGGGCTTTGGAGTGGGTGAAGGAGGTTCACACGCATGCCCGTGAAGCCGGATTCGAGTCCGATGTGCGTGTGGGCAGCGCGCTGGTGCACATGTATGCAAAGTGTGGCAGTATCGATGATGCACGCCTGGCTTTTGACAAGATGGAGGAGCGGGACGTGGTTACTTGGAACGTGATGATTGGTGGACTTGCTGAACATGGCTGTGGGTCTGAAGCATATGAACTGTTTCTCCAAATGCAATTGGAAGGCTTTAAACCAAACGCCTTTACATATGCCAGTATCCTGAATGCATGTGCAAGTGCAGGGGCTTTGGAGTGGGTGAAGGAGGTTCACACGCATGCCCGTGAAGCCGGATTCGAGTCCGATGTGCGTGTGGGCAGTGCGCTGGTGCACATGTATGCAAAGTGTGGCAGTATCGATGATGCACGTCTGGCTTTTGACAAGATGGAGGAGCGGGACGTGGTTACTTGGACCGTGATGATTGGAGCACTTGCTGAACATGGCTGTGGGTCTGAAGCATATGAACTGTTTCTCCAAATGAAACGGGAAGGCTTTAAACCAGACGCAATCACTTATATGAGTATCCTGAATGCATGTGCAAGTGCAGGGGCTTTGGAGTGGGTGAAGGAGGTTCACACGCATGCCCGTGAAGCCGGATTCGAGTCCGATGTGCGTGTGGGCAGCGCGCTGGTGCACATGTATGCAAAGTGTGGCAGTATCGATGATGCACGCCTGGCTTTTGACAAGATGGAGGAGCGGGACGTGGTTACTTGGACCGTGATGATTGGAGCACTTGCTGAACATGGCTGTGGGTCTGAAGCATATGAACTATTTCTCCAAATGAAACGGGAAGGCTTTAAACCAGACGCAATCACTTATGTGAGTATCCTGAATGCATGTGCAAGTGCAGGGGCTTTGGAGTGGGTGAAGGAGGTTCACACGCATGCCCGTGAAGCCGGATTCGAGTCCGATGTGCGTGTAGGCAGTGCGCTGGTGCACATGTATGCAAAGTGTGGCAGTATCGATGATGCGCGCCTGGCTTTTGACAAGATGGAGGAGCGGGACGTGGTTACTTGGAACGTGATGATTGGAGGACTTGCTGAACATGGCTGTGGGTCTGAAGCATATGAACGGTTTCTCCAAATGCAATTGGAAGGTTTCAAACCAAACGCCTTTACATATGCCAGTATCCTGAATGCATGTGCAAGTGCAGGGGCTTTGGAGTGGGTGAAGGAGGTTCACACGCATGCCCGTGAAGCCGGATTCGAGTCCGATGTGCGTGTGGGCAGCGCGCTGGTGCACATGTATGCAAAGTGTGGCAGTATCGATGATGCACGCCTGGCTTTTGACAAGATGGAGGAGCGGGACGTGGTTACTTGGACCGTGATGATTGGAGCACTTGCTGAACATGGCTATGGGTCTGAAGCATATGAACTGTTTCTCCAAATGAAACGGGAAGGCTTTAAACCAGACGCAATCACTTATATGAGTATCCTGAATGCATGTGCAAGTGCAGGGGCTTTGGAGTGGGTGAAGGAGGTTCACACGCATGCCCGTGAAGCCGGATTCGAGTCCGATGTGCGTGTGGGCAGCGCGCTGGTGCACATGTATGCAAAGTGTGGCAGTATCGATGATGCACGCCTGGCTTTTGACAAGATGGAGGAGCGGAACGTGGTTACTTGGACCGTGATGATTGGAGGACTTGCTGAACATGGCTGTGGGTCTGAAGCATATGAACTGTTTCTCCAAATGAAACGGGAAGGCTTTAAACCAGACGCAATCACTTATATGAGTATCCTGAATGCATGTGCAAGTGCAGGGGCTTTGGAGTGGGTGAAGGAGGTTCACACGCATGCCCGTGAAGCCGGATTCGAGTCCGATGTGCGTGTGGGCAGCGCGCTGGTGCACATGTATGCAAAGTGTGGCAGTATCGATGATGCACGCCTGGCTTTTGACAAGATGGAGGAGCGGGACGTGGTTACTTGGAACGTGATGATTGGTGGACTTGCAGAGCATGGATGTGGGCTTGAAGCTCTGGATGTCTTTAAGACTATGGTTGCAGACGGTGTGGAGCCCAGTGAGATCTCATTTGTTGCAGTGTTGTCAGCTTGTAGTCATTCAGGCCTTGTGGATGAGGGTCGTAGACTTTTTTTGGCTATGACAGAAGACTATGGCATCGAACGTACTGTGGAGCTTTGCACCTGCATGGTGGATGTCCTTGGTCGAGCAGGACACTTGGAGGAAGCAAAGCTCTTGATTGGCAACATGCCGGTGGAAGCAGATGGTGCAATTTGGGGAGCCCTGCTTAGTGCTTGTAGAACGTACGGTAATGTGGAGTTGGGCAAACTTGTCGCTAACGAGCTCCTCAAGTTGGAACCGAAGGATGCTTCTGCATACGTGCTTCTCTCGAATATCTATGCTGCAGCTGGCAAGTGGGAGGAGGTGTTGTGGGTGCGCACTATGATGCAGGAGAGAGGCATACGCAAGGAGCCAGGGCGTAGTTGGATTGAAGTTGATAACAAGGTCCATGACTTCGTCGTAGGCGATACTTCTCACGCAGAAGCAAAGGAGATCTATGCTGAGCTGAGGAGATTGAGTGAGACAATTAAGGCCAAAGGCTACATTCCTGACACCCGGCTAGTGTTGTGGAACATTGAGGAGGAGGAGAAAGAACTTGCTCTTTGTTCCCACAGCGAGAAGTTGGCTATTGCTTACGGATTGATGCGGACACCCCTTGGACAGCCAATTCGGGTGTTCAAGAACCTTCGAGTGTGTTCAGATTGCCATACAGCAACCAAGTTTATCTCAAAGGCCATAGAACGAGATATTGTTGTAAGGGATGCTAATCGCTTTCACCACTTCCAAGATGGGGTGTGTTCTTGTGGTGATTATTGGTGACATGGTTGGCAATCTTGATCAATTGTTGCCTATCCTCTTTTTTTAATCTCTTGACCATGATTTTTGCATTCAATTGTAATTTGTCATCATTTGCGAATATAGTTATGTTGATCAGATTGTAAACAATTGCATTGGTTGGAAATGACTTAAGAAGGGATATTCATAGAAGGTGTTATTTGTGCATTTTCTTTACCTTTGGTTTTTAAAGAATACAAAGTCGAAGGATGGAAAGTTAACCATTGGAACATCACATAGTAAAAATCCTTCCAACAAAATCTAAAGATTCTTTTTCAAGACTTCAATAGAAAGTATGTGAAACAAATATTTTAAAGCCCTTTAAGTAGGCCATGCAAACAATTAATTTTTCTCAATAGCAAGTCTACACTTGAGTGCAACTCTTGTGCTTATAATTAGGTAACTTGATTTTTGGTCCTTGCCTTGGTGTGAATTTTGGAAGTTATTATTGTAGCCAAATGATGATAGTCTACGAGATGTATATTGTTCTAAATTCAAGAAAAATAAATAGTTTTGAACTTTGGATGTAATTTTTTTTGAAGTTCAGGTTAATTTAAAGATTGCTGTTTTTTCCTTCATTTCTTGTGTTTCTTGGATTGGATTGTCTTTGTTGTTGTAGG
The DNA here is from genome assembly GCA_950106755.1 of Climacium dendroides. Lineage (NCBI taxonomy): Eukaryota > Viridiplantae > Streptophyta > Bryopsida > Hypnales > Climaciaceae > Climacium > Climacium dendroides. The sequence continues at coordinate 31,740,218 of OX467088.1, forward strand.
TGCCCTATTTGCACTCAATTTTTGAAGTGCCTTGTTGAGAAATTTTATATGTGTTCTAGGCTCTTTAATTTTGGCAAATAATCCATTTTCAAGAATTAAGTGACAAGTTTGTTGTTCAATTGATTTATATCCTATCAACCCCTAGAAATTCCATTGTCTTCTCGGATAAAAAAAATGGATTTTGGATAGGTTCCTACAACTCAATTTTTTATTAGACTTTTTGAAACTTTCTCATAAGATAGATAAAAGTGATTAGCTTTGTGGGAATATAATTTTTGTTATAATTGGTGCATGGGAATAAAAGTTATACCACAAAGCCTAAAATTGAATTTGGTCAACAACACAAAAAAAATCACAAAAAATCAAAATATATATATATATATTTTTTATTTTAGAAGATTATAATTTTTCCTATATGTGAAGCTTAAGTTTGATTCATCTCATTTGGATATATTATTTAAAAATTATGGACAATCTTAATATATAGGCAATTAGAGCTTTTTCTTAGAAAAGCCCCTTGTAGGATTCATTTTTGAGTGCAGTTTTTTCTATTTTTCAAAAGAAATTGTTGGACGGGATTAAATTTGCTTGCTAGAATAATCTCATTGTTTAGATTATTGTATATCAATCTCATCTTAGAGTTATTAATGATTTAGTTCTTTTTCAATCTTAAACCTACTTTTACTAAAGAATTTTAAAGAATGGAAATCAAGTATTTTCTTTTGTAAAATTTTTTCCAAGACTCTCAACTTAATTCTTCAACACAAAATTTTCTTAATTCAAAGTTTGTGTAGAAGGTTGTTGGAACCAAATTTGGAATTACCCAACTAGTATAAGTTCGTTCCGAGGAGGCCGGTTAAATAGGATTTGATTCTAATTTGTGCCTAATAGGTCATTGCAACCATAGATTTAACAAAGAAATTCCTTAATCCATAAGCAAATGTTATCCTCACGCGATAGTCTAATTACTAAATTTTCCTCTCCACTCTTAAGGGCCACAAGGGTAAAGAATCTCCCGAGTTGTTCTTTCTTTAATTCCTTATTCTTTCTTTGTTTATCTTTTACTTTCTTTGAACTTTATCTTTTCCTCCGAGTAGGTTCTCTTCTGCTCCTGAATTAAGCTCTGGACCTCCCAGTCAGCTCAACAACAGGTACAGCTTGCTTGGCTTCTTAATCTTCCGACTTGGGCTGATCCCTTTTGGATACGCTTTGCCTCCCAATTGGATTTCCAACTCACCTCACAGACAAAACCTTGCATTATCCAATTGGTATGGATCTCTTGTTTCAATCTTTGTCTCCTACTTGGGAACCAAATCAGCTCATCTCTCCAACATACTTCTCCAATTTTATCACTTTAACACACATTCAACTACACTCCTATTTGGCAACTTCGAACATGCTCACAAATACAACTTGGCTCATTCACAAATTTCACTCTATTCAATTTATCATCATGCACAGGCATACCCCGAATTGGATCCATGCAATTAACAACAAGCTTCATTCATATGTAGATAGCACACATTCAAATCTAATGCAGCCAACTTGGCTGATTACACTTGATCAGTACGCAACCATACTACAATGACATACATCTACACTCAACTACAACTTTGAAAATTCCCCTTGTCATATTCATCAAACCAAATTGGTGATTAAAATCACCATTTACAATTTACAAATTAAAGTTCCATGTTCAACCAAACTAATTCACAGTTATTCAAAATGTATCTTTAATTCTCTTCTGCGAATATCTAGATAGATAACTCCGACTAGGCTTATAGCATCACAGCAAAATATTACAATTAGGTTTTGATCTAAATTCCACACTTTGCACTAATTGCCTGATTCAACTTTGCAACACTACACTCCGAATAGGATTCCATTCTATTTACTCACTGTCACTCCAGATTCACGTCTAACTCGACTCTCCGCACCAACTTGGAATCTTCTGCATTCACTACATTTCACATCACAAACATACGCTTCCAGATCTAGCATTCTCCACTTCCTTCTCCAACAACTCCCGAATTGGAAACACTCCAACTCCTCATCTGCACATCAAACCATCGCCATACACTGGCACACCAACATACATCCCGAATAGGACAAAACACACTCCAAACACACAAACACTCCAACCAATACAGACACACTCCTAACTGGAAACCACACACACGAACACAAGAACGCAAGAAAGCAAATACACAACCAAAACCGACTGGGACACGCATTGGAAACACTCGACAATGGGTAAAAGAAAAATGAGCAAGAAACCAATCCAAATAGGAGCCAGGGAAGACGAAGCTCAACCACCCCAACTGACTCGGCAGCTTCAACTGAATCTCCAGACATTCCTACTTGGATAACTCACACATATCTCGGCCTACCAACTCGGACACCACAAAACAACATTCTAATTGGATAGCAACCTATTAACCAACTACCAACATTCACCAACCACGACTGAACTTCTCACTTGGACATCAGACCCTACCTACTGACCCATTCTATTCAAATCGAACACACTTTAACACTACCAAATCAGCCAAATAGAACTCCAAATCAACCAACTGTCTGTCATTACTACATATTTACATTGCGATTTGTACAAAAGAAAACAAAAAAATTAACCCTACTAGCCTATCTACATAGCCCCACACTTAGAGGTTTGCATTCCCGCCAAACTACTGCTTTAACTTCCCCTTCAACTCGTGCCCACGCCGAATTGGAACCACCTACCTCGCCTTAGTTTCGTCCGCCTCCTCTCTCAAACGCTTCACCAAACGGTCCCTCTCATTCCAAATCGCAACCTGGTTGTCATAAAATTGAAAAACAGGGCCACAACGAGTTCCCAATTCGACACATGCGTCCAAAATCATAACATTATGCGCTCCCGGCAAGAACTGCGTGATACACATCTGCTCCAAAAGCCTCATCCTCTTTGCCGAATGGTAATGAATCTTGGAAAATATTTCCATGTCCGTGCTAAGCCGGGATCCCACTCGGTAATCCACCACAAACTGGTACGGTTTAAGGGTTTAGGGTTTAGACTGGAGATGCAACACAGGAGGGCGGACGGGCGAACGGGCGGACGGGCAAGGCTAGTCCGCCAATGAGGGCCAGGGAGGACTAACCAATCTATTGCCCTTTTTCTTACCCTCGCAAAAAACGCTGGAACTTCATATTTTTCACACAATTTTCTTTTTTCAAATTCTGAATTCATATTTGGAATCAGAGACCCCAAATTAGTTAGGGAGAATGACTAAATCTAAAATTTTAACGGCACAAAATAGGAGGCAGTTTTTAGTTTTTTACATTTTACCTTCTGTTGGGCAATAGAGGGGTCAGTCCTCCCTGGCCGCCAATGAGAGGGATGTTTGTCCTCTTAGAAGATTAAACTCTATTGCCTTCTTTTTGACCTTTTAGGAAACGTTAGTACATCATAATTTTCACCGTTACTCTCTGTAAATGGTGAATTCATATTTGGAATGAAACTATGAAACTAATGAAAGACCCCAAATTAGCTAGAGGACGTGATGTAATGTAAAATTTATTTGGCACAATATAGTTATATAGGGGGCTATTTTTTACATCTCACTTGTGGAGACTGGAGATGCAATACAACAATAGAGGGGTCAGTCCCGTCAGGGGCAGATGGCTATAGTATGCAATGACAAAGAAGCATACAATGGCATTTTGGCAAACATCAATTACTCATTCAATCATTTAGCTTGCAATGTACTCGGAAAAAATAAAATATTCATTATCAATTGAAAAAATGGTCATCAATTTCAAAACGTACATTCAATTGAAATTACATAGACATTCCGACAGTGAAGATACAAATTGTGCGCATAAGTCATTAAGTCCGTATATACTATGCACCTAAGCCATCCGAGCACATAATGCAATGTGCTTTTGCATCTATAGATATTGCATACTCCTATAGTCCTGTACTCCTACATTATATTCTAAAAACTCAAATACTCAATACTGTCGGCGAAAATGTTCATCCGATATAGGCCAATTGAACGATGAAGTAAAACGCGTAATTATTTCCACCAAACTACTATGACGTTTTGCACCGGCTGCACGTTGTGAACCCTCTGCCATGTTCGGATTGTTCGCACATAGTCGATTTAAATACAATTGGAAGACGTGTCCGAATTTGTGATGCTGGTACCTCATATGATTATTGTTTCCACGCCCTTGCAAGTTGTTGTAAGCCTCTGACATGTTTGATGCATTGATCTTCATAGCTAATTGACCAATGGCATACTCCTCGGATTGCTTGGAGTAGTTGGATATATTCTCCACATTGGCATTTTCTCTATGCACATATGTAATCGCTGGATCCACCCACCACCTCCTCCTCAAAGTTTCGTCTCGCTCAGCAGTAGATGTGAATGTATACAATGATTTCTTGGGGGCCGAAATAGTTGTAGTCATCCCCCAATCGCAAACTCCAATGTAAACCAACGATTCATTTTTAGGAAAATGAAACATAACATTGTTTGGAGAAATGTCTTTGTAACATTATATTCAATATTTTGAGAGGTTGGGAACCTCTCAAAATAATATTGTACATTTACATGTCTACAATCCGAATGTTAATCCTAGACAATTTAGGTTCAGAATCACTACATTTGTTAGTTGTAACATTGTAATTTCCATTAAAATGAGAGTTTTGTCACCAAATACATTTAGATTCGGTTTATGTTGTGTTTGTAGTCATATAAATGAATATTGAATCCTTTGCTCATCACCAAGTCATGCGCTGAACGGTTGATTGTAAGAAGCTATTCATCTCCTTCAAACGGTATGAGTTCGATTCCTGTTGAATTCATATGAGCAACTGGAAGAGATACATGACTAGGTACTGCTATGTGAACTTTATAGGCAGGAAAGTTGTAACAATCAACCAGCCCTCTATCCGAAATTATGACAAGTGCTTAACACGTTAACATAATAAAGAGTGGTTATACCCACTATCCTTTTCTTCAATCGTATTACATTTTAAATTGACTTTAGACTGATATTAAGCAAGTAAAATAACATAAAATATCGACAAAAGAGTACGTGCAAACATGTAATAGTAAGTATATTTACAGAAATTCGAAGATTACAAAATAATCAATGTATATTGTATGAAGCTAACATATTATATGCTAATTTGAGGATAATATTCCACAAAATCAAGTATACGAAGCCAAGCTTTGATTGATGACTTCAATTTGAGCTATAGGAATCTTGATCCTGCATTCGCAGGTACCTCTTTTGTTCTGGGACTTCCATGCTGTCATCAAAGCGTTTGTTTTTTCCCATAGCGGTGGTTCGGTTTCATCAACCTTCCAACGTAGACCTCTTTCACTGTCCCATCTTGTATAGAAGTCAAGAACATCCTGATTCCTTGATGTTGGACAAAAGTATTGAATGAGTACGCAATTCAGCTTCTCAGGATTACAGTTCAGATCAGACAACGCCCTTGCAATCCAAACCGGTCGACTGTCACCATCTGCAGGTCGGATTGCAACAAAATAGCCATCAAAGAGATCCCGACCCACCCTAAAGGATGGTTGTGGGCGTCCATGCAAAGGCCCAACATAGGCCTCATCTTCTCCAAACTCTTCGCGATCTTCACCATCATCTTGTAACTGATCCTCTAGAGTTGCTTGAATTCGAGTAGTTGGCCAAAAACCATCCTTTAAATTAGTAGAAGCAGGTAATGGTTCTTGCAACGCCACCTTCACATCACGCCAGTAGTGTACCAAATGCTCATAGCGTCTTCGATATTCTCCAGTAACGTCTGCATTGCACAACTTCTCCCAGTACTTCACAAAGCCAGATATACCTTTCAGAATGTCATCAAGTCCTCTCATTTCCTTCAACAAAATTGGCAACGGCTCTCCACAGGGCCACAAACTATGCCCCTGAGAATCTTCTTTCCACAACTTAATACCTCTACCATCCTCCCCTAACCAGTCCACGTCAGTGCACAACAATTTGTACTTCATGACCGGACATCCCATTGAATCTAAGTAGAACTTTAGTTGTTGTGGTTTTGTGTGTCCAACAAGAGTCTCATCACCATCCACAAATGCACCTGCAATGAATCCTTTGAAATCGGGCACCTCTTCTATGAGGTGAGGGATAGTAGGAATAGACTCCACGTCCATGAACGACTTCATCAACATCGAGATTGTTGGAAAATTCTCCTTCTTCAATAGCATGCTCCATCTTCCAAACAACGCATCAATGTCGTTGTGGGTATGACCCACAATCATAAAGTTTACATACACTTCACGGAAGATCTTGTTCGCAACAAGTAGAGACCAAAAATAGAAAACATATCTATTTTTGTTGTCTCCAGTAGCATTGTCCATTTACACATTGAGAATAGGTGGAAAAGGTGTCGCTGGAACCAAGTTCTCTGGTGGTGGGGGTAGAGATGAGATGCACATCTCTGCACCCTTAAGCACCGCTGCAAATAAATTTGTCGACTCCGACCCTTCAAATAACTGTCGAGAAGACGACTTTGGTGGCAATTCAAGATCCCGCAACAACTTTGCCATAGAACCTATGGTATAGTTTGAATCATGGGGAAAGAGGTCCAATCCGTAATGAGCATAACGGACATCAGCATGACCATGTGCAATCATGCCAGTGACAAACAAAGGCAACTTCATGAGGCCATCAAGGTCTTTACTTTTGTGGGAAAAGACCGCGGAAGCAGTTTTGGCATGATCCATTTTGTCGTGCATGATTGTAAGGCATTCATGTGGAAAATTATGCGAGTGGTAGTGATTTGTATAGTACAACTCCCTATGAGCACGAGCAACAGTACGATGCTTGTCCAACCTAATGGACCACTTCATAGCAGTTTGAGATCCAGCAAGAGCACCCTTCATGAGCTCTTTCAATTTGCCACAAGTAGCGCATCGAGCAAAATTGTCTCCTGGCTTCTTCACTTCATACTCTGGGAACCTTGAAGATCGAATCTTGCTCAAGCTTGAAATTGAGACATCCTTCAATCCAAAAGCAGCATTAGTTTCATTGATTGCTTTCATCTGACCCTTCCATTGGAATGTAGCTGGTAGAATCCTAGACACGACTTTTTCTCCTGACTTCAAAGTTCGTGTACGATGAGGCATGTGATCCGCTTCCTTGTCAAGGATGCACTTCAAAGTAGCAGTAGCTTGTTCAGTGTGTTTCCTAGGCTTCATTAATCCCGTATTGCCATGTGCTATTGCCTCTCGACCATCCTTCATGTATGTTTGATAGCGATAGAACGTGGCTTCTGGGACCCCAAAAATATGCATCCATGCTTGCATGCACACAGGTATTTCTTCAATCATCACCATCCTTCTGCCACGTGAGTCTCGATGAACTTGTCTATGTACTTCAGTTTTCATAAAGGCTCTATGCTTGAACGTTGAATTCCAATACATTTGTTCCCGGAAGGCTCGAATCTTGTCCCTGGGAAACGGTTGAACACAATTTTGGCTGCAGCAGACTTTACTAGACACCAAGTTGATAGAGTCTTGAGTGAGTAAGTCATTTGATTTTATGGCAGTCTTGCGAGGAGGATTTCTCATAGTACTTACGTATGGTCTAGCAGATGTCGACGATGGCGGGTTCAAGAGAGTTGCTTACAATCGGTTGAAATTATCTCGAGCCTCATGGTCATACAAGCTTGCCCCACGGCAATGGACAAGATTTATAGACCAAGCAACTAAGGAGTACACTTGCTCTTGTGAGATATCCAATTCTGAATGTGTCTTGGAAATGAAGAGTGCTACATGAGTGTCTCCGAGAGGGCCGTTGCTTCCAAGCACAAGGTCAGAATCCACACTATGGCAAGTAGCTTCTCCAACAAGGACGCCTTCATTGTTGTATAGAGTAACGCACTTTGTATTCCAGAGACGACGCGGAAGTCCTTCACACACTGGAATGTCAGCATTCACTTCCCCGGGAATTTGGTATTCGTCATCAGAGAGGTCCATATTGTCGTCCGCTAACAAATCGGAATCCATGATAACTACAAAATTGAAAGAAGGTATTACACTGTTAGGGAAGAGGCAAACGTCAAGTTCAACAAGATGCTTGAAACAAAGATCAAGTGAACATAGGTTTGCAAAAGCTAATCTAGAAGATCAAACGAAAAAAATGTTTCTCTATCTGTAATTCAGGTCGGTAAGAGCTGAATTGTACGGGTGCTAATTATGTTACTACTATCATACTACATGATGTTTATAGACATCTAATAAATCCAATCATAATTTGATCAGGGTTCTTGCGGGTCAGTTAGTGCTAAAGTAGAAGTAATATAAAGTCACTGGAGATCAATTGAAACTGAGTTCCAAGTGAAATCCATGTAAGGAAAACATTTCGATTTATTGGAAATGGTATAAGTTACAATATTTGTGTTTAATTCTTCAATAGTAGAATGTGCAATTCAATCCGTTACCACCTGAACTGCATATGAAGAATTTCAATAATTCTCACAGGTTCAAGACAAATAGATAAAAGACTACAACTTACTTGAATTCAATGCTAAATAAAACTCTCTCTGCAATACGACCTAATTATCAGGATTACATCAACAGTAATCCTGTTGTCTATAATTTGTGAAGCCAAACCGAAACTCTACGGTGTCAACATTCTCTCATAGACATTTGCAATTTAGGTGGTAGCAACTTGAATTGCACAGTCCAACATTCAACTTGTGACAACAATAATCTGTTGAAACACCAATTTAACTCGGTTACATCTATAATGTATAGAGATGCAAAATGTCTATACATATCAAATGCATCCAGATGTGCTCATTATATTTCTTTTGAAATGTTTTCCTAGTTGACAATTATATATTAGAAGGTTGTCCATTTCAGCTTGATACCACCTGATTTGCACCCCATGACAAAGAAACATACGTTTAGTCCAGTCTAGGAAAATAAAGAGTGTATCTCATGAAGATTACGATGTTCCATACAAAGTGTCACAATTCAGATTGATACAAGCTGATCTGCACAACCAACTACAGAAACATCCAGTACAAGCAGATAAAGAAGTAATAGAAGTTTATCCCAATTGCATTAAACTTTTCAATTCAAGGCGTTACAATTCAGGTTGATACAACCTGATCTGCACAACTCACCAAACAATAATACAATATTTTTCATTAGAGGTACATACCTAGGATTCTCAAGTGTCAAAATTGTATAATTTACATTTCCAATTTAGGTCATAGCGACCTGAACTGCACAAACAACAATTACTTGTACAATGATCCCGTGTTTTGCAGCGGCAAAAGCGGTTTCCTAATGACTATCACTATCATCAGGATAACACAATATGCCAAACAAAATGAAATTACAACAGTACCGGCCAATAACCGGAGACAAAAATTTGGCTATCATTCCAATGGACCAAGGATTCACGGTCTTCGTGACCAATTCAATTCATCGTTTTTTGAAAGTTGTACTTTAGATGGAGTCAAGTTCTTTATAAACGTTACTTGGTCACAAGCTGAATAACATTCAATACAAAACTTGACTGGCATTCCTGAAAATGCAAGAATCGAGTCCATTCAAAGTCCGAGAGAGCACACTGGTATCCCGAGAAAGCACACTAAAGCCTTACAGAGCGCAGAAGAGCACTGGAAGCCCGAGAGAGCACTGGAAGTCCGACAGAGCACACAAAAAGTCCGACAGAGAGCACTCGAAGCCCCAGAGAGCACGCTGAAGCCCGACTAAGAACATTAAAGTCCGATAGAGCGCATTGAAACTAGCACTGTAATTCGTATTGCAAAGCATAGAATGGTTACAGTGCATCAACTCCTCACTAGATTCAGAGATGCACAAAGTAGATTTTACAGCGTAGGTTTAAGACAATTGTCACCTGCAAGCAAGGCGCGTCTTCAAAAATATCGTTGTGATCCAAAACATCAACAGTGTCGTCATAAACTAAAAAAAATCCCACAAACAGAACGCGAGCTAAGCACCACATGAAACTGTAATGGCAGTCGAAGTGACGAAGGAGGACGTCCACAAACATAGTGCGAGCTAAGCATGATGGCAATCGGAGTGACGAAGGAGGACGTCCAAGACCGTGACGGTCTGAGAGACCTCCTGGCGGGAGAGAAGACGCGCCAAGAGAATTCAGGATTTTGAATTCGTGAAATTTCCTTGATAGAAAAGTAGTCCCGGATTTGCGAGAAAAATATACTTGCTCCTGCCAGCACCGGTCCAAAAATATCAAGAAGCCACATTTTCGTGGACCAACATTACATTATTCACCGGAGTTGCTTCCCCCGAAATCGGGAGCCACCATCCCTGGAACTTTCCAAAAAACTTATTCACGTTAAAAATGACTTGTAAGCACTAGACCTGCACCCGCTCCGTGGACTTTGGCGCCCGCGCTAGGAAAAGAATGGCTGTCACCCAAAAACTGCCCCCTATTTTGTGCCGTTAAAATTCTAGATTTAGTCACTCCCCCTAGCTAATTTGGGGTCTCTGATTCCAAATATGATTTCAGAATTTGAAAAAAAAATTGTGTGAAAAATATGAAGTTCCAGCGTTTTCTGCAAGGATAAAAAAAAGGGCAATAGAGGGGTCAGTCCTCCCTGGCCAATTGAGGTAGTTCTTGACTTTTTAATACCTGGCCCTGGGCCAAGATCATGGGCCAGATCATGCACCCGTCCAGAGGCTGTCTAACTCACATACCTCTTCCACAGCAAATGTAGAACCTTCACTTGATTTTAATTGAAGACCCTACCAAGCATCCCAGAGGGTATTTTCCCTCTCTGACAGGGGAACTCCACAACCCAATTAGTGCTGTTATAAGATTCTCTTCGAAGAATTCGATGTACCTTGCCAGCAACTTCCTCGCTGGAATTTAGTGCAGGATTCTACTTCCACCAGCTTGCGGTATTTTTGAGCATACTTTTTTAATCGAA